>CM032455.1:48945451-48972110 GCA_019049505.1 Pachyrhynchus sulphureomaculatus
GATTAGGCTTAGAAATATTTGCTAATAACAGGCCTTCATCAAGTAATTTTCACATGTATTATCGCAACACTGCTTGGAAAAAACTATTTTGGGACAATATAGAGTTGAATACGGTATTTTCCAAATATCTTCACGTTGATAGTATTAAACTATTCTTCTACTAAATGTTGACCAGACATGTACATAACAATCTACCAGGACGGATGCTACCTCAATAGCTAGTTTTATTTTTAGAATTATGATTCTTTTAAAGCAAGAACCAGAAGAAACTAATTATCACATAAAAATATATAATTAAATAAAGAAAAAAATTATTTCTTCTTTTTCTTCCAAAATTAAAATTAACAAGAAATACATACGTATATTGCTGTTGCGTCATATATTTTAACGAAGAAGTTACATCATTGATCTGTTTTTACTCCTCTTGCTAGGAGGAAGTTAGTAGTGAAAAAATAATTTGTGTTTATGTTCACGATTTGGAGTTTCTAGATTACGAATGACATAGCCTCTAACTTTGGGTGGGTTCGTTTATCTGCATGTCGTCTGTTGTAACAATAACTCTCGAACAAAATGAGATATGAACTTCAAATTTGGTATACATATAATATTTGAAATAAAGATGAAATCTATCTTTTTTAGGCGATATCGCTTCGGAGGAAGAGTGAAAGTTGGTATGGTGTTCATTGTATTACGGGAATTTTTTCTACGTTTTTGTTGAAATAATGAACAAATCTTATGTGTAATTATTTATTGTAAAACATATATGGGGATAAACGGTAGGGGAAGAATTTATAAGGGTTGCTTTGTACATATTCTGTTATAGGTCCTTTTCAGGGTTCTTGAGGTCGATAAATCTAAGTTACTTTTTCATTACTTTTAATTTTAACAGGAGAAGCCATGAAAAGGGTGGAGATCGTTAAATATTTTATAGTTTCAATAGTATTATAAGGATTTTTCAGCATTTTGGTTCAGATAATGGAGAAATTTTAACCATCTATAGTAAATCGTCACAGGGTGGGGGTGAAGGGAGTATGACTCGTTCAATATTGTATGGTTTCATTAGCATTATGAGATTTTTCCCCGGTTTTTGGTTGGCATACTGGACTAAATTTTAACATAACTATTTATAGTAACGAACTTGTGGTGTTAAAAGGATTGGAGCAGGTTAGAGGGGTAATGCGTATATATGGTAATATATATACACTTTAGGAATCTGGAAGGTAAGGAATCGAAAATTATATTAGTTTTTAGTATCTCCACTTTTTAAAATCCGTAATTTTACCAATTGTTTATTTTTTTAAAATGCGTTAATAAAATAACGTTGGAATTATTAGTATAAAATGAAGAAGGGCAGAAGATTGTTGTTGTTGTTGTTTTAATTGGTCAGAGCGCATCGACTGCTAAGGTCATTTAGCGCCCCACATTAGGTGTATTTAATAATTATATAGTTATTTTTAGTTCTTTTAGGTATTTGAAAATATTTTCTTTGATTGATGTGAATTGCTCGATGTTCTGTTTAATTGAGTGAGGAATGTTATATTTAATTCTCAGATGAAGGGAGTGGTCTGCTTCAAATATGTGTTTGACTGTCAGAGTGGAACTGCATACATCACACTTCGGCAATGGTTCTTTTTTTAGGAGATATGTGTTGGTTTGGTAACAATGACCTATGGCCAATCTTCTCAGCAAGACATTGTCCGATCTTTTGTTATTTGAATTATGTAGAGGAGGGAATACGTGAGGTTTTATCATCCATAGTTTGTTTTCATTATTCTCCAAGTCCCACTCCAGTTGGAATAAATCTCTTTTAATTGAGCATAGCATCTTTGTAAAATCGTTACTGTTATTTTCCCCCGAGAAAGGAGTTCCGCTTGTTGCTGCCCTTTTAGCCTCTCTATCGGCCATGTCGTTACCTCCAATGTTCATGTGCTCAGGGATCCACAAGAATGAAATTTCAATATCTCTCAATTTAGCTACATATAGGAGATCGTTGATTTGACTTAAGTAAGTACTATTGGCTTTATTAGAGATAATAAGTTTAAGCGAACTCAAGGAATCAGAGGCTATAAGAAATTTGTTTATCCCTTGGGCAGTGGCTATAGTAGATTTAAGTGCTTCCTTGATGGCGAACATTTCTGCTGTGAAAATGAAGTTGTAGGGGTGAAGTTTAAAACGTTTTATGACTTTTTCATGTACATAAGCGGCTCCCACTCCCTGATCCGATTTAGAACCGTCGGTATATAAGATAGAGTGATTAGGATATTGAGAATGTATTCTTTCGAGAAATTCCCACTTGATTTCTAATGGGTTTTTGTCTTTTACCTTATTGGAATGAAGATGAAAATCCACCTTAGGGGGTGGGGACCTCCAAGGTGGGAAGCTGTTCCAGAAAGGGTAGTCGAATTTTGGCGGGGAGAGATTATGTAATAACATGAACTTATTTATTCTGTTGTGAACTGAGTTTTTTGGAGCTATTATGTTGGGACGATGAGAATTTGTTAAGTTAATTGTCCTTTTTGTATGGGATTTCTGGAGTGAGGATGCGTAGAATTTCATTAAGGAGTGTTGCCTATGTAGATAGAGTGGAGGAGTTGATGATATACACTGAATGCTTGCAATTGGCGATGTTCTGAAGGCTCCTATAGCCAGTCTCAATGCTTGATTTTGAATTGGGTTTAGCGATTTTTTTATTCCTTGGGATGCTGAGTCATATAGAAAATCTCCATATCTCAGTTTGGGTAAGATCAACGACTTATATAGTTTCATAAGCGTAGGAAAGTCAGCACCCCATTTAGTGCTACACAAAGATTTTAATAAGTTTAGATCCTGAGTCCAATCCAATTTACTGTCAAATGTTAGTCCAAGAAGTTTGACTGAGTTCTTTGAAGGAATAGTTAGGTTGTTTAGTGTAAATGTATTTATTTTTGGACAATTTCGGTCTTTGCAGAAATGTATGCTAGCAGATTTAGGAGGGGAAAAAAAAAGATCGTTACTTCTTGCCCATGCATTGACTTTTGCTACTGCAGATTGCAGGTGGCGGGTTAAATTCTTTGAGTAAGAATCAGATTTATAAATGATAAAGTCATCGGCAAATAGTTTGTAATTTATTGCAGGAGAAATCTCTTTTGTTAGGGATAGAATAGCTATGTTAAATAGCGATGGACTTAATACTGATCCTTGAGTGACACCTCTGTTTAAATTATGTGGGTTGGAAAGAAGGCTTTTAGATCTTACTTGAAAGATTCTTGGGGATAAGAAGTTTTGGATAAATTTAGGAAGGTGACCTTTAAATCCGAGATCTTTTATTTGCTTTAGAATTAGGTTATTGTTGATCGAGTCAAACGCGTTTTGCAAGTCCATTGAAATTAAACACATATGGTGTTTTCTGTGAATTGTCCGTCTAATATCATTTTCCAGTGAGGCTAAGTACTCCATTGCAGATCTGTGTTTTCTGAACCCGTATTGGTGTTCAGACAGCATTTTGCGTGTTTCCAGGACCCATGATAGACGTTAGTGAACCATTCTCTCCATGATTTTGCATAACTGGTTAGTCAATGAAATAGGACGGTAATTTTCAGGAGAAGCTCTGGGCTTTCCCGGTGTATGAATAGGAATCACGATTGCTCTCAACCAAGCTTTTGGGAATTTAGAATTAGTCCAAAGGTGATTATAATATTCTAATAGAATGGACTTGAAGTTATTGGGTAAATTCTGGATCATTGGGAGTAGTATTTCGTCAGGACCAGAGGCTGAATTTCTTGAATTGCTTATTGCTTGATTTAGTTCTTGAGTAGTGAAAGGTTGATTATAATGAAGAGAGTCGTCTGGGTCAAAAATTATTGGGTTTGTTTCAGGTTGAGAGAATGATTGATTTAGAGACGATTTCTTTTCATAATGATCTGCAATGGCGTTGATTTTTCCTAGCGGGTCAGTGATATATTCGTTATTTACTATGAGAGTCGGGATTGAGTTAGTGCCAGCGCCTTTCATTTTCCTGATAAGCTTCCATACTGTACCAGATGAGATTGATATGGGGTTGTTTAATGAGGTAACAAGATTTCTCCAAGAGGCCGTTTTACTTCTCTGAGAACTCTCTTGGATACTGCTCTTCTCCTTTTGAATTCAATAAAGTTTGCTTGAGTGGGATGGCGCTTGAAGAAATTCAAAGCCTTCTTGCGTTCCTTGATAGATTGCGCGCACTCTTTAGTCCACCAGGGAACAGGAATCTTCTTTTGGGGGGATTAGAAAGAGGGATGGACTTTTGGGAAGCTTCTATTGTGCTGGTTGTAAATTCTTGAATGAAGTGATCTGTGTCATGTACTGGAGAAGGGGAGAAGAGTCCTGACAAGTATGCGATAAATAACGATTATACAGCATTCAATTCACGAACTATTTGAAAAGATGAGGGATGACTGATATTTATTATTGTAGCTTGTAAACGATACTATATATTTGTATTTATATTAAAATTAATGTATAAAAGAATAATGTTTCGTATTTGGAAAATAATAAACAAAATGCGTTGCTTGTTATATGTATTTTGCCGTTTTATGTTATTATTTACCATTTCGGTAAATATCTCGTATTTCAATGAGCTAAAATTATTAAAACATTTTAATTTCGGTCAAAATGTTTCTGTTTAAAACTGAAAGGCTTTGTACAGTTTAGAACTAATTCGCATGCAAGTTAGTCAATACACTATTTTTAATTTAAATATTTTTATTTGATTAATGGCTTAATCGCGAAAATCAGTATGTAGTAGGAGTACAAATTAATTCGTTATGATTTTTGTGTTAACGCAACGTTTCGTCTTGGAAAAACCATAGTAGTTTCTAGTTACCATGTCCAAGCATAAGCTGCCTGAGGGAGAAGTTCTCATCCCTAAAAAAAATAAAACTTCGCGTGGTTTATATAGTGTGTGGCCTGCCCTTGTCAAAAGAAAGTCAGACTTCAACAAATGATTTGCGCAATTTCAGAAGCATTTTTGGCGTTTAAAGTGTAATGTCTCTCATGCTGTTTATCTAATGACATGGCTTTCATGACTATACTTTGAGGTTATGTGAATAACAGAATCGCATCAATTTTGCTTCTTTAGGTACTTCCGCACATGTGTGTTGGGTATTTGAACTTGAATCTTTTAATTTCAAAGTTCACGAATAAATATGTATATATATATATATATATATATATATATATATATATATATATATGTATATATATATATATATATATATATATATATATATATATATATATATATATATATATATATATATATATATATATATATAATATATATAAAATGCAACGTCTTTCTGTCTGTCTGTCTGTCTCTCCGTTAGTGCGCTTATCACTGGAGAACCACTTATCCGATTTACGTACTTCTTTTTTTAAAACATATATATATTCTCTGACCAGGTTATAGGCTATATTTTATTACTATAGATAGCATAAGGAATGAGCAGGGACGATAATAGTGAATGAAGTCGGAAAAAAGTGGGCCGCTAGCGTGTTCCCTTGCAATACACAGCCTAAACCATTAAATATGGAACAATATTATGTAGCAGAGAATATATATAATCTATAATCTATAATATATATAAAATGTAATGTCTCTCTGTCTGTATGTCCATTGGTGCGTTTATGACGCGAGAACCACTTATCCGATTTACGTATCTTTTTTTAAATTCATATATATATATATATATATATATATATATATATATATATATATATATATATATATATATATATATATATATATATATATATATATATATATATATATATATATATATATATATATATATATATATATATATATATATTCTTTGGCCAGGTTATATAATAATAATAATAATCTATATCTATAATATATATAAAATGCAACGTCTCTCTGTCTGTCTGTCCGTTAGTGCGCTTATCCCTCGAGAACCACTTATCCGATTTACGTGATTCATACATATGTTCTCTGACCGGGTTATAGATATATATTTTATTACATCTATAATATATATAAAATGCAACGTATCTCTGTCTGTCTGTCTCTCCGTTAGTGCGTGTATCACTGGAGAACCACTTATCCGTGCTTTTTTTTAAACATACATATGATCTCTGTCTAGGCTATAGGATATATTTTATTACGTTAGGTGACATAAGGAATAAGCAGTGACGATAATAGTAAATCAAGTCGGAGAAAAGTTTGCCGCTAGCGCGTTCTCTTGCAATACAATGCAACGTCTCTCTGTCTACCTGTCTGTCCGTTAGTGCGTTTATCACTCGAGAACCACTTATTCGATTTACGTGTTTTTTTTTTAATTCATACATTTATTCTCTGGCCAGGTTATCTATAATATGACTTAATATCCCTATTTCGATTTTACAAGCCATGCTATCTATAATATATATAAAATGCAACGTCTCTCTGTCTGTCTGTTTGCCTGTCTCTCTGCCTGTCTGTCTGTCCGTTAGTGCGCTTATTACTGGAGAACCACTTATCCGATTTACGTATTTATTTTTTTAAAACATATATATATTCTCTGACCAGGTTATAGGCTATATTTTATTACTATAGGTAGCATAAGGAATGAGCAGGGACGATAATAGTGAATGAAGTCGGAAAAAAGTGGGCCGCTAGCGTGTTCCCTTGCAATACACAGCCTAAACCATTAAATATGGAACAATATTATGTAGCAGAGAAATATATAATCTATAATATATATAAAATGTAATGTCTCTCTGTCTGTATGTCCATTGGTGCGTTTATGACGCGAGAACCACTTATCCGATTTACGTATCTTTTTTTAAATTCATATATATATATATATATATATATATATATATATATATATATATATATATATATATTTATATATATATATATATATATATATATATATATATATATATATATATATATATATATATTTATATATATATATATATATATATATATATATATATATATATATATATATATATTCTTTGGCCAGGTTATATAATAATAATAATAATCTATATCTATAATATATAAAATGCAACGTCTCTCTGTCTGTCTGTCCGTTAGTGCGCTTATCCCTCGAGAACCACTTATCCGATTTACGTGATTCATACATATGTTCTCTGACCGGGTTATAGATATATATTTTATTACATCTATAATATATATAAAATGCAACGTCTCTCTGTCTGTCTGTTTGCCTGTCTCTCTGCCTGTCTGTCTGTCCGTTAGTGCGCTTATCACTGGAGAACCACTTATTCGATTTACGTGCTTTTTTTTAAAACATACATATGTTCTCTGGCCAGCTTATAGGATATATTTTATTGCGTTAGGTAACATAAAGAATATGGTAAGCAGTGACGATAATAGTGAATCAAGTCGGAAAAAAGGTTACCGTTAGCGCGTTCTCTTGCAATACACTGCCTAAACCATTAAATACGGAACAATATCATGTTGCAAAGAATATAATATATATAAAATGCAACGTCTCTCTGTCTGTTTGTCTGTCCGTTAGTGCGCTTATCACTTGAGAACCACTTATCCGATTTACGTGTTTTTATAAATTTATACATATGTTCTATATAATTCGATATAAGCCTAGATAACGGGAGATAAGGTGAGATAATGGGAGATAAATATAAATAATGGGAGATAAAGAGAAATAATGGGAGATAAGCAGAGATAAATGTAGATAATGGGAGTTATGGTGAGATAATGGGAGATAAGAAGAAATAATGGGAGATAAGGAGAAATATTGCGAGATAAGTCGAGATAATGGGAATTATGGTAAGATAATGGGAGATAAGAAGAAATAATGGAAGATAAGGAGAAATAATGGGAAATGAGCAGAGATAAGCCTAGATAATGAAAATTATGTAGAGCTAATGGCAGATAAGGAGAAATAATGGAAGATAAGGGGAAATAATGGCAGATATTTTATTACGTTAGGTAACATAAGGAATAAGCAGTGACTATAGTAGTGAATCAAGTCCACGCGAGCGGAGCCGCGGGCACGGCTAGTATATATATATATATATATATATATATATATATATATATATATATATATATATATATATATAGATATATATATATATATATATATATATATATATATATATATATATATATATAGATATATATATATATATATATATATATATATATATATATATATATATATATATATATATATATGTTCCTGACAAAAGTTGGCGATCCAAATGGCTAACAGAGTCCTGAAAACTGCAGCTCTAAAAATTACTTCGATGAACACTTAAACCATCTTCGAATGTTCTTTAACCAGAAATTTTGACGTCTTTAAACTAAAAAACATGTAAACAAATCTTAATTCTGTATGGGTTGAGTACTTTTGGGTACTTCAAAAAAATGTGGCTGATATAACATATATTTCTTTAAATGGAACATCCTATTTTCTAGAACGCTACTGGCAATTTTTTACAAAACTGAAAACTAGGTTGAGGTATATAAAAATTATTAATAAAAAAAGTTATAAAATTTTACGCAGAAGCTAAAAATAAATTAGAAAATAGGATGTTCCATTTAAAAAAAACATGTTATATCGGCCACACTTTTTTGAAGTACCCTGTATACTCAAAAATAATTTTAAACTATGCACCTTAACATTCCCTAAAACTATTGTATGTAACATTTTTTTCGTCATTCCCGAAACAAATGAGATAATGAACTTTACCCTATCGTTGACTCACCCTGTACAAAACTCATATTCTTCCAACGATTGAATACTACTCCCACGTTTGGAGCTCTGCTCCCAAATACGCTGCATTTTTTGTAATCTATTCAAAAGAACTATCCAGAAACCTTGTTACCTTGGAGTGAAGGTGACTTGAGTCTATTCTACAAATATTTTCGTTGAAAATGTTCGATGGATGTGGCCAGCGTAATTCCTTCCAGAGCGGTGTCTGCTAGAAAGACACCTCCCGCTAATACATCGCATTCATTAAAGTTCAGCTTGTTGCGCCACCTACTACCTATGTGTGTGGGAAAGCCAAATATACTTAAATAAATTATTAAATAAGTTACCGACCTGCCGGAGATTGAACCCGAGAATCTCAGCACAGTAATCCCCAAATTATACTATGGGACCTAGGCCTCCACAATATGTTAGATTTTCATATGCTAATTACGACAAAATACTTTAAACAACTGTACCATTTGTATGAAAATTTAAAGTGCCCTAGTATTGTTTTCGAAAAAAAACAACCTTTTTTAAGTGTTGAAAATGATTGCAAAGGATTATGTTATAATTCTGGAACATTTATGTTAAAAAAACAACAAATTAACGAATTTTAAGCAATCTTTTATACGGAGGACATCATCCATTTGGAATGACTTGCCCAAAAATGTGTTTCCCACCGAATATAATTTACAGCGATTCTAGACCAACGTGTTTTGGTTTTTTCCGCACACGCGTCCATCCTGTAGTGCTTTAAGGATTTCCCTGTAGAACGAATACTATGCTTGTAACGGTTATGTTTAAAATTTCAAATGGATGCAACACGCATTTGTTTGTAATCGGTGGCATTTCATAGAAAAGGATAAAGACGAGGATCGTTAAGTGATAAAACATTTTTATTTGATAAAGTGGCTCTGATAGAAATTGAACAGAATGAAGTTTACGAGGAGTCTGCCCCCAGCACTCAGAGCCATTTATAACTAAAAAAAATGAATTTCAATGTGGAGGTATGAGCACTACAAATGCTGCACATTCAGGAAGCCCATTTGAAGTTTCTTCTGACGATGGTATCATGATGGAAGATCATCGCATTAAGCTCCGTGAGATTGCTGAGATAGTGGACATCTCATATGAGAGAATACATAATATTTTGCATGAAATTCTCAAAATGAAAAAGCTGAGTGCGCATTGAGTACCGCGTTTGTTGACTCCAGATCCAGAACGCAGGAGGAAAAATATGTCACAATCGTATTTGGAAAAATTTCAACGCAATCCGAAAGACTTCTGGCGTCGTTTTACCACTAAAGATAAAACGTGAATCCATTATTGCACCTCGGAGACGAAACATCAGTCAAAACAGTAGGTTGGCGAAAGTGAAAGGACACCGAAAAAAGCAAAAACAATTTTGCCGGAGTTAAAAGTGATGAGTCACGTGGTATCATTACACAGCCCCACAAAAAAAAAGTGGGGTATACTTTTGATGCGATATATCAGATCCGTAGTATTTTTGCCCGCTGATCACGAATCTGACGTCAGAATATCGCCATCACATCTCAATTTTTTTCTAACCTCAAAAAATAGGTAAAAATTAGTAAAAATTAAGAAAAATATACTCCTAAAAAATTGATTCAAGCTTTTTGATGAATCCAAAGATGTATTACTATGTATTCGGACACGCTAAGCTAATATTCATCGGTTGGATTAAGCCATACAGTTCTGTTTTCTTTCTAACCTCAATAAATCAGACAGATATAGTGCTTCTCGAATGCAAAAACGAATTCAAATTAAAATTCAACCGATTCTTACCAAATTTGGTACACGGGGGTTTTTTGGGTTGCTGATCATGAATCTGAGGTCGGATTTGCAAAATTCAAAATGGCGGATCCAAGATGGCGGACAAAATTTTTGAAAACCAACCGATTCCTACCAAATTTGGTATACAGTTGGGGAATCCTCAAACCTGATACTCTTAAACCCTAAACCCTGAAACCTTAGACTCCCACACCCTGTAACCTCAAAAAATAGACCTCAATAACCCTGTAACTTTAAAAATGAGACCCAATAAACTCAAAACCAGGACTTTTAAACCATATACTCTCAAATAGTAGACCCTTAAGCCCTTAAGAATTGAGAAGGTTAGACCCGCGCCTAACTTTTCCTTTTTTTGGCTGTATCTTGTTCTTTTTTCCGCGAATGACCTATTCAAAGGCTTTCTGCCCAAACGCTTTTAAGGACTTGTTTCTCTTTTTAGCGACCAGCAATAGTCCGCTAGCATATGGTCATCCCATCGTCCTTGATACCGATTTTCTATGATTTTCAGATCTTGGTGAAAACGTTCCCCTTGCTCCTCACGGTAGTCACCAAGATTATAATCTAGTCTAAGGTTTCAGGGTTTAGGGTTTAAGAGTATCAAGTTTGAGGATTCCCCAACTGTATACCAAATTTGGTAGGAATCGGTTGGTTTTCAAAAATTTTGTCCGCCATCTTGGATCCGCCATTTTGAATTTTGCAAATCCGACCTCAGATTCATGATCAGCAACCCAAACAACCCCCATGTACCAAATTTGGTAAGAATTGGTTGAATTTTAATTTGAATTCGTTTTTGCATTCGAGAAGCACTATATCTGTCTGATTTATTGAGGTTAGAAAGAAAACAGAACTGTATGGCTTAATCCAACCGATGAATATTAGCTTAGCGTGTCCGAATACATATTAATACATCTTTGGATTCATTAAAAAGCTTGAATCAATTTTTTAGGAGTATATTTTTCTTAATTTTTACTAATTTTTACATATTTTTTGAGGTTAGAAAAAAATTGAGATGTGATGGCAATATTCTGACGTCAGATTCGTGATCAGCGGGCAAAAATACTACGGATCTGATATATCGCATCAAAAGTATACCCCACTTTTTTTTTTGTGGGGCTGTGTTATCATTGACTATTTGAAAAAGAGTAAAACAGTCAGTGGTTCTTATTATACAACGTTATTGGACCGTTTGCATAGTGAGTTGAAGCAGAAGCGGCCAAGATTAGCACGCAAAATAATGATCCTTTACCAGGACAATGCGCCTGTTCACACATCGGCCGTTGCAGTAGCAAAAGTGAATGAGTTGGGCTTCGAAATAGTTTCCCACCCCCTATTCCCCAAATTTGGCCCCAAGTGACTTTTCTTTGTTTCTTAAACTTAAAAATTTTTTTGGAGGAAGAAATTTTCGTCAAATGAATAGGTTATATGTACTGTAAACGAGTATTATGCATAGTTTGAAATATTTTTTTTTTCAGTAAAAATAAAAAACTGGAGTCCTGCTGGATCAAATGTATTGAGTTTAATGGAGATTATGTTAAAAATAAATTTTTGCTTTTGCAAAAAAATGTTGGTTACCTTATTTTTTTTAACACGACTTTTCAATCCACCCTCGTATGTATGGGCTTAAATTTGTATGGCTGAAATAAGCTCACTCATTGCAACATAGTAGCGCAAAGTTATTTAGATGTTATTACGATAACAAAGTGGGTAAGTTTGGGTGGCATTTTAGGTGAAATTATTATTATAGGTAATTTTATGCAGTATAGTCACGATAGTTAAATGATTTAAAATATTATTAAGTCAAAATATTTTCCAAGAAAAGCAGGTACATGAAAATCAAAATTTACACATATTATTAAAGCAGCTTGTTTGCGGCTCTAAAATATTTTAAAAAAATGTTCTGTAGCATAGAAAATTATTGCTACTCATTCTTAAACGGAAAAAATATATGGAAAAATTCTCGTACCACATTTCCGTTAAAAATTTTAAATGAACAATACAAATTTAATTCAGGGATCTTTTTAGTGTTCCGTACGAAACACTTATAAGATGACTTCGGTGTCTGTCCGTCTGTCCGTCTGTCACACCCGATTTTCTCCGAAACTATTTGTCATAGAAAGTTGAAATTTAGTAATAATATAGGAATTGATGGCCTCATCAGAGCCATGTAGTTTTAAAAGTTAAATTTTGACTTAAGGGGTTAGTTTTTGGGGGTGAAATCGGAAGTGAAAAAAAAAATTTTACTAGGTCATCGAGTGTGGTGTCAAATGAAAGCTTGTGAAAACACGAGTAAAAAAATATATATAATGTAATACTTGCGAGCACTTTTCTTTGTATTATTTTTAAAAATCGCGAAAAATCGCTGTCCACCCGCCTTATCTCGAAAAGTACTTATCACAAAATTTTGAAAAAATTCTGAAATATTCCCCACGGGGGGTAGATTGAACGAAAATTATCACGAGTGCATCATTACCTTTAATAATTTATGTAAAGTAAAATTATTTAAAAAGCCTGAGATCTTTTTAGAGGTTTACTGCCGGTTTTATTACTTTTACTGCTTTTTTTACTGCTGCTTCTTGTTCTCCATAATTTTTACCACTAGTTCCCCTTCCGGCTATTGTTTTTTCTATCGAGTTTTTCAATATTTCTTGCTACCAGCTTTTGGTCTATAAACTATTCCCCTGTTGTTCCAATTTCTCGACCTCTTACCAAGACTTCAACGTACCGGCCTGAAGAGTGAAGAGGAAATTTTTTAAGGCCAGTAATATTTTATGCATCTAAAAATCGTTTTTTTTTTATAAGACATCAATTGTAGTGTAATTGTATATATATCTTTGAATTCTGTTACAGTTTCATATTTTAATATTTTTTAGTATTATACTGGGTTATGAGTCTAATATGTAAAATAATTGCATGTTTTATTTTATCTTAATTTCTTTATTTTATTGTCTAGTACAGTGACATCTCAATTCTGTTTATTTTAGTAACGTTTATAGAACCTAGCGTTTTCTATATTTATGCTAGGCAAACACAGTTGCTGCATAAAAATTGATAGTGCTCAAAACAATATTTTATTCTATAAAATTAACTGTATTCTCGACATCTTTAATACTCCAGGCTTTATCAACACTTTGCTTTTTAGTGTTCACTAGTAGATCACTTCGGTGTCTGTCTGTCTCTCACACCCGTTTTTCTCTGAAACTATTTGACATAGAAAGTTGAAATTTGGTAATAATATAGAAATTGACGGCCTCATCAGAGCCGTGTAGTTTTGAAAGTTAAATTTTGACTTAAGGGGTTAGTTTTGGGGGGTGAAATCGGAAGTGAAAAAAAAAATTTTACTAGGTCATCGAGTGTGGTGTCAAATAAAAGCTTGTGAAAATACGAGTAAAAAATATATATAATGTAATACTTGCGAGCACTTTTCTTTGTATTAATTTTAAAAAATCGCGAAAAATCGCTGTCCACCCGCCTTATCACGAAAAGTACTTATCACAAAATTTTGAAAAAATTCTAAAATATTCCCCACGGGGGGTAGATTGAACGAAAATTATCACGAGTGCATTACCTTTAATAATTTATCTGATATATAAAAAAAACAAAAAATTCAAGGTCATCAGTTTTCAGTAAAGATTGGACACAAACTTTGTTGAAAACTCATTTTGGGGTGTGTGAAGTCACTGATCATTTTATACCTCCGTAACAATTTTTTTTATTTTAAAAGCAATCAACTTACGGAACACTAATTGCGCAAGTTCAACTTGCACTTGACCGGTCATTTAGTTCTACAAGCTGCAAAAAAATCTTTATGTGACTGTAGCAATTTTTCTTTATTTTAATCAAACTTATATTATTTTTCGGTCCTTGGAAGAACGAAAAAGGCTTATATTAAACATTTATTTTAGGTTCCTCTACAGTCTTGTGGTAGAGCTCCTTCAAAATACTATACAGTCTTCAGTAAATAATAATAACTTACACGCTCTAAGTAGTGATTACGATAACGGAGGTTGGTAACAATAGTACAATTATCATTATGTATAAAACATATATGTTGAAAAGTATCAACTAAAACTAAATCTTAAAACGTTATTGATACCGACTGTTGTTACAAATGTTATTAAATTTAATATATAAAAATATCTTTCGTAGCTTATGACATGATATATAGCAGACGTAACATTATGTGGAGCACGGTAGCTCCATGAGCACATATACATTACAAATAAATCAAGAATTTCTATTTGTAAAAAAAACATTTTAAAGCCATCAAAAAAATGTTTGTACCTGGGACCCACCCTGTATATGAATTGTACTGTCACATATCATTCATATAAGTAAGCCTTCTATTTATAAAGGCACTTCTTAAATCATTTCAAATAAACAATCTGTTGTTTTCTTTTAATATATAAATTTTCCAAATGTGTATATTTTATGACACATCCCGTATATTATTTATATAGGAAAATTGGCGCACGCACATAACCTGAGCCAAACTATTTATACTAATTTTTGTTAATACCAGTTTAGTTGTTTGTATTGCCGGAACAAACAACCAATTATTAAATAAAACTTTTCGGCAAAAGTACTCTCAATGTGGAAACATAGCTTGTGCTATTATGACTTTAGTATATGTATATATTTTAATTTATATAGCTGGATTGATCTCATTCATTGAAATATTGTAGCGCAAAACTATTTATATGTTAGGACAGCGAAATGGATAGATTTGGGCAACGTTTTACCTATAAAGTTGAGCCGACATGCTATTTTTCACACACTTTTTAATATATACATATATATATATATATATATATATATATATATATATATATATATATATATATATACCAGCTGTACAAGTATGAAATGCGGATTTCAGACAACAGATGGGTGCAGCAATGCAGTTTGTGCTATAAAGATTTGACACTGCGCCATTTTGTTGTGTCGTCAACAAGTGTCAGACGCGCACGAGTGATAAATTGGAAAAGTGTGTGCATAGTGTTGTGTTGTTGTGTTCAATATGTCGAAATTTATACGGAACAAAGGGCATTCACAGACATTAATTTTTTTATTTTCATTTGAAGAAAACTGCTGTTGCATCATACCGATTACTTCGAGAAGCTTATGGTGAACATGCTCCATCGCAAGATACGTGTGAACAATGGTTTCGGCGTTTTAAAAGTGGTGACTTCGATGTTGCAGACAAGGAAGTGGAAAATCGCCAAAAAAATACGAAAATGTGGAATTGCAAGCATTGTTGAACGAAGATGATTCGCAAACACAAAAACAACTCGCCGAGCAATTGGACGTTAGTCAACAAGCTGGTTCCAATCGGCTACGAGAGATGGGAAAGATTCAGAAGACCGGTAGATGGGTACCACATGAGTTGAACGACAGGCAAATGGAAAAGCGCAAAAACACGTGTGACATTTTGCTCGCTCGGTAGAGAAGGAAGTCGTTTTTGCATCGTATAGTTACAGGGGATGAAAAGTGGATTTATTTTAAGAATTCCAAGCGCAAAAAATCATGGGTAGGCTCAGGCGCAGCATCCACATCGACCGCAAGGCCGAATCGCTCTGGCAGAAAGACGATACTCTGTGTTTGGTGGCACCAGAGAGACGTGATCTATTATGAGCTGTTAAAACCTGGGGAAACAGTTAATACTAAACGTTACCTACAACAATTGACCGATTTGAACCGTTCGCCTCTTGAAAAAAGGCCAGAATACCGAAAGAGGCAACACAAAGTCATTTTTCTTCATGACAATGCTACATCACATACGGCAAAACGAGTTCGCGACACGTTCGAAGCACTCAGCTAGGAAGTTCTACCCCATACGGCTGACTCACCAGACTTGGCTCCTTCCGATTACCACTTGTTTGCATCGATGGGTCACGCACTTGCTAAGCAGCGCTTTGGTTCGTACGAAGATGTTATTCTTTATGCCCATTTGTTACAAATAACCCTTGCAATATGTCCTGCCCATTTCATTTTTGTAATTCGTTCGATAATATCTTTTGTACCTGTCCACAGTCTTATTACTTCGTTTCTAATCTTATTTCTGAGAAAAACTTCCAGCATTGTTCTCTTTTCTGTGTCAGAGCCATAGTTTTGAGTTCGTAGATGGTTACAGGCAAAATGCAAGAATCATACACTTGTCTTTTTAGATATATGGGAATTTCTCCATCCTTTAATATACAGTTCATTCTTCTCAAGACCAAGATTGTCCAATTTTGCGGGAAACTTCTAATGTTTTTTCTTTCCCGATTGTAATATTATAACCCAGCTATGTATATTCGTTAACGTTTTCTATGTTGTTACCATCTATCTTGATCCGGAGACTATCTTTGTTCATTACCTTTGTCTTATTAAAGTTCATGCTACGATTAACCTTCAATGACGCTGAATTTAGTTCTTTTAGCAGTCCGAGGAAATTAAAACTATGTCGTCTGCAAAATGGACACGGTTCAAGTAAGTTCCATCAATATTTATGCCTTTACCTTTTCACGAGAGTTCCTTAAAAACTTCTTCCATAGCCAAGGTGAAGAGTTTTGGTGAAATCGTGTCACCCTGTCAGATTCCTCTCTCTTCCTGAATCTTATCGATTATTATCCATTATTTTTTATGTGGAGAGTAGAATTTTGTTAAATATTTTCAATAATTTTCAGGAAATCCGGAGCCTATCCAGGCTCCTTGGAGACATTTGTGTATTGCCTATATTCATTAGCCTTTTCAATTATTTCTCTTACAGCATGGAGAATCCAGCCTGTTCTACGGGTTGGTAGAAATCGAGTTTTTTTGTTAGCCAGTTAGTTAACCCTTGTAAATAATTTGTAAAGATGGGATAACAAGTTAATGGGTCTATAGTTCTCTATATTTGTTATATCTCCTTTTTTAAATATCTGCACCACATCTGCATTATTCCAAGCTTGGGCGTTTTCCCTTCTTCTAGACATCCAGTCGTGAGTAGTCTTATAGGGTTTATGATAGTGTTCCCACATAGTTTAAGCATCTCCAACGCTAAATCTTCTCCAGTGCATCTTCCATTCTGCATTTGTTTTAAAGCTTCTTTTGCTGACCTAGCTGTCTATTAATTTGATTGCCTAAAATTTGTATTGACTTACGTAGTTCTTAGATGAAATAATAATCTTTATTCTCTGGTAACAGTTTTGGCACCTATATTAATAAAAGTGTTTTCTTAGTAAGCAAGTTTATAATTCTGTTTATTTCTTGACATATCCTGTATATAACTTTGAGAGATAAAAATCTAGCATGACCAATGGATGATCCATGCAAATTCTCATTACATCTTACTCGATCGGTTTTCTTGTGATGTCCCTAAATAGACAAACAAAACAGCGAGACGAGAGTTTCATAAATTTTTTATCTGAGCATCTCTACACATTAAATAAGACTTTCCGAAAGAATATTTAATGTACCAATACAGCTGGTGCGGTTACGACTTTATTATATGTATGGATTTTAACTTGTATAGATGAAATAAGCATATTTATTGAAATATAGTAACGCAAAGCTATTCAGATGTTACTTTGATAGCAAGGGTATTTCGAGTAATATTTTAGGAGAAATTGTGGTAATAATTTTTTTTGGGTAATTTCATGCAAGAAAGTCGAGATATTTAAATAGTAAAATGTTGTTAGGTAAAAATATCTTTTAATAAAATCCTGTAGTCTAAATATTTTCTAGAATATTTAATTTATGCATATGTTTACTAAAATAGCTTCTTGCCTAGAAAACTGCTAAAGAATATATTACTCTAGGATATTATGTACATTCCATGGTACGAAAATTTTGCTGCTCATATGCCTGTCCGGATATTTACAAAGTAAGGCAAACATTTCAGTTTTTATGCTTTTTATGACCTTGTTATCAAAAAGTGACAAAGTCAGAAATATGTCATATCTGTTATATATATATATATATATATATATATATATATATATATATATATATATATATATATATTAGCAGAGCCCGCGGATCCGCTCGCGTGGACTTCGTTCAGTATTATCGTCACTGCTCATTCCTTATATTACCTAATATATATAAAATATATCCTATAACCTGGCCAGAAAATATATGTAAGAAATTAAAAAAAAACACGTAAATCGGATAGTAGTTCGCGAGTAATAAGCGCACTAACGGACAGATAGGCAGACAGAGAGACGTTGCATTTATAATATATATAAAATGCAACGTCTCTCTGTCTGTCTGTCCGTTAGTGCGCTTATCACTGGAGAACCACTTATCCGATTTACGTGCTTTTTTTTTAAAATATGCATATGTTCCCTGGCCAGGTTATAGGCTATATTTTATTACGTTAGGTAACATTAGGAATAAACAGTGACGATAATAGTGAATTAAGTCGAAAAAAAGTTTGCTGCTAGCGCGTTCTCTTGCTATACACTGCCTAAACCATTAAATATGGAACAATATCATATAGCAAAGAATATCTATAATATATCTATAATCTATAATATATATAAAATACAACGTTTCTTTGTATGTCTGTCTGTCTGTCCGTTAGTGTGCTTATCACTGGTCAAGCACTTATCCGATTTACGTGCTTTTTCTTTTAAAACATATATATGTTCTCGGGCCAGGTTATAGGATATCTGGGGGCACGGCAATGCCCCCGCCAAGTCGAGCAGAAAGCACAGCCATACCATCCTTTACTCGAAGCCACTCACGGCACTTTCGACCCTCCTGTAACTTCGTTGTGGATAAAGCTAGATGTCTGAATTTTCAGTGACCAAGAGGTACTAGCTATATTCCTAAATTACCTACTATTTATACCTTATAGTTTACGAACTATCGCCAGTCGAAGTTACTTTTGTCACTGACACACTCACCGATCTTCAAAATTCTAAGGTACTTCTAGCAGACACACAAACTTCAAATTTTGAATTTAGTTAGTGTTTAGCCTATAAAGGGAGGAAAAACTGAAACATCCCAAAATTTCAGTCCCGTTTTCTAAATGGTACAGTCACTTAAGCCAAAAAAGAGGGTCAACCACAGAATGAGAGTTAAAAAGCTGTAAACTTGTATAAACCTTTATTTTGGCATTCTAAAAGTTATCTCAAAAGTTTCATAAAATCTCATGTCCGCATCTTAAGATATTCAAGGTCAAAAGTCACAAAAATCGGTTTTTCGCAAATATCTCGCTTCCTATGGTTTCAATGATATTTGCATTATGAAAATTATAGAGCATAAAATTCTCTACAAATTTTGTTCTAAACATTTTTTTATACGCTTAACCGTTCTTGAGATAGAGCGCGGAGAGCGCGCAGCGCTCAGCCATACATAGCATAATGCAAGCTCAACCGTGAGTCCCGACAAATAATACGTCGTATAAAGTTAATTAATCACTAAAAAAATCCATAATTATAAATAATTTGTGTTATTTATTAATTAATATATTATATTTAATAATATTTTTCATTTATCAAATATATTCGTTTAATAATACTTACCTACTTCGTGTAATTAAAAAATTGTTAAATGAAATACTTTATATTTTAATTATAACAAAGTATGAAGATGATGCTTTCATGGCAACAGGGCTAGAAGAGAATATAGTTATTAAAATAGGAGCAAAAGTCACGTTAAGACGAAATATTGACATGAGTCTTGGCTTAGTCAACGGTTCTATCGGTATAGTACAAGGAGTAAAGGTTGATCCTGAAAATACAAATAAAATAAAAAAAAATATATATGACATTTAATAATGAACATCTTTACGAGCTTGGTCCAGTCAAAACTAAATTTGAAATTATTAATAGAGCTTATGTTCATCGCGAACAGTTTCCGATATGTATAGCCTATGCTATTACCATACCCAAAAGTCAGGGGCTAAGTCTAAACAGTGCACTGATGGACATCGGTTCTTCAGTGTTCACATGCGGTCAAGCATACGTGGCACTTTAGAGAGTGACAAGTCTGGGCAGATTACATCTAATTAATGTCGACTTCGGTAGTATCAAAGCTCAGAAGTCCGCAATCGTTTAGTAAAATTGAGGCTCAACACAAACATGTACAAAAACATTCAGAAGTCAGTGATTTTGAAAACATGTAAACTAGCAGTACACTCTTGCCAAGATCACTCGTCGAGACATTCGCCGAGGCGGCGAGACGCGAGGGGTGGTCCAGTTCACTCTCTTGTTTACCTCGTCCAATGTCCTCGAGACAAAAAATTTGCGGAGAGAAGGTGAGACTCGAGTGGTGTGTTGAGTACACTCTCGCTCCTCGCCTCTTTACTAGTCTCGCCCGAGAGGGCTGCGGTGGATTGTTTATTAATTGTTTGTATTTTTTTAAAAAAGCAACTTCCATTGCAAATGGAAGTTGCCAAATTCGCTGCCTCCGTAGCTGTATGTGCGTATGCACATTACAATTATTTGAGTATTTTGCATAAAAAAAAAGACCAAAAAGTCGTGGAAAAAAAGAAGATGGTGGATTACTGCTATTCATCGAAATAGAACAAGGTAATTACTAATCATTATTAATGTACTCAATTAATAATTAATTAAAAACAGTTAAGAACTTATTTAATTTGGATTTGTAGGCTCAGCATGGAAAAACAATTGTCTGAATTACTTGTCGAGAATTCTGGGGAGTTTGAGAATTTCATGCGAATGTCATATATCGACTTCGAGTATTTATTAAATCAAGTCTCGTATATTATTTCTAAAAAAGATACCCAAATGAGGAGAGGCAATACCAGCAAGAGTACGACTTGCAATTACTTTAAGATATTTAGCCTCTGGAGACAGCTACAGGAGTCTACACTTCCTGTTCAAAATTTCCAGCGAACTTATTTCGAAAATCGTACCTGAAGTATGTTCTGCTCTGAATAAAGTACTCAAGGATCAAATAAAGGTAGGAAAAAATATTTGTACACTGTTCTTTATTAAAAATACGTCACACAAGGAAATAAAGCTGACAAAATAAACTAGAGTTCATGAACAGAGGTTCATAATAGGTTCAAATCAAATAAAATTATTATTTATTATTTTGGTGGTAAAAATGTCATTATCATTGCTTGATCAATGATATTATCATTCCCCTCACTCTGTACTGCATAACCACCGTGTTGGTAGTCAACAGTTCCAGAGCTTGAGGAGTGAGATGATACCGCCTGATGATATATGGGAGTAGGAGGGGTGGAATACCGGGGCAAATTTTGGTTTCTATTCACAAGCATCCCGTGCATTTGATACATGAGTGATTCTCTCTCATGCTCTGGTAGTTTTCTCAACTTTTTAGCCAGCATTTTTGCAAATAGATCACAATCATCTTCTTCCTGAAGTGGTTTTTGTTGAGTGATAACATGGCTTAGCATATTAAGTGCATTGTTCATTTGATTTCCCGCTTCCTGAAGTTCAGGGGGTTGTTTGCGGCGGCGAATTGTTTGCTGAGAATTTGATGGAGTTTGCTGAGACTTTGATGGTTCATTATCACCATTTGTTGAAGGGCATCTTGCTCCCCTTGCTGACTATCTTCGTCAAGTGAAATCGTTGGATCAGTCTATAACAGAATAAAAAAGCGAAATAAAATACAAAACAATTCTTGAAATTTGCTAGTGTGTCCTTTTCCACCGACACCAAAACTCTCCATTAAAATTGTATGTTTATTTTTTACAGCTTCCTTCAAGTCAAGAGGAGTGGTTAGAGGTGGAAAAAGGATTTAGCGATAATTTTCCACATGCTATAGGATCGATTGATGGAAAACATGTCACAATACGGGCTCCTCCTCACACGGCAACGGATTATTATAATTATAAAGGGACATTTAGTATTGTCCTATTGGCTGTGGCAGACAGCAAATGTAGATTCATTTTTGCTGACATTGGTTGCAAAGGTAGAATTAGTGATGGTGGTGTTTTACGCAACTGCAATTTATGGAATCAGATTTGTAATAATAACCTAAACTTGCCAACCGAGCGACCTTTACCTGGGTCACATGTTCCTTTGCCCTACGAGTTTTTGGCCGATGGTGCTTTTGCACTAACTACAAACATCATGAAACCTTACCCAGGCACACATGCATTAAACTCGCGTCAGCGGATATTTAATGAGACATTATCACGATCTCGAGTGAAAGTTGAGAACACTTTCGGAATACTTGCTGCTAAATTTCGAATATTTGGAAAACCAATCGCTCTATGCCCAGAAAAAGTAAACATTGTTACAATGACATGCATTCTACTTCACAATTTTCTAATAAATAGCAAAAGCTCTCACAATATTTATACCCCCTCTGGGCACCATTGACGAGTATGACGTCAATGGCATTTTGCACGAGGGCTCTTGGAGACAGGAAATGTCAGATACTTGCCGCCATAAGGCCGATTAAATTAGAGAAGAATTTAGTTCCTACTTTTTTAAATTTGGATAATCAGTAAGTAATTTTACTGATTTTTTTATAATTTTTTAGTTCGTTTAATACTTATAGTTTTTTGTTGTACTTAATAAATTATATTGTACTTAATAAATTATATTAGCAATAAAAACAAAATTTAAAAAAACTGATGATTAACTTTTAACTTTACTTACCGTTTCCTGTGTGCTAATCGTTGGATTGCAGTCGTATATCCGCCCAAGAAAAGACTCCATAAGATCATAAGCATACCAAATTGGCTTATAGACATCTTCCTCTCCTGCTCCTGATTTTATGGAGGCCTTTTTTTTACGTAGATGACCCCTAAAAGTCGCCATCAGAGATTCTTTTCTCTTTTTTAAATCATCCACTCCTTCAACAAGATCATTACTTATTCGCAGCATCACTAACTTTTTTTTTATTTTTATGATGAAGATGTGCAGGATCCCAAATGCATGGTTCCCTCTGATATGCTTCTATAAATTTTAAATTGAAATCATTTGACGAATCCATTATATATATATATATATATATATATATATATATATATATATATATATATATATATATATATATATATATTATATATATATTATATTATATATATATATATATATATATATATATATATTATATATATATATAAATAATTGAATTATTTAATATTAATATATTAGAAGTAAGTATTAAATTAAAATAATTGCTAATTAAAGAAGATTGCAACAAAACAAATTGAAAGCAAGTCAAGACAAGAGTGAACTGGAGGTGCTCTTGCCTCTCTGTCTCGCCCTCCGTTTCCTTTGACTCATGTCAAAAAACCGACAGTGGACCGAGAGCACGAGGCGAGGCGAGGCGAGACGAGGCGAGGGGACCGAGGCCTACCCAGTACATTCTTGGTTCGAGAGGCCAAGGCGAGACAGGCGAGAGCACACGAGACTGGCCAACACGAGGCGAGAGCACAAGTACACTCTCGGTCTCGGCATGTCTCGGCGAGAGAGTGTACTGGTAGCTTAACATTGTCAGGTCATTCCTTAATACACAATGGTAATGGCGTTTGTGCTAAACTTGGCTTAGGCCCGTCAGCCAAACATGGACCACATGGACGAAATGTGGGAAAAAAGAAGATCTATATAGTATGTATACAACGTAACATGAACTCGAGAACCACTTATCCAATTTAAGTGTTTTTTTTTTAATTCATACATATGTTCTATGGCCTGGTTATAGGATATATATTATTACGTGAGATAATATAAGGAATGAGCAGTTACGATAATAGTAAATCATGTCCACGCGAGCGGAGCCACGGGCACGGCTAGTTTTATTATAATTTGATAAATTCACTCACTACGCTAAACATTTAACAGATGAAAATCATACTTTCGATGAAGATTTCAGAATTTTGCACAATACAAAGAGGAGGAAGTTACTGAATCTCAGGTTTATTACTCAACGATCTATTGGATGGAGGGTGCGTCTCCTTTATTGAATTGTTTTAAGTATTAAGGTGAATATTGTTAATTAATTTAGCCCTTCTAACCAGGTACCTTTTTTTGTAGTTAATTTACATCTTGCTCCAGAGGAAGACACAGTGTGTCGAAACAATTGTCATCTCTAAGATAACAAACATAAAGTAGTGTTCTTAAATAGTTATTTAAATTTGCGTTCCTAGTTAGCAGTTAACTTTTTAACTAACTGAAGTAAAATCGCTTTTTTAAACTCCCTTTATATAATGCAGGCCAACTTAAATACAGAAAAGTTACTCATGCCTTCACTGTTTTATTTTTTAATTTCTGGATTGTTATATATATTTCTCAAGGCATAAACGAATAGATTAGTGAAGACCAAAAGAAAGTTATTTTTGAATTATTAGAGCTTATTGGATTATTTTTACGAACAAATTCTTAACCAACAAAAAACTTCAAATACCAGTAACGTAACCTTGAAGAAGAGAATTTTTTTTTGGGGAGAATTTTAAAAAAGCAAAATTCTTGACTAAGTATCGTTTTGATATTTTCTATCTATACTCCAAATACCAGGTGTACAAGTATGAAATGCGGATTTTTTTTCTAAAAAAAAAACATGTTAAATTCGGAAGAATAATAAAAAAGTGCTTTATTCAAAAGTATGCTCCATCGCTTGTTATACATTTTTCCCATCTTTCGGGCAAATTTGTGAATACCACGCCAGTTAAAAAATCTTCCCCTTTTGCTGCGAACCATTCATCGAGCTATTTTTTCACATCTTCGTAGTACGAACCAAAGCGCTGCTCAGCAAGTGACCCATCGATGCAAACAAGTGGTAATCGGAAGGAGCCAAGTCTGGTGAGTAGCCGCAGCTGAGTGCTTCCAACGTGTCGCGAACTGGTTTTGCCGTATGTGATGTAGTACTTTCATGAAGAAAAATGACTTTGTGTTGCCTCTTTCGGTATTCTGGCATTTTTTCAAGCAGTGAACGGTTCAAATCGGTCAATTGTTGTTGGTTTAGTATTAACCGTTTCCCCAGGTTTTAACAGCTCATAATAGACCACGCCTCTCTGGTCCCACTAAACACAGAGCATCGGCTTTATGCCAAAGCGATTCGGTCTTGTGGTCTATGTGGATGGTGCGCCTGGGTCTACCCATTTTTTTTTTTTTTTTGTGGGTCTAGCACACGTGCTACAAGGAAGTCCCTAAAGCGCTACAGGAGCGACACGTGTGCGGAGAAGGCGATTCACGTTGTTCTTGTATCGCTGTAGATTGTACTCGGTGGGAAACACAGTCCTGGGCAAATTATTCCAAAGGGATGATGTTCTCCATATAAAAGACTGCTTGAAAAGTGTTGTACGGGGAGTAACAAGCTGAACCTCATACGGATGTGAAGAATTAGCGCGACGTGTACTTCTAACATGCACCGCTCTGGAGGAATTAAGCGGGCCACATCCTTCGAACACTTTCCATGAAAGTACTTGTAGAATAGGCTCAAGTCGCCAACCGTTCTTCGATGTTCCAGCGAATCAAGGCCGACGGTCAGTTCCGGGTCTTCAATCAGACGAACAGCTCTTCTTTGAATAGAATCCAACAAATGCAGTGTATGTTTGGGAGCGGAGCTCCAAACATGGGAGCAGTATTCCACAGTTGGTCGAATTTGAGCTTTGTAAAGAATTAACAGTTGTTGTGGAGTGTAAAGCTTTCTGGTTCGAAATAATATTCCCAACTTTTGAGAAGCTCTCCTTGCTATGCCTGCAACATGTTCATGCCAGGACATATTTGCTCCCAAATTAACGCCAAAACAAATTGAGTGACGATGTTAGAGGAATGGAGTGCCCCGACATAAACTATGTCGGGTTTCAGCAACGTTAACTTTTTTTAGAAAAAAAACTGCCGCCTGGGTTTTTGTAGCGTTAAATTCCACTTGGTTACTGTCACCCAAGACAGAATTTCTTCCAGGTCTTTGTTTAAGTTGAAACGACTTCCTGCTCGTCTGCGGACTATTCGTCTGAGTAGCCGATGTCCGAAGCGTTCAAAGTGAATGAAGAGATAAGTGTACTGTCATCTGCAAAGCTGTAGATTGGATTCTCGGTCTTTTCCAGCAGATCGTTAATGTAAATGAGGAAAAGAGAGTAGGAGACAGTATGGAGCCTTGAGGTACACCGGCGTTGATAGTGAAGGTGTTAGAAAGAAATCCGTCGACTGCCACTCGTAAAAAGAAGGCTCTCTGAGGGAAACATGAGAGCCACAAACAGAAACTTTTCCGAC
>CM032455.1:48972210-49027210 GCA_019049505.1 Pachyrhynchus sulphureomaculatus
AAAATAGACCTCAATAACCCTGTAACTTTAAAAAATGAGACCCAATAAACTCAAAACCAGGACTTTTAAACCATATACTCTCAAAAATAGTAGACCCTTAAGCCCTAGAATTGCGAAGGTTAGACCAGCGCCTAACTTTCCTTTTTTTTGGCTGTATCTTGTTCTTTTTTCCGCGAATGACCTATTCAAAGGCTTTCTGCCCAAACGCTTTTAAGGACTTGTTTCTCTCTTTTAGCGACCAGCAATAGTCCGCTAGCATATGGTCATCCCATCGTCCTTGATACCGATTTTCTATGATTTTCAGATCTTGGTGAAAACGTTCCCCTTGCTCCTCACGGTAGTCACCAAGATTATAATCTAGTCTAAGGTTTCAGGGTTTAGGGTTTAAGAGTATCAAGTTTGAGGATTCCCCAACTGTATACCAAATTTGGTAGGAATCGGTTGGTTTTCAAAAATTTTGTCCGCCCATCTTGGATCCGCCATTTTGAATTTTGCAAATCCGACCTCAGATTCATGATCAGCAACCCAAAAAACCCCCGTGTACCAAATTTGGTAAGAATCGGTTGAATTTTAATTTTGAATTCGTTTTTTGCATTCGAGAAGCACTATATCTGTCTGATTTATTGAGGTTAGAAAGAAAACAGAACTGTATGGCTTAATCCAACCGATGAATATTAGCTTAGCGTGTGTCCGAATACATATTAATACATCTTTGGATTCATTAAAAAGCTTGAATCAATTTTTTAGGAGTATATTTTTCTTAATTTTTACTAATTTTTACCTATTTTTTGAGGTTAGAAAAAAATTGAGATGTGATGGCAATATTCTGACGTCAGATTCGTGATCAGCGGGCAAAAATACTACGATCTGATATATCGCATCAAAAGTATACCCCACTTTTTTTTTGTGGGGCTGTGTTATCATTGACTATTTGAAAAAGAGTAAAACAGTCAGTGGTTCTTATTATACAACGTTATTGGACCGTTTGCATAGTGAGTTGAAGCAGAAGCGGCCAAGATTAGCACGCAAAATAATGATCCTTTACCATGACAATGCGCCTGTTCACACATCGGCCGTTGCAGTAGCAAAAGTGAATGAGTTGGGCTTCGAAATAGTTTCCCACCCCCTATTCCCCAAATTTGGCCCCAAGTGACTTTTCTTTGTTTCTTAAACTTAAAAATTTTTTTTGGAGGAAGAAATTTTCGTCAAATGAATAGGTTATATGTACTGTAAACGAGTATTCTGCATAGTTTGAAATATTTTTTTTTTTCAGTAAAAATAAAAAACTGGAGTCCTGCTGGATCAAATGTATTGAGTTTAATGGAGATTATGTTAAAAATAAATTTTTGCTTTTTGCAAAAAAATGTTGGTTACCTTATTTTTTTTAACACGACTTTTCAATCCACCCTCGTATGTATGAGCTTAAATTTGTATGGCGGAAATAAGCTCACTCATTGCAACATAGTAGCGCAAAGTTATTTAGATGTTATTACGATAACAAAGTGGGTAAGTTTGGGGGGCATTTTAGGTGAAATTATTATTATAGGTAATTTTATGCAGTATAGTCACGATACTTAAATAATTTAAAATATTATTAAGTCAAAATATTTTCCAAGAAAAGCAGTACATGAAAATCAAAATTTACACATATTATTAAAGCACCTTGTTTCCGGCTCTAAAATATTTTAAAAAAATGTTCTGTAGCATAGAAAATTATTGCTACTCATTCTTAAACGGAAAAAATATATGGAAAAATTCTCGTACCACATTTCCGTTAAAAATTTTAAATGAACAATACAAATTTAATTCAGGGATCTTTTTAATGTTCCGTACGGAACACTTATAAGATGACTTCGGTGTCTGTCCGTCTGTCCGTCTGTCACACTCGATTTTCTCCGTTGTTGAAATTTGGTAATAATATAGGAACTGATGGCCTCATCAGAGCCATGTAGTTTTGAAAGTTAAATTTTGACTTAAGGGGTTAGTTTTGGGGGTTGAAGTGAAAAAAAAAAAAATTACTAGGTCATCGAGTGTGGTGTCAAATGAAAGCTTGTGAAAACACGAGTAAAAAATATATATAATGTAATACTTGCGAGCACTTTTCTTTGTATTATTTTTAAAAAATCGCGAAAAATCGCTGTCCACCCGCCTTATCTCGAAAAGTACTTATCACAAAATTTTGACAAAAATTTTGAAATATTCCCCACGGGGGGTAGATTGAACGAAAATTATCACGAGTGCATTACCTTTAATAATTTACCTGATATATAAAAAAAAGCAAAAAATTCAAGGTCATCAGTTTTCAGTAAAGATTGGACACAAACTTTGTTGAAAACTCATTTGGGGGTGTTTTTGTGAAGTCACTGATCATTTTATACCTCCGTAACAATTTTTTTATTTTAAAGGCAATCAACTTACGGAACACTATTTGCGCAAGTTCAACTTGCACTTGACCGGTTATTTAGTTCTACAAGCTGCAAAAAAATCTTTATGTGACTGTAGCAATTTTTCTTTATTTTAATCAAACTTATATTATTTTTCGGTCCTTGGAAGAACGAAAAAGGCTTATATTATACATTTATTTTAGGTTCCTCTACAGTCTTGTGGTAGAGCTTTTTCAAAATACTATACAGTCTTCAGTAAATAATAATAACTTACACGCTCTAAGTAGTGATTACGATAACGGAGGTTGGTAACAATAATACAATTATCATTATGTATAAAACATATATGTTGAAAAGTATCAACTAAACTAAATCTTAAAACGTTATTGATACCGACTGTTGTTACAAACATTATTAAATTTAATATATAAAAATATCTTTCGTAGCTTATGACATGATATATAGCAGACGTAACATTATGTGGAGCACGGTAGCTCCATGAGCACATATACATTACAAATAAATCAAGAATTTCTATTTGTAAAGAAAATGTTTGTACCTGGGACCCACCCTGTATATGAATTGTACTGTCACATATCATTCATATAAGTAAGCCTTCTATTTATAAAGGCACTTCTTAAATCATTTCAAATAAACAATCTGTTGTTTTCTTTTAATATATAAATTTTCCAAATGTGTATATTTTATGACACATCCCGTATATTATTTTATATAGGAAAATTGGCGCACGCACATAACCTGAGCCAAACTATTTTTATACTAATTTTTTGTTAATACCAGTTTAGTTGTTTGTATTGCCGGAACAAACAACCAATTATTAAATAAAACTTTTCGGCAAAAGTGGAAACATAGCTTGTGCTATTATGACTTTAGTATATGTATATATTTTTAATTTATATAACTGGATTGATCTCATTCATTGAAATATTGCAGCGCAAAACTATTTATATGTTAGGACAGCGAAATGGATAGATTTGGGCAACGTGTTTACCTACAAAGTTGAGCCGACATGCTATTTTTCACACACTTTTTAATATATACATATTATATATATATATATATATATATATATATATATATATATATATATATATATATATATATATATACGATAATGCAACAGCTTCAGTGAGACTGCAGCTCTTCATAACTCTTTTGGAATATGTCTTTAAGAAGCTTGACTGGAGGAACATGGGTGTAAATGTTGATGGTGAACATCTTAACCACCTGCGCTTTGCTGACGATATCGTCCTCATAGCCGATAATGTAGAAGAAGCAAGCAAGATGTTGAATTCACTACAAGCCGTTTCCAGTGAAGTAGGTCTAGGGATAAATTTTTCAAAAACCCAGCTCATGACAAATTTGATCCTTAGTCGCCCTATCTCTGTGGGCGATGAGGTTTCCACATATAAGTACTTGGGACATGAAATACAATTGGGGAAAGATAACCAAACTCACGAACTTCAAAGGAGAGTGGGTCTGACTTGGGCAGCATTCGGTAAACTCAAACATATCTTCAAATCCAACATCCCTATCTGTCTCAAGAAAAAGGTGTTTGACCATGCGTGTTACCGGTACTGACGTATGGTGCTGAGACTTTAACTCTTACTAAAAAGTCTATAAATAGAATTCAAGTAGCGCAAAGAGCAATGGAGCGCTCTATGTTGGGTTTGACTCTCCAGGATAGAATTCCCAATGGAGTCATAAGGCAAAGAACAAGGGTTATCGACGCAGTGTATAGAATGACATGCCTGAAGTGGAACTGGGCTGGGCATGTGGCGCGAATGACTGACAACAGATGGACAAAGCGCCTGTTGGAATGGAGACCCAGACGGGAGGCTTTCAGAAGCCGTGGAAGGCCATATGCTAGGTGGACTGATGATATCAAACGGATTACAACGAATTGGATTCAGGCTGCTCAGGACCGTGATGGATGGAATAGATTAAGGGAGGCCTATATCCAGCAGTGGATGCGAGTGGCTGCATGATGATGATGATGATATATATATATATATATATATATATATATATATATATATATATATATACATATATATATATATATATATATATATATATATATATAATATATATATAAACATATACATATATATATATATATATATATATATATATATATATATATATATATATATATATATATATATATATATACCAGCTGTACAAGTATGAAATACGGATTTCAGACAACAGATGATGCACCAATGCAGTTTGTGCTATAAAGATTTGACACTGCGCCATTTTGTTGTGTCATCAACAAGTGTCAGACGCGCACGAGTGATAAATTGGAAAAGTGTGTGCATAGTGTTGTGTTGTTGTGTTCAATATGTTGAAATTTATACCGAACAAAGGGCATTCACAGACATTAATTTTTTATTTTCATTTGAAGAAAACTGCTGTTGCATCATACCGATTACTTCGAGAAGCTTATGGTGAACATGCTCCATCGCAAGATACGTGTGAACAATGGTTTCGGCGTTTCAAAAGTGGTGACTTCGATGTTGCAGACAAGGAAGTGGAAAATCGCCAAAAAAATACGAAAATGTGGAATTGCAAGCATTGTTGAACGAAGATGATTCGCAAACACAAAAAAACAACTCGCCGAGCAATTGGACGTTAGTCAACAAGCTGGTTCCAATCGGCTACGAGAGATGGGAAAGATTCAGAAGACCGGTAGATGGGTACCACATGAGTTGAACGACAGGCAAATGGAAAAGCGCAAAAACACGTGTGACATTTTGCTCGCTCGGTAGAGAAGGAAGTCGTTTTTGCATCGTATAGTTACAGGGGATGAAAAGTGGATTTATTTTAAGAATTCCAAGCGCAAAAAATCATGGGTAGGCCCAGGCGCAGCATCCACATCGACCGCAAGGCCGAATCGCTCTGGCAGAAAGACGATACTCTGTGTTTGGTGGCACCAGAGAGACGTGGTCTATTATGAGCTGTTAAAACCTGGGGAAACAGTTAATACTAAACGTTACCTACAACAATTGACCGATTTGAACCGTTCGCCTCTTGAAAAAAGGCCAGAATACCGAAAGAGGCAACACAAAGTCATTTTTCTTCATGACAATGCTACATCACATACGGCAAAACGAGTTCGCGACACGTTCGAAGCACTCAGCTAGGAAGTTCTACCCCATACGGCTGACTCACCAGACTTGGCTCCTTCTGATTCTGCATCGATTGCTAAGCAGCGCTTTGGTTCGTACGAAGATGTTATTCTTTATGCCCATTTGTTACAAATAACCCTTGCAATATGTCCTGCCCATTTCATTTTTGTAATTCGTTCGATAATATCTTTTGTACCTGTCCGCAGTCTTATTACTTCGTTTCTAATCTTATTTCTGAGAAAAAGTTCCAGCATTGTTCTCTTTTCTGTGTCAGAGCCATAGTTTTGAGTTCGTAGATGGTTACAGGCAAAATGCAAGAATCATACACTTGTCTTTTTAGATATATGGGAATTTCTCCATCCTTTAATATACAGTTCATTCTTCTCAAGACCAAGATTGTCCAATTTTGCGGGGAAACTTCTAATGTTTGGTTTTCTTTCCCGATTGTAATATTATAACCCAGCTATGTATATTCGTTAACGTTTTCTATGTTGTTACCATCTATCTTGATCCGGAGACTATCTTTGTTCATTACCTTTGTCTTATTAAAGTTCATGCTACGATTAACTTTCAATGACGCTGAATTTAGTTCTTTTAGCAGTCCGAGGAAATTAAAACTATGTCGTCTGCAAAACGGACACGGTTCAAGTAAGTTCCATCAATATTTATGCCTTTACCTTTTCACGAGAGTTCCTTAAAAACATCTTCCATAGCCAAGGTGAAGAGTTTTGGTGAAATCGTGTCACCCTGTCAGATTCCTCTCTCTTCCTGAATCTTATCGATTATTATCCATTATTTTTTATGTGGAGAGTAGAATTTTGTTAAATATTTTCAATAATTTTCAGGAAATCCGGAGCCTATCCAGGCCCCTTGGAGACATTTGTGTATTGCCTATATTCATTAGCCTTTTCAATTATTTCTCTTACAGCATGGAGAATCCAGCCTGTTCTACAGGTTGGTAGAAACCGAGTTTTTTTTGTTAACCAGTTAGTTAATACCCTTGTAAATAATTTGTAAAGATGGGATAACAAGTTAATGGGTCTATAGTTCTCTATATTTGTTATATCTCCTTTTTTAAATATCTGCACCACATCTGCATTATTCCAAGCTTGGGCGTTTTCCCTTCTTCTAGACATTCAGTCGTGAGTAGTCTTATAGGGTTTATGATAGTGTTCCCACATAGTTTAAGCATCTCTAACGCTAAATCTTCTCCAGTGCATCTTCCATTCTGCATTTGTTTTAAAGCTTCTTTTGCTGACCTAGCTGTCTATTAATTTGATTGCCTAAAATTTGTATTGACTTACGTAGTCTTAGATGAAATAATAATCTTTATTCTCTGGTAACAGTTTTGGCACCTATATTAATAAAAGTGTTTTCTTAGTAAGCAAGTTTATAATTCTGTTTATTTCTTGACATATCCTGTATATAACTTTGAGAGATAAAAATCTAGCATGACCAATAATCATCCATGCAAATTCTCATTACATCTTACTCGATCGGTTTTCTTGTGATGTCCCTAAATAGACAAACAAACAGCGAGACGAGAGTTTCATAAATTTTTTATCTGAGCATCTCTACACATTAAATAAGACTTTCCGAAAGAATATTTAATGTACCAATACAGCTGGTGCGGTTACGACTTTATTATATGTATGGATTTTAACTTGTATAGACGAAATAAGCATATTTATTGAAATATAGTAACGCAAAGCTATTCAGATGTTACTTTGATAGCAAGGGTATTTCGAGTAATATTTTAGGAGAGATTGTGGTAATAATTTTTTTTTTTTGGGTAATTTCATGCAAGAAAGTCGCGATATTTAAATAGTAAAATGTTGTTAGGTAAAAATATCTTTTAATAAAATCCTGTAGTCTAAATATTTTCTAGAATATTTAATTTATGCATATGTTTACTAAAATAGCTTCTTGCCTAGAAAACTGCTAAAGAATATATTACTCTAGGATATTATGTACATTCCATGGTACGAAAATTTTGCTGCTCATATGCCTGTCCGGATATTTACAAAGTAAGGCAAACATTTCAGTTTTTATGCTTTTTATGACCTTGTTATCAAAAAGTGACAAAGTCAGAAATATATCTGTTGATATATATATATATATATATATATATATATATATATATATATATATATATATATATATATATATATATATATATATATTAGCAGAGCCCGCGGATCCGCTCGCGTGGACTTCGTTCAGTATTATCGTCACTGCTCATTCCTTATATTACCTAATATAATAAAATATATCCTATAACCTGGCCAGAATTAAAGAAAAAAAAAAACACGTAAATCGGATAGTAGTTCGCGAGTAATAAGCGCACTAACGGACAGATAGGCAGACAGAGAGACGTTGCATTTATAATATATATAAAATGCAACGTCTCTCTGTCTGTCTGTCCGTTAGTGCGCTTATCACTGGAGAACCACTTATCCGATTTACGTGCTTTTTTTTAAAAATATGCATATGTTCCCTGGCCAGGTTATAGGCTATATTTTATTACGTTAGGTAACATTAGGAATAAGCAGTGACGATAATAGTGAATTAAGTCGAAAAAAAGTTTGCTGCTAGCGCGTTCTCTTGCTATACACTGCCTAAACCATTAAATATGGAACAATATCATATAGCAAAGAATATCTATAATATATCTATAATCTATAATATATATAAAATGCAACGTTTCTTTGTATGTCTGTCTGTCTGTCCGTTAGTGTGCTTATCACTGGTCAAGCACTTATCCGATTTACGTGCTTTTTCTTTTAAAACATATATATGTTCTCGGGCCAGGTTATAGGATATCTGGGGGCACGGCAATGCCCCGGCCAAGTCGAGCAGAAAGCACAGCCATACCATCCTTTACTGGAAGCCACTCACGGCACTTTCGACCCTCCTGTAACTTCGTTGTGGATAAAGCTAGATGTCTGAATTTTCAGTGACCAAGAGGTACTAGCTATATTCCTAAATTACCTACTATTTATACCTTATAGTTTACGAACTATCGCCAGTCGAAGTTCTTTACTTTTGTCACTGACACACTCACCGATCTTCAAAATTCTAAGGTACTTCTAGCAGACACACAAACTTCAAATTTTGAATTTAGTTAGTGTTTAGCCTATAAAGGGAGGAAAAACTGAAACATCCCAAAATTTCAGTCCCGTTTTCTAAATGGTACAGTCACTTAAGCCAAAAAAAAGAGGGTCAACCTCGGAATGAGAGTTAAAAAGCTGTAAACCTTGTATAAACCTTTATTTTGGCATTCTAAAAGTTATCTCAAAAAGTTTCATAAAATCTCATGTCCGCATCTTAAGATATTCAAGGTCAAAAGTCACAAAAATCGTTTTTTTCGCAAATATCTCGCTTCCTATGGTTTCAATGATATTTGCATTATGAAAATTATAGAGCATAAAATTCTCTACAAATTTTGTTCTAAACATTTTTTTATACGCTTAACCGTTCTTGAGATAGAGCGCGGAGAGCGCGCAGCGCTCAGCCATACATAGCATAATGCAAGCTCAACCGTGAGTCCCGGCAAATAATACGTCGTATAAAGTTAATTAATCACTAAAAAATCCATAATTATAAATAATTTGTGTTATTTATTAATTAATATATTATATTTAATAATATTTTTCATTTATCAAATATATTCGTTTAATAATACTTACCTACTTCGTGTAATTAAAAAATTGTTAAGTGAAATACTTTATATTTTAATTATAACAAAGTATGAAGATGATGCTTTCATGACAACAGGGCTAGAAGAGAATATAGTTATTAAAATAGGAGCAAAAGTCACGTTAAGACGAAATATTGACATGAGTCTTGGCTCAGTCAACGGTTCTATCGGTATAGTACAAGGAGTAAAGGTTGATCCTGAAAATACAAATAAAATAAAAAAAATATATATGACATTTAATAATGAACATCTTTACGAGCTTGGTCCAGTCAAAACTAAATTTGAAATTATTAATAGAGCTTATGTTCATCGCGAACAGTTTCCGATATGTATAGCCTATGCTATTACCATACCCAAAAGTCAGGGGCTAAGTCTAAACAGTGCACTGATGGACATCGGTTCTTCAGTGTTCACATGCGGTCAAGCATACGTGGCACTTTGGAGAGTGACAAGTCTGGGCAGATTACATCTAATTAATGTCGACTTCGGTAGTATCAAAGCTCAGAAGTCCGCAATCGTTTAGTAAAATTGAGGCTCAACACAAACATGTACAAAAACATTCAGAAGTCAGTGATTTTGAAAACATGTAAAACTAGCAGTACACTCTTGCCAAGATCACTCGTCGAGACATTCGCCGAGGCGGCGAGACGCGAGGGGTGGTCCAGTTCACTCTCTTGTTTACCTCGTCCAATGTCCTCGAGACAAAAAATTTGCGGAGAAGGTGAGACTCGAGTGGTGTTGAGTACACTCTCGCTCCTCGCCTCTTTACTAGTCTCGCCCGAGAGGGCTGCGGTGGATTGTTTATTAATTGTTTGTATTTTTTTAAAAAAGCAACTTCCATTGCAAATGGAAGTTGCCAGATTCGCTGCCTCCGTAGCTGTATGTGCGTATGCACATTACAATTATTTGAGTATTTTGCATAAAAAAAAAAAAAGACCAAAAAGTCGTGGAAAAAAAGAAGATGGTGGATTACTGCTATTCATCGAAATAGAACAAGGTAATTACTAATCATTATTAATGTACTCAATTAATAATTAATTAAAAACAGTTAAGAACTTATTTAATTTGGATTTGTAGGCTCAGCATGGAAAAACAATTGTCTGAATTACTTGTCGAGAATTCTGGGGAGTTTGAGAATTTCATGTGAATGTCATATATCGACTTCGAGTATTTATTAAATCAAGTCTCGTATATTATTTCTAAAAAAGATACCCAAATGAGGAGGCAATACCAGCAAGAGTACGACTTGCAATTACTTTAAGATATTTAGCCTCTGGAGACAGCTACAGGAGTCTACACTTCCTGTTCAAAATTTCCAGCGAACTTATTTCGAAAATCGTACCTGAAGTATGTTCTGCTCTGAATAAAGTACTCAAGGATCAAATAAAGGTAGGAAAATATTTGTACACTGTTCTTTATTAAAAATACGTCACACAAGGAAATAAAGCTGACAAAATAAACTAGAGTTCATGAACAGAGGTTCATAATAGGTTCAAATCAAATAAAATTATTATTTATTATTTTGGTGGTAAAAATGTCATTATCATTGCTTGATCAATGATATTATCATTCCCCTCACTCTGTACTGCATAACCACCGTGTTGGTAGTCAACAGTTCCAGAGCTTGAGGAGTGAGGTGATACCGCCTGATGATATATGGGAGTAGGAGGGGTGGAATACCGGGGCAAATTTTGGTTTCTATTCACAAGCATCCCGTGCATTTGGTACATGAGTGATTCTCTCTCATGCTCTGGTAGTTTTCTCAACTTTTTAGCCAGCATTTTTGCAAATAGATTACAATCATCTTCTTCCTGAAGTGGTTTTTGTTGAGTGATAACATGGCTTAGCATATTAAGTGCATTGTTCATTTGATTTCCCGCTTCCTGAAGTTCAGGGGGTTGTTTGCGGCGGCGAATTGTTTGCTGAGAATTTGATGGAGTTTGCTGAGACTTTGATGGTTCATTATCACCATTTGTTGAAGGGCATCTTGCTCCCCCTTGCTGACTATCTTCGTCAAGTGAAATCGTTGGATCAGTCTATAACAGAATAAAAAAGCGAAATAAAATACAAACAATTCTTGAAATTTGCTAGTGTGTCCTTTTCCACCGACACCAAAACTCTCCATTAAAATTGTATGTTTATTTTTTACAGCTTCCTTCAAGTCAAGAGGAGTGGTTAGAGGTGGAAAAAGGATTTAGCGATAATTTTCCACATGCTATAGGATCGATTGATGGAAAACATGTCACAATACGGGCTCCTCCTCACACGGCAACGGATTATTATAATTATAAAGGGACATTTAGTATTGTCCTATTGGCTGTGGCAGACAGCAAATGTAGATTCATTTTTGCTGACATTGGTTGCAAAGGTAGAATTAGTGATGGTGGTGTTTTACGCAACTGCAATTTATGGAATCAGATTTGTAATAATAACCTAAACTTGCCAACCGAGCGACCTTTACCTGGGTCACATGTTCCTTTGCCCTACGAGTTTTTGGCCGATGGTGCTTTTGCACTAACAACAAACATCATGAAACCTTACCCAGGCACACATGCATTAAACTCGCCTCAGCGGATATTTAATGAGACATTATCACGATCTCGAGTGAAAGTTGAGAACACTTTCGGAATACTTGCTGCTAAATTTCGAATATTTGGAAAACCAATCGCTCTATGCCCAGAAAAAGTAAACATTGTTACAATGACATGCATTCTACTTCACAATTTTCTAATAAATAGCAAAAGCTCTCACAATATTTATACCCCTCCGGGCACCATTGACGAGTATGACGTCAATGGCATTTTGCACGAGGGCTCTTGGAGACAGGAAATGTCAGATACTTGCGCCATAAGGCCGATTAAACCAGTCCCACGAAGACCAGCAACGAATGCTATAAAAATTAGAGAAGAATTTAGTTCCTACTTTTTTAAATTTGGATAATCAGTAAGTAATTTTACTGATTTTTTATAATTTTTTAGTTCGTTTAATACTTATAGTTTTTTGTTGTACTTAATAAATTATATTGTACTTAATAAATTATATTCGCAATAAAACAAAATTTAAAAAACTGATGATTAACTTTTAACTTTACTTACCGTTTCCTGTGTGCTAATCGTTGGATTGCAGTCGTATATTCGCCCAAGAAAAGACTCCATAAGATCATAAGCATACCAAATTGGCTTATAGACATCTTCCTCTCCTGCTCCTGATTTTATGGAGGCCTTTTTTTTACGTAGATGACCCCTAAAAGTCGCCATCAGAGATTCTTTTCTCTTTTTTAAATCATCCACTCCTTCAACAAGATCATTACTTATTCGCAGCCAAGCATCACTAACTTTTTTTTTATTTTTATGATGAAAATGTGCAGGATCCCAAATGCATGGTTCCCTCTGATATGCTTCTATAAATTTTAAATTGAAATCATTTGACGAATCCATATATATATATATATATATATATATATATATATATATATATATATATATATATATATATATAAATAATTGAATTATTTAATATTAATATATTAGAAGTAAGTATTAAATTAAAATAATTGCTAATTAAAGAAGATTGCAACAAAACAAATTGAAAGCAAGTCAAGACAAGAGTGAACTGGAGGTGCTCTTGCCTCTCTGTCTCGCCCTCCGTTTCCTTTGACTCATGTCAAAAAACCGACAGTGGACCGAGAGCACGAGGCGAGGCGAGGCGAGACGAGGCGAGGGGACCCGAGGCCTACCCAGTACATTCTTGGTTCGAGAGGCCAAGGCGAGACAGGCGAGAGCACACGAGACTGGCCAACACGAGGCGAGAGCACAAGTACACTCTCGGTCTCGGCATGTCTCGGCGAGAGTGTACTGGTAGCTTAACATTGTCAGGTCATTCCTTAATACACAATGGTAATGGCGTTTGTGCTAACTTGGCTTAGGCCCGTCAGCCAAACATGGACCACATGGACGAAATGTGGGAAAAAAAGAAGATCTATATAGTATGTATACAACGTAACATGAACTCGAGAACCACTTATCCAATTTACGTGTTTTTTTTTAATTCATACATATGTTCTATGGCCTGGTTATAGGATATATATTATTACGTGAGATAATATAAGGAATGAGCAGTTACGATAATAGTAAATCATGTCCACGCGAGCGGAGCCACGGGCACGGCTAGTTTTATTATAATTTGATAAATTCACTCACTACGCTAAACATTTAACAGATGAAAATCATACTTTCGATGAAGATTTCAGAATTTTGCACAATGCAAAGAGGAGGAAGTTACTGAATTGCTTAGAATAGGTAGAGATTAATCAGAAAAAAATCTCAGGTTTATTACTCAACGATCTATTGGATGGAGGGTGCGTCTCCTTTATTGAATTGTTTTAAGTATTAAGGTGAATATTGTTAATTAATTTAGCCCTTCTAACCAGGTAACTTTTTTTGTAGTTAATTTACATCTTGCTCCAGAGGAAGACACAGTGTGTCGAAACAATTGTCATCTCTAAGATAACAAACATAAAGTAGTGTTCTTAAATAGTTATTTAAATTTTCGTTCCTAGTTAGCAGTTAACTTTTTAACTAACTGAAGTAAAATCGTTTTTAAACTCCCTTATATAATGCAGGCCAACTTAAATACAGAAAAGTTACTCATGCCTTCACTGTTTTATTTTTTAATTTCTGGATTGTTATATATATTTCTCAAGGCATAAACGAATAGATTAGTGAAGACCAAAAGAAAGTTATTTTTGAATTATTAGAGCTTATTGGATTATTTTTACGAACAAATTCTTAACCAACAAAAAACTTCAAATACCAGTAACGTAACCTTGAAGAAGAGAATTTTTTTTTTGGGAGAATTTTAAAAAGCAAAATTCTTGACTAAGTATCGTTTTGATATTTTCTATCTATACTCCAAATACCAGGTGTACAAGTATGAAATGCGGATTTTTTTTTTCTAAAAAAAACATGTTAAATTCGGAAGAATAATAAAAAGTGCTTTATTCAAAGTATGCTCCATCGCTTGTTATACATTTTTCCCATCTTTCGGGCAATTTGTGAATACCACGCCAGTAAAAATCTTCCCCTTTTGCTGCGAACCATTCATCGAGCTATTTTTTCACATCTTCGTACGAACCAAAGCGCTGCTCAGCAAGTGACCCATCGATGCAAACAAGTGGTAATCGGAAGGAGCCAAGTCTGGTGAGTAAGCCGCAGCTGAGTGCTTCCAACGTGTCGCGAACTGGTTTTGCCGTATGTGATGTAGTACTTTCATGAAGAAAAATGACTTTGTGTTGCCTCTTTCGGTATTCTGGCATTTTTTCAAGCAGTGAACGGTTCAAATCGGTCAATTGTTGTTGGTTTAGTATTAACCGTTTCCCCAGGTTTTAACAGCTCATAATAGATCACGCCTCTCTGGTCCCACTAAACACAGAGCATCGGCTTTATGCCAAAGAGATTCGGTCTTGTGGTCTATGTGGATGGTGCGCCTGGGTCTACCCATTTTTTTTTTTTTTTGTGGGTCTAGCACACGTGCTACAAGGAAGTCCCTAAAGCGCTACAGGAGCGACACGTGTGCGGAGAAGGCGATTCACGTTGTTCTTGTATCGCTGTAGATTGTACTCGGTGGGAAACACAGTCCTGGGCAAATTATTCCAAAGGGATGATGTTCTCCATATAAAAGACTGCTTGAAAAGTGTTGTACGGGGAGTAACAAGCTGAACCTCATACGGATGTGAAGAATTAGCGCGACGTGTACTTCTAACATGCACCGCTCTGGGAGGAATTAAGCGGGCCACATCCTTCGAACACTTTCCATGAAAGTACTTGTAGAATAGGCTCAAGTCGCCAACCGTTCTTCGATGTTCCAGCGAATCAAGGCCGACGGTCAGTTCCGGGTCTTCCAATCAGACGAACAGCTCTTCTTTGAATAGAATCCAACAAATGCAGTGTATGTTTGGGAGCGGAGCTCCAAACATGGGAGCAGTATTCCACAGTTGGTCGAATTTGAGCTTTGTAAAGAATTAACAGTTGTTGTGGAGTGTAAAGCTTTCTGGTTCGAAATAATATTCCCAACTTTTGAGAAGCTCTCCTTGCTATGCCTGCAACATGTTCATGCCAGGACATATTTGCTCCCAAATTAACGCCCAACAAATTGAGTGACGATGTTAGAGGAATGGAGTGCCCCGACATAACTATGTCGGGTTCAGCAACGTTAACTTTTTTAGAAAAAACTGCCGCCTGGGTTTTTGTAGCGTTAAATTCCACTTGGTTACTGTCACCCCAAGACAGAATTTCTTCCAGGTCTTTGTTAAGTTGAACGACTTCCTGCTGTCTGCGGATATTCGTCTGAGTAGCCGATGTCCGAGCGTTCAAAGTGAATGAAGAGATAAGTGTACTGTCATCTGCAAAGCTGTAGATTGGATTCTCGGTCTTTTCCAGCAGATCGTTAATGTAAATGAGAAAAAGAGTAGGAGACAGTATGGAGCCTTGAGGTACACCGGCGTTGATAGTGAAGGTGTTAGAAAGAAATCCGTCGACTGCCACTCGTAAAGAAGGCTCTCTGAGGAAACATGAGAGCCACAAACAGAACTTTTCCGACATACCATAAGAACGTAGCTTAGCCAACAGCCCATCGTGCCAAACACGGTCGAATGCCTTGGATATGTCCAGAGCAACCGCTCGAGATTCTCCAAAGTGTTCAATTGCATTGTTCCAAATATGTGTTACATAAGTCAGAAGATCTCCTGTTGATCTATTTTTACGAAAGCCATATTGGTGATCGCTAATAATGTTGAATCCTTCAAGATATTTTAGAAGATGCTGATTGATAGCCTTTTCCATGACTTTCGATATTATTGAAAACAGTGCAATTGGTCGGTAGTTATTTGGCAAGGTCTTCTTGCCTTTTTTAGGTATCGGCTGAACTGTAGCGCATTTCCAGCAGGAAGGAAATATTCCCTTTCTGTAGGATAGGTTGAAAAGTCTACAGAAAACTGGTGTTAGTTCCCTCGCACAGATTTTAAGAACTATGGCAGGTATTCCGTCAGCGCCAGAAGCCTTTTTGGTGTCTAGCTTCATCAGAATACGCTTTATAATACGCTGTCTGAAGACAACATCGGGCATCCTTGACTGCACTATGGGAATAGTAGGTGGTGTTTTTCCTTGGAAATCGACAGTAGAATGTGAAGCAAAGAGTTCAGCCAACAAGTTCGCTTTCTCAAGAGGTGTCGTTGCAATAGAATTATCTGGCCGTGTGAGTGGTGGTATGGTGGATTTGGTGAAATTTTGACTAACTGCCTTAGCGACCGACCAAAAGGACCTTGAATTGCCGGGACAGGTGAGAAGTTTGTTTCTAATCCGTTGATTGTGTACCTCCTTGGTTTCGTCGATAATTTCTTTGCATCTGTTTCAGGCACGAACAAATGTGTTACGATTTATGGTGTTAGGATTTTCGCGCCATTGTCGGTATGCAAGATGTTTACAAGCAACAGCTTCTTTGCATTTTCGGTCAAACCAAGGCTTGCCGTTGGAAGGGCATTTCTTCGAAAAAGGGATGTAAGCCTCCATACCGGCCAAAATAACATCGGAAACCTCCCTGGCGGAGTCAGATGGGTCGTCGAATCGAAAACGAACGTCCAACCAAGGGAAAGTTCGAAAATATTCCATGAGATCTTCCCATTTAGCAGACTTGTAGTGCCAAATCTTGCGCGGTTTAGGCGCCTCTCTGTCATTGATTGGTAGAATACTCGATGTCGAAAGTAGTTTATGGTCGGAAGAACCTAAAGGCGGATTTACGCTGACTGTGTAAATCTCCGGATTGGTGGTTAAAAAGAGATCAAGAAGACTGGCAAACTCTCCGTCTCGATCAGGGATCCGTGTTGGTTCGTCAGTAAGCTGAGTTAAGCCACAACTGATTGAAAATGATTCGGCTTCACGACCTTGTTCATCGGTAGTATTTGAATATTTAAGCCAGTTGATGTTGTGGACATTAAAGTCGCCCAGGATGGCAATTTCGGCATTTGGATAGTTAATTTGTAAATGATCGATGGTGTCTGCAAGGGAAGCCAAAAGTGTTCTAAAGTTAGTATCACTTGGTGGTCGATAGAGGATACAGATGAACCTTTTGGTTGGTTGAGTCGTTATTTTTAACCACATAACATCAAAGTTTGGGGGCTCCAGAGTCTCTTCTCGTTGGCAAGAGAGGTCGCTTCTGACATAAAGACAGATTCCAAAGTTACGCCTAAATCGGGAATAGAAGTCGTACCCAGGATAAAGATAGTTTACTGTGCTGGTCGATGAACTGACCTTAGTTTCACAGAGAGCGAGTACATGAGGTTTATTTGATTGCAGGTGTTGGTGCACTGAATTTATGTTCGTGTTTAAACCTCGTATGTTGCAAAAATCCATTTTGAAATTCTGATCTCTGCATGTCGACGCCCCTGAACCAGCCCCCACCCGGAGATCCGAACGGGGGGCTATTTTACCTCCGGAATTTTTTGTATCCAGGTGCCTCATCATGCTATCTGGTCCCACAGTCCGGGGTTTTTTTACCCTTGAGATTCGCAAAATAAATCCAGTTTTCATCCCCTGTAACTATACGATGCAAAAGCGAGTTCTTTTTCTACCGAGCGAGCAAAATATCACACGTGTTTTTGCGTTTTTCCATTTGCCTGTCGTTCAACTCATGTGGTACCCATCTACCGGCTTCTGAATCTTTCCCATCTCTTGTAGCCGATTGGAAACAGCTTGTTGACTAACGCCCAATTGCTCGACGAGTTGTTTTTGTGTTTGCGAATCATCTTCGTCCAACAATGCTTGCAATTCCACATCTTCGTATTTTTTGGCGGTTTTCCACGTTCCTTGTCTGCAACATCGAAGTCACCACTTTTGAAACGCCGAAACCATCGTTCACACGTATCTTGCGATGGAGCATGTTTACCATAAGCTTCTCTAAATAATCGGTATGATTCAACAGCAGTTTTCTTCAAATGAAAACAAAAAATTAATGCTGTCCGCGAATGCTCTTTATTCGGTATAAATTTCGACATATTGAACACAACAACACAACACTTTGCACACACTTTTCCAATTTATCACTCGTGCGCGTCTGACACTTGTTGATGACACAACAAAGTGGCGCAGTGTCAAATCTTTATAGCACAAACTGCATTGGTGCACCATCTGTTGTCTGAAATCCGCATTTCATACTTGTACACCTGGTAGATATACGAGAGTCGATAGAACAGTTTTGCAAAAAACTAGGTAGGACATTTTTTGCTGAAACAATAATTTATTTCTAAACATCTCCATTGAGCTCAATATATTTGATCCAGCCAAAAAAAAATGTTTCGAACTCTGCATAACACTTGCGTATAGCTTAGATAACCTCTTCATTCGACAGAAATATCTTCCCCTCAAGCCAATTTTTGAGATTAGAAAACAAAAAAGTCACTTAGGGCTAATTTGTAACTCACATACTTTTATCATTGCAGCGACTAACATATGAACAGGTGCATTGTTTTGGTGGAGGAGTACTTTTTTTGTGCGTTAATTTTGATCACTTCCTCTTTAACTCATTACGCGAAGAGACCAATAACGTTTAGTAGTAAGAGCCAATCACTGTTTTACTCTTTTCAAAATAGTCAATCATGATGGTACCCTGTCAGTCCCAAAAAATAGTTCACGCCGATAAAACAGTTTTCGCTTTTTTCAGTGCACTTTCACCTTCGCCAGCCCACTATGTTGATAACTGTCTTGCCTCCGGGATGTAGTGGTAGATCCACGTTTTATCTGTAGTCACAAAACGATGTCAGAACTTCTTCAGATTACGCTACAATTTTTCCAAACACAATTTTTAAATGTCCTTCCTAGTACGGTTTTGATCTGGAGTCAACAAGCCATCCAAAACTAAACCTATCGCGCACTCAACTTTTTCATTTTTAGAACTTCATGCAGAATATTATTACCCGTTTATATGAGATACCTACAAATTCAGTAAGGCTTAATGTGACGTATTCCGTCATGAAACCACCCCAATCAGCGTGCAGCATCTGCAGAGCTCGTACGGGCACGTTTAAATTCATTACTCCAGTAATCAATAATCTGGCGTAAAAATACAATCTCCATAAGCTTCCTTCAGTTCAGTTTCTATCTCGGCTGCAGTCGACTTTTTTTAAATAAAAAAGTTTTATTTCTCCACGATACTCAACTTTATCTGTTTCTTCGAAATGTGTAACACCGATCACTTATGATAGCTGCCAACAAACAACTACGAGTTACATCTGTTTGAAACTTTAAAGAGAAATTTACTGGATATAAAAATAAATAATCCACCCTCGTATTTTGAATTTTTTTTTCGATTTTATCGAGACCAATATAACTCTAATTTTACCTGGTATTCAAATCATCATAAAAAATTATTATTTGTTTTGCGTTCGTATTATTATTATTTACGTAAACTAAAGTTCTATCCATGTTATTTAGTAAACATTAACTAGTTACAGACCGAAACCAGGTCAGGTAATTATAAGCTAAAACAGAGTTGAATTTACCAACCATCTAGTTTTATTTTACATTTCCTGAACCAACTTGAATTAACCTCGGTCCCTTTAGAATCATAGAATCAAAACATCAACATTGATTATAGCATCATAATAAAGGACAATATTTAGTGAAACTTGTAGGGAAAACCCAAGAACCTCAATCTTATGAATGCTACTTCATCAGACATGCCAACAGTGCTTAGTTAGGTCATTTTGGGCAGTGCGAACTAAAATAAAGCTTAATATCAGGTTCACGATAACTAGCAGAACTACGAGGCTGGTTTGAAAAGTCCGTGCAAAGTCCGAGAGGTGGCACCACCGGCGCGTATCGAGGTCATGTTTAGTTAGTAGCATCTCTTGAGTGTACGCACACCAAGTTTCAGCCATATTGGTCTATTTCTTTGTGTTTGGCATTCGTGTGAATCAAGGAAGTCGAGTGATTTTCAAGAAATGGACGAAAAAGAATTTCGTGTGGTGATTAAACATTACTTTATGAAAGGCAAAAACGCCTCAGGAGACTAAAGAGAAGCTTGATAAACATTATGGTGACTTTGCACCTTCGATTAGAATAGTTTATAAGTGGTTTTAAAATTTTCGGACTGGCCATATGGGCACAAGTGACGCTGAACGTTCTGGACGGCCTGTGGAGGTTACGACTCCAGAAATCATTGATCAAATCCATGATATGGTGATGGATGACAGAAGAGTTAAGGTGCGTGAGATTGCTAGTGCTGTGGGCATCTCGACTGAACGGGTACATAATATTTTGCATAAACATTTGGACATGAGAAAGCTATCCGCAAGATGGGTGCCGCGATTGCTCACGCTTGACCAAAAACGGAATCGTGTGAAGTGTTGCAAGGATGGTTTGCAGCTGTTCCAGAAGAATCCTGAGGACTTTAAGCGTCGTTTCGTCACTGTGGATGAAACATGGATACATTACTATACTCCTGAGACCAAACAACAATCTAAACAATGGGTTACCAAGGGGGAATCTGCACCAAAAAAGGCGAAGACCGTTTCTTCGGCCGGAAAGGTTATGGCGACTGTCTTTTGGGATTCGCAAGGGATAATCCTCATCGACTATCTGGAAAAGGGTAAAACTACTACAGGTGAATATTATTCATCGTTATTGGACCGTTTGAAAACCGAGCTGCAAGAAAAACGCCCGCGATTGGCCCACAAGAAAGTCCTTTTCCATCACGACAACGCACCAGCACACACCTCAGCAGTTGTGGTCGCAAAATTAATGGAAATAGGATTCCAACTCGTTTCACATCCCCCACTATTCTCCAGACTTGGCTCCCTCGGACTACTATTTGTTCCCCAATTTGAAGAAATGGCTGGTGGAACAAAGATTTTATTCAAACGAGGAGGTGATTGCAGACACTAATGGATATTTTGCAGACTTGGACAAATCCTATTATTCGGAAGGGATCAACAAACTAGAACATCGTTGGACGAAGTGTATAAGCCTAAAAGGAGACTATGTCGAAAAATAAAAAAGGTTTGCCCCAAACACATAAGTAGTTTTTATTTTTGCACGGACTTTTCAAACCAGCCTCGTATATTTAATTTTTTCACCTAAACCTTTTTCCCTATCAAAATCATCTGAGTACAATGGGTTCACTAAAGTAGGAGATATTTAAATAAGCAGAAGTTTTTCGAAGTGCTCTTTTTTTTCCTTTATTAGTAGCATCTACTGATTTAGCATTAAGGCTCGATTCATCAGTTACGATTACCTAACGCGTCATAAGGCACCACATTATTTTAGCTGTTCAAAAACAACTGGCTCACGAACACCAATAATAGCAATGAAGCACAATATTTTTTTAGTGTTCCGTACGGAACAGTTATGGGATCGCTTCGGTGTCTGTCCGTCCACCCAATTTTCTCCGGAACTATTTGACATGGAAGGTTAAAATTTGGCACTAATATACAATAATTTCCACAAGAGCGTACGATTCTGCATTGCATTAATAAGTTGCGTACACATGTTAGGTTAGGTTTGCGTATTCTTTGAACTATTGGGAAGAATGCTCTGAGGTTATATCGGCAGTGTGACTTGTTTTGTTTTTAACACAGCAGAATAAATACAATGAGTGCTACGTATGCAAGTCGATTTGAAGCAGTATTTCTTTGTAAACATTGGAAAGGACCGAAAATAACGTATGCAGCTACTGGCCGCTACATGAAAAGGTCAGAGGGGTTGGCTAGGAAGTGGATGAAATATTACAACGAAACGAAAAGTGTTGATGATCTACCAGAACGTGGCATTCGCCGCTCAACGACGAAAATTGATGACAAAGCTAACATCAAGATATTTGAAAACAATCCTGTGTGTTCGTTACGGCGAGCGAAGAAACTTTTAATGAAAAAGGGTGTAGATGTAAGCCCTAACACTATTAGGTGACGATTGTTCGATTCCGAATACAGTTGGTGGTCCATAAAGCTTAAACCTTTTTTGAGCGAAAAACATGTCGAAAAACGGATAGAGTGGGCAAAGGCTAATATTGCCCGTGATTTTTCCAATGTAATATTTACACGTACTTACGTACTTTTGGGCCTGGACTACCAAAAGGCATGCGTGGTCAACTCATTGAAATCCCGTTGTTCAACGTACAGTAAAACCCCCAGTGAAAGTACACGTTTGGAGATGCTTCTGTGCACAGGGATTTGGCACTTTATATCTTTTCACAGACAATCTGAATGCACAGAAAATAATTATGATATATCAAAAGTCCTTATTGAAGTCTGCTCGAAGATGGTTTGGCTCAGATAATACTTCAAGGGTGCTACAAGAGGATAACGATCCAAAACACCTAAGTCGTGCGTGTACGGAGTGGAAACGAGAAAACGGCATCACTACAATGGATTGGCCTTCCCAGTCATCTGATGCCAATCTCAACGAAAACATGTGGGCAGCCATGAAGAATAAACTTGGGGAAAGGAAGGTTTTTAATTTAAAGCAACTCGTTCGGCATATACGGGAAATCTCGAGATATTTTCCTGAGACAATGGCTGAAAATCTCGTGGGAAGTATGCCCCGATGCTACCAGGCCATACTCGATAGCAAAGGAGATTGGATAATTTATTAAGTAAACGCATTTTAGTTTATAGAATGTATTGATAGCTCCAAATAATATTTTTAAGAATATTGCGTTTTTTTAGGAAAAACAGCCCATATGCTCTTGTGGAAAATACTGTAGGAATTGATGGCCGTCTAGTTTTGAAAGTGAAAGCCATCGAGTGGGGTGTCAAAAAAAAGCTTCTGAAAACACAAGTTAAAAAATATATATATATATATAATATAATTCTTGCACATACTCTCCTTTATATTATTTTTAAAAAATGCCAAAAAATTATCTGATTGATTGATAATTTTGAAAAAAATCTGGAATATGTGTAGATTGAGCGAAAATAGTCTCGAGTGCATTATGTTTGATAATTTATCTGGTACAAAAAAAAAACTATAAAAACTACTTTTCACAACGCAGTGGTGGAAGTTGTGTTAATATAGTTTTCAGTACATTACTGCTGCCGCATCGTAGGTCGTTCTACTGGGAGAAAATAATACAAGGCAACAAAATTTGGCGAGACCTTTTACCCAAAAACCAGAATATACTTTTTTGAAGGTTTTTGACGCACTGAATTCGAATCTGAGGTCAGAATTTCTCTGATGGCTCCAGTTTTCGAGATATTCTAACCTAAAACTGCGAAAATCACGGTTTTTCGACATATTTAAGGTTATGTTACATCGAAAGGTAATTTTTTTCGATCAAACCATTAATGGGGTCCGAAAGAACTACTTTTCCTCTTCAAAACGCATTGAGATTTTTCCGGATATCTTTTTTCGTCTTTGAGAAATCGTATGTTGAAATTAAGTATTTCAACTTATTTCTCGATTTTTGGAAAATGAAAGGCATCGAATAAATACAATTCTTCGACGCATTAACTTTTGTAACGATTGTTAATTTATGGTGAAGGATGTTTCAAATTAGACTTATCTTGAGTTTAATAAAGAAATAGAAAAGTTAGTGCGTCGAAGAATTGTATTTATTCGATGCCTTTCATTGTCCGAAAATCGAGAAATAAGTCTAACTACTTAAATTCAACATACAATTTCTCAAAGATAAAAAAGATATCCAGACAAATCCAAATGCATTTTGAAGAGGAAGAGCAGTTCTTTCGGACCCCATTAATGGTTTCATAAAAAAATAACTTTCGATGTAACATAACCTCAAATATCTCAAAAAACTGTGTGGCTTCTGGGTAAAAAATTTGTCTGCCTGTGTAATTTTAAATGTTTATAATTAAACAAATATTTGTTTTACACTTTTATTACTAGATTCTAGATTGAGCTAGATCGATTTATTGGATATCAGGTAGCTAAGATGCTATATCTATGATACATTATTGACTAAGAAAAAACGTGAAAATACATATTGGATCTTAACGTTTAAAGGGTCTTTCAAATTGAGCGGTTTTTTTAATTCTTAAATAAGACACAGATGGCGTTGCGAAACAGCCTGGGACTTGTAATATTTGAAAAGTGTAATCCATGTCAATTATAAAAATAGAGACGTGTAATATACAACAACGCGTTCAAATTGTTGAACTATTTTATGAAAATGGGCGTTCAGTAAAAAATGTTTTTAGAAAATTACGTAATGTTTACGGTTTGTATAATTATCTATCTGAAAGCACTATCAATCGAATTGTTCGAGAATTTCAAGGAATTGGTTCGGTTTTCAAGTCTTCCGGAAGTTGAGCAGCATTCAGAAATAAAATTCAATTTTTGTTGATTGCCTACTATGTTAATGGTGAGTAGAAAATCAGCAACTGCTTTACCAGTGGAAATATTGAATAAAGCAGCTTTATTGATACTATCATCAAATGGATTCATTGTATTTTTAATAACTTCAGTGATACTGTGAAGATTTGTTGTATCTTTCTTTATTCTGCTCTTGTTCAAAGAATCCGAAGTATCATCTTTCTGTGTCAAGCCAACAATCTCTTTAACCGCTGTTAATATTTTTGTCCTCATACTGTGACTAAGCGCCCATCTTTGTCGCGCAGATATTGAGTCTGCGGAAAGATTATTAGTTAGTTGGTTACTGGCATCAGCATTGATTGTCTGTTCTAAAGTTAAATCAACTGGTAATCTTGCAAAATTGGAATTAGTACGTTTAATTCCGAATGCGCCTAGACGAAATTCAGTAATCAAAGGAGAATTTCTTGTACGCAGCCTAACTAAATTACTCAAGTACGTTTGGTTCGTGAAAGTGCTGAAGACCCAGAAAAATCAGCTAGTCGACATTCACAACAAGTTGGACTCCACAACATGGCGTATTTTACAAAAAGATTCAGCTCCGAAAGCATATAAGGTGCAAACAACACAGGAACTATAGCCATTGGATCATTCAAAACGTCGTGCATTTATCAATTGTTGTGTGGATCAAAGAACAACCAGATGATTTTTATCGAAAAGTGATCTTTTCCGATGAAGCCCATTTTCAAATTGACGTCTATGTTAATAAACAAAATTGCCGTATTTGGGGTGAGGAAAATCCACGATTGATTCATCACAAAACTTTACGTCCTAAACGAGTCACTGTTTGGTGTGCATTATAGTCAGTAGGTGTCACTGGTCCATACTTCTTCGAAAATGATGCTGGTGAAACTGTAACTGTGAATGGTCTTCGATATCATGAGATGATAATTGAATTTTTGTGGCCTGAATATAATAATAATACTCTGAAGGACATTTAGTTTCAGCAGAACGGCGTAACCTGTCCAGCAGAACGGCGTAACCTGTCCCACTGCTCGTGAAACCATTGAGTTGTTGCAGGGAAAATTTCCTGGACGTATAATTTCCAGAAATTGTGATGTTCATTGGCCACGAAGATCATCTGATCTGACTCCGTTGGACTATTTTCTCTGGAGTTACAATCGATTCATGAGCTGAAAGACGAAATTACTCGCGTTATTGGTGAGTTAGCCGCAATTATGCCAAAGTGTCATCGAAAATTTTGACAAAAAGTGTGACATTTGTGAAGCTACAAGAGGGGGACATTTGGTGGATATTGTTTTTCGTGTTTAAATATCATACATTATATATTTCAATTATCAACAAAATTTTTTTTGAAATCAACGCCCTCTGTGTTTTATTCCGGAATTAAAAAAACCGATCAATTTGAAAGACCTTTTGCATGTCAGGGACCTAATTAACTTAGCCTAGGTAAGGACTTTATTTTATTAAAGGCAATCACCATGCGGAACACTAATGGCGCAAGTCCAACTTTCATTTGACCGGTATTTTGATTTTATTTTGTGTATTCATAATGTTTACAACAGTATAATTGGAGGTAAAATACATACATAGAAGGGAAAACTAGAGAATCATTTAATAATAAAAACAATTATGATTTTTTTTTCCATAAAATACATACATTTTAAAACAAAAAAATCTTTTTAAATTAGCATCGTTACAGCTGTGCTTTTTTAAAGTAACGAATAAAATAAAAAACCACAAATGAATTCAATGTTTCCACATCATGCACACAAATTCTTTTTAAAATGTGAAAATAATATGAATTTGTTTTTAACATATAATGTGAAGTATTTTATTTCATGTAGATGGATGAATATTAATGTGGTGGTGGGTTTTGTTTTAGGCCTAAACCTTCATTAGGCAGACAAAATATAGAAGAAAAACTAAAATTTAAAAAATACACCTACTTTAGGTGGTAACAAAGAAGTTTAAAATAATATGTTTTGTAAGTATTTAAAAAGTTAGTATCTATATACTTATAGAAGCAAGTATAATTAGCAACTGAAATACGCGTTGTTGTAATCTTGAAACAAGAAAGGCAAAAGAAGTAAGCAATATATTATCAATAATTACCACACTTAATATACTACAATTATACTAAGTACATTTATACTAGATAAACACAAAATTAAGCAAAATTTAGACGTCTATGTAATTATGTTTTCTCTTTTGTTAAGACTATCTCTTCAATATTATATAAATTTTAACAAGCATATAAGAGAATATGTCGAATTTCCAAAACGCATTACCCCAGACAAATAGAGGAAACTCAGAATCTCGCACTACTCTTGCAGTCAGTCCCATGGATTTTGTGGGAGACAAAAATTCGAAAACAAAATACTGTGGTATACCCATCACACATAGGCAAGCCAAAAGAACAGAATGGTACGTAGCAACCTACAACACAAGAACTTTAGGATCCGAAGAAAAAATGATCGAATTGGAAGAAGAACCAAAAAAAAATAGACAGCGGAAAGAGTTATTTCAGTAGACATACAGCTGAACAGAAGATGCAAATGAAAGATCATTCAGGTATATGTGCCGACATCAGACAGCGAGGAAGAAGAAATTGACCAATTCTACGAAGATATAAACAAAGCATTGCTACACCATAAAACAAGATATATCATAATAATCGGTGACTTCAATGCCAAAATAGGACAACCAGCGAATACAAATGAGAAGAGTGTAGAGAAGTTTGGTTTGGGTACGAGGAACAGCATGATATACTTGCTTAATCCTTATGCCTTTCTACCCCTTGTTAGGAGTGTAAAGGCCCGTGGAGTTGAGTTATTCTATATTTCCTTTTATATACTTCCATTCTGTTTAAATTGCCGATTGCCTTTTTTGTTTATTCTATATTAGTTTCTTCTGTTTGTATGAGTTCTGTATTTTGTTTCGGTATTATGTCTCTATATTGATTTTTGTATGCTTTTTTCTACCAATTTTTTGTATCCATTTCCTTTCCTCTCTGTTTCAGTTATTCCTACATAATGCATTTGTTGTTCTTCTATCAGTTCATCCTCTTTTCCGTTTATACCCCTATTATTCCGTGTTCTCACTCTAAAAAGTTGATAATTATTTCCCATTTCTTTCTTCCTATCTATTTCTTTGATTATCTTCTTATATTTATATTCATTTTACTAGTCTTTTCTTTCGTATCCTTTATCTTTGCCAGGGTCGTCGTCAAACTACCTATCTCTCTCCTTTTTCTCAGTTTTTTGACTTGATGGTCGTAGTATTCTTTGTTTGTTCTTTCAGTTTTTCTTCCTCAATGTCCCATTTATATTCTCTTCCTTCGATTACGATTTTTTGATATCCTATTTTCACCCTTTTTCCATTCTTTCTCTCGTTCTCCGCTATATACTTCAATTTCTTTTGAATTTCACGTTCATCTTTTGTTAAATCGTTGTATATATAAACTCTCTCTCTTAGGTTTCTCAGTTTTTTTTTTTAATTTTTAATTACAGCTTCCTTTATCTCCCGTGTTTCCAAGTTCTATCTCGTATATAGTCGCTCCCATTTTTATCACATCTTTAATCTGTACTTTTGTGTCCATACTCCTGTTGGTATCTCCTCTGATCTTGTTTCATATCCTTTATATCTGACAATAAGTCCTTTTCCTCTGATCATTTCTATCAAATTGTCTATCTTATCTACTTTTTTCGTTTTTCTTTCTCTGTGGTGTTCTTATTAGCCTTTTACATTTTTCTTGAATAATCTACCCATTAGCTCCTCTTTTTACTCTTCTCCGACTCTTTTTCTCTACCTCTTTTCGAGTCTCCTGAGGTATAATCATCGCTATCCATTGTTCTTTCTGGTATAAAAACTTTACGTGTGTTCCTCGTATATTCCATTTTCAAACACGGGAGAAAAAGAAAAAAGTTGTTGTTTATATTTCTTATCACCGTAAACAGTAAAATGATCAAGGTCGTCGCTTATCGTTTCGTTAGTTTCATACAATTTCACAAAACTATTCTCATAAATTTCCAAATTTTTACTTATTGTCTTAATCTAACACTACTTTATTTCTAGTCCCTCTTGTTTACAATCGACAAACTAATTAAATGGATCGAAACACTACCGTAATAATACTCGTTGAACGAGTTGACCATTGCCGGGCGTTCTATTCACGTGTACACATATCGCGATCCAAAACTCAACTCCGATGATGATATAGTATATAAAAAAAGAAACAAATACTTAAAATTATCTGTCTAATCTTGGATAATGTAATCATTATAATGTGTTGTTACTTTTTACCATACAAATATGCACTTCTAAAATAATTAAACTTTTTCGTACTAATAAATAATTTAACTCAATCAATACAGCTCGATATTTTAAATAACAAGTACTCCATAGTGAAATATTGGTAACAAAAAAAATTTGGCAAAGAACAGACTCAAAGATATTTGTAATATAATGTGTCGAAATTACAAATAATAATGCATAATCGTAGTTTTCAAACCCTTGCAGCTTAAGAACCCTGAAAAGGATCTAAAATGCATTAAATCTAATTCCCTCTTTTACACTTTTAATCCTTTATATGTGTCACTGTAAATGATTACGCTTAATATTTGTTACTTATCTAACCAATAAAATACAGAAAAAATTCTGTAATCAGTCTCTCTTTCGCTCCCTTCCTCGAAAGAAATATTTCTTGAGAACTATTAGTTGTTTTGGTACTTCAGGTAATATTTTTTGATTAAATGTTAAATCTACATATGTGTCAGTTTGTCCCGAAGTTATCGTGCAAATAGCCAAAGCAAAATGATGGACAGAGAAACAGATCGACAGATTGATGGCATTTGTTATTTTTAGTGATTTAGAGACGTTCGATTTTTCATTATTATGTCAAGGGAAGTAACAAACTTAAAGACGCCTACACATGAAGCTGGTCCAACCAGTTTGTCATGCAAGTTGGTCAAGTAAAATGGTCAGACGGACAAACTTCTCATCAGTATGCACCGGTTGCAAGTGAAGTGTGGATTACGTCGGACATTGTGATTTATTGTTGTATTATTATTTGTTGTCTTTATTGCATTTCCTTGATGCATATAAACCACTAATCATATTTGTATGGACTGTTACTGAAAGAGAAGAAGGTTAAAAGGAAATCAAGCAGATCAAAATGGAGCAAAGAGTGGTTATTTAACAGAAGACATTATTTCCACATAAATTTATTGAAAGAATTGAGATGTGAGCCCCAAAATTGGCCTGACTATAGGCGGATCGACGAAGATACAGTGGGACCTCCGTTATCCTGGCTCCATTATCCGGAGATTCAATCAACCGGGGTCCCGACTGGTCGATTTTTTTATTAATAAGGTGTTTTTTGACACCATTTCGCTTTAATTATGTATTATTTTTATTAAAAAATGAATAAAATTCATATCACATATTTAGATTACTATTAACATTTATTACTATTATGTATTTAAAAATATGTATGCATTATTTTTATTAAAAAAAAAATAAGGTGAAGAATGGAAAACACACGGCAAGCTTGTATCGGGAGAATCAGATGTTTCGGAAACTATCACAGTTCAACTCATATTCCAAGAACGGTAATATTAATGTTGTTTCTATGAAACTCCCATTGGGTTGTTTGTCTGCTAAAGAAAATTATTTACTCAATTGTGCTTTGCTCTCCATCCTAAAGAAAGATTCACAATTATGACTTGTATTAATGCTGCAGGAGAACACGAGTTAAAATTAATTGTTTCAGAAAGGCAAAAAAACCTCGATCGTTTGAAGGAACCGAAATTAGAAGTCTTTCTTGCGATTATTATAATCATCCAAAAGCTTGGATGAATCAAGCAATTTTTACGTCGTGGTTTAAAGACAAATTTGTACCTTCAGTACGCTTAAAAGAGCTGTTTTATTGCTCGATAATGCTCCGTTCCATCCAGCTGAATCAATCTTGGCCACCAAAGGTGGACAAATTTTCGTTTATTATCTTCCAGCGAACGTAACGTCACTAATCCAGCCGATGGATCAAGGGTTAATGTCAAGTTTAAAACGAAGATACAAAAAAAATCCCTTCGAGATTTACTCGACGAAAATAGTAGGACCGAGGCAATGAAAGGAATCCTAAAGAAGTGGACAATAAAAGACGCTATTTTTGCTGCATATGATGTTTGGGTAACGTTACCTCCTACAACATTAAAACTTTCATGGGCGAAAATGTTAGAACAAATAGATTTAATCCAGCAAACCTCAGAAGATATTAAACTGACTCATATCTCAACATCGCTAAAGCTCTCTCGGATTTCATACATGTTGACAGGGATGACATGATAAATTGGCTGAAAAGTGACATGAACGAAGATGGTTTTGAAAAACTAACAGAAACCGAAATAGCAGATCTCCACAAAAAAGACTGGCCATTGACCTCTTCGTAAATTGACCATGGATACGAGAGCGATGACAACGAAGATTGGTTTATTGTTTTGGAAACGAGGAAAATGAAACAAAACCAAGCGTTAGACGTGACGGAACTTCTGTTAAATTATTTGAACAGGTGAACGCCGATTATACCAGAACCATTGCGTTACGGGCCATGAGAACAGATATTAGAAAAGAAATCTTTAATAAAATACGAAGTAAAATTACCGATTTTTTCTCTAAATGAAAATGTAATACATATAGAAAATTAATAATAATCTAAAACGTTTGTTTCTTATTAAAAATAATATCTTCTATCCAGTTTTTCTTAATTAACATTTCTACCTAGCACGTTCAATCAATAAAAAATTGTGATTCGTTTGTCCGAGGTTTTCGATTATCCGTGGACCTCCCTCCCCGTCATTACCCCGGATAACGGAGGTCCCACTGTATTTACTTATTATTGCTCTCACTTGTTTCGCCAAAAATAAAGAAACATGACATAGCAAGAACTACAAGTTGGTGAGTTGGGTGATTTGAACACTGGATAACGTCCTACACGATCAAACTTACTTGTCAAGTCGTTAGTCTCCAAACAACTTTTCTAACAAATCTAGACAACCGTCCAATTCGTCATCAAACCATCCAACGCACCAATTTCGCGCCCACACCATCAAATTGACTTAACCAACTGGCTACACAAACCAAGTTGGACCAACTTACTTGATCATGTGTAGGGGCCACAAGATTTACGTGGGCTTTTGCATTTATATTTGGTACACATATCTTTAAATAAAATTATAGAATGAGCTTACATGAGACATAATCTGCTTTATGAAGAACGATAGCATAAATGCGCACCAAAGTAACTCCTAAGTCGATATAATGTGCGATTTAATACTGCACCATGTCAGTTCAATTAAAACCTGATGCTAATCGGTTCTAAACAGTGTTGAAACAGACAAGGTTACAAAACAACATTTTCCTATAAAAAATCGCATCTGTATCTAGAGTTGATTTATTGGTCCGTTACTTTGTGACAGTACATTTTAACAATAAAACTACTTAACTACTATGTTAACTATAAAGATAAAACTAATAAACACAATAAATTAGGAGTTTATAAACTTAATTGTCAAGAGTGCAATAGCTGTTACGTAGGCCAAACGGGACGGAATTTCAAAACAAGATTCGCGGAACACAATGCCTCTTATAGACTAAAAAATGAAAAATCACAGTTTGCTAAACATTTCTTAGAAACAGGCCATACTTTTCTCAATATCAATTGTTTACAAATACTCCATACGGCACCTAAAGGGTCAAAACTCAATTTCTTAGAATCCATAGAAATTTACAGACATTCAAAAGACCATAATATAAATTTACTAAATAGTCAATTAGACGTAGCAAATTCCGTTCTGTTCAAACTGTTTTAGTACATAATAGACCCACATCTGTTCATCATATAAACATAAAATAGTACAAATCTGTTTTAGTCTTAGTTAAGCGTTTGACAATGTAGTTGTACAACGAAATCGTGATAACGCAATTGTAAAATCTTTACAAATATATTTAGTGACAGCTAACAAAGTAATTAAGTAGTTTTATTGTCAGTATCTAGAGTTTAGGCAACAATATTTAAATACACAAATATATTTTAAAACAGTAAAAGAGGAATTTAAAGTCACCAAAAGAAAATACAAACAAAGATCCCTCAACCAATCACTCTATTCACGTTGATAACAAAAATACCAGCAGCAGTGTTTCCGTTTTAATTATTCTTTTCATTTTTATATTTACTCCTAAATATCTAGTAGAGGTGTTAGTATCCAATTTGCCTTCAGTGACTTGGGCGTATATCAGTAAACGCTTAGGTTTATTTACTATTAATATCTGTAGGTTTGTCCTTCTTACTACTCTCTCTCCATCTGAGCTAGCTGATAAGATATGAAATGGAGCGAAACATGGCTTGTCCTAGTTTATTGATTAATAGACGACATGCTTCGGTTGTCCATAAATCTTAGATTCTCGTACTTTTATTACCAGGGCAAAACTTACTGACAATCTTTGCTTGATAAGTCAATAAATATTTTTCTGGATAAATATTGAGACCCTTTAGTAAAATAAACAAATTTGGAAGAAGATACATTTCACAAATTAAGATGCTATTTCTGAAAGTATCGTTTTTTTTTTTTTTTTCTTGTTACAAACTAAAGTGAAGCAAAAGTCGTAATTAAATTTTTTGCTTTAGCTTTTTTTTGGTATGCCAGCAGTCTTTCTCTGTTTATAATTCACGAAAATTTGTTATTTTGTTTGTTGAAACTGGCTATTACACTGGTCAACAAAATTTCAACTTTTTTTTGTTACACGGATTCTATTGTCATATTTGAAATCTGGTATAAAATATAAGCAGGATTTGTATAACACATAAGGCTTTATTGTAATATTTTGTTGAAAAAATGTATCAAATATTAATATTTTATAGTGATAGTATAGAAAAAAAATGATTTTCATGACTTTCTTGGACATTTGGTTTCTGGAATATCCCTCTTCAGTGTCAGTAATCTGCCAACTTGTTTGGACTCCATTTGCCTTGGTATCTCTTCTCCATGGCTGAAATATCCTGATGGAAACGTTCACCATACTCATCTCTTACTGCTCCCAGATTTTTGGGGTAAAAATCCAAATGAAAATCCAAAAAATGAATTTTGAGTGACATGATACATCCCAGTGCTTTATAGGTCGTCAAAAGTTCACTGATCAAGTCTTTGTAGTTTTCAGCTTTATTGTTTCCAAGAAAATCTTTAACCACATTTCTGAAACATATCCAGGCGTTTTTTCCAGTGAATTTAATTTTTGATCAAAGATAGGGTCTTTAATTAATTCTTTAATTTGTGGTCCAACCAATATTCCCTCTTTAATTTTAGCATCAGTAATTTTAAAGAACTTTTTTCAAATATAAATATCCTTCGCCAACTTTATCCATCGCTTTGATAACATTTTTGATAAGTCCTAGTTTTATATGTAGTGGTGGCAACAGTACATCTTCTGGTTTCACCAAAGATAGAAACAAAACGTTTTTTTTGTCCAGGAGTAAGCGAGCTACGTTTTGGCCAATCTTTTTTAATATAAAGATTTTTTCTATCTCTACTGTCCCATTCACAAAGGAAGCAGCAATATTTTATGTAACCAAGTTGTAGCCCGAATAAAATAGCAATCACCTTCAAATCTCCACATATTTTCCAAGAATGCATACAATATTTTATTTTCTCTAAAAGTAACTTCATGTTATCATATGACTCTTTCATGTTAGTGGCATAGGCTACTGGGACAGACGGAATTTTGTTTCCATTATGCAAAAGAACAGCCTTTAGACTCACTTTTGAAGAGTATATAAATAGTCGCCAGTCTGTAGTGGTATAGTGTTGGTGTTCCCTAATAAATTCATTTCAGAATTAATGTCATTACAGTGAACAAGGTCACCTTCCTGAGAGAAATAACTTCTGAACTCGTCATCACGATTGCGGAAATAGCAAATTCTCGTTTCTGAATAAAGTAAATTCCATTTTTTCAATCTAGATGATAAAACTTTAGCATGCTTTTTGGATAAACTCAAATCACGCACCAAGTCATTTAGGTACAAGGTGACGACACGTTGGATTCATTTGATTGTACACTCTGTGGAGGTGTTGGTACAGGCATCACTTCACTGTGGGGGACCGGTCTCCTTGCAGATGGTAAGTTTGGATAATTGATACTTGTTTAGTTTTACTACTGAAGCCCTTAATTGCATTCAAGCAAAAATAACAGTCTGATCTCTTGGTTCGGCCCATATCACTGGAATTGCGAAGTTTATGAGACATGTTCCGTTAACCTATCCAGTCAAAAGAGTAACACAAGATGCACAATTTATCTTGGTGGCGAACTGGAAATCCGAAATATGCAAAATAACACTGCTTGACCAAGTCTGTAAAATTTCTCTGCTGACTAGTGAGTGTAAGTTCACTACACACGTAACAGAATCGATCAGGATTATTTACACAAGTTTTCGGCATGTTGTTGAACGTAGATGACTCAAATGAAAACAAAAAATAATTATTATTTCCAAGATGGCTTAAGTTCAAAACAATGTTCTCAACGATCTCCTCTTATAACGTAATTTAAGGGACTGTCACTATTACAAAAAAAACCGGTCAAGTGCAAGTTGAACTTGCACAATTATGTTCCGTACGTTGATTGTTTTTAAAATAAAAATTTTTGTTAGAGTGGTATAAAATGATCAGTGACTTCACAAAACACACCCTAAATGAGTTTTCAACAAAGTTTGTTTCCAGTCTTTACTGAAAACTGGTGACCTTGAAATTTGTTTTTTTTTATATACCAAATAAATTATTAAAGGTAATGCACTGATAATTTTCTTTCAATCTATACCCCGTGGAGAATATTCCAGAATTTTTTCAAAATTTTTTGATCAGTACTTTTCGAGATAAGGTAGGGGACAGCGATTTTTTAAAAGTAATACGAAGAAAAGTGTGCGCAAGTATTACATTATATATATATATATATTTTTTACTCGTGTTTTCACAAGCTTTCATTTGACACCACACTCGATGACCTAGTAAAAAAAAAATTTTTTTTCACTTCCGATTTCACCCCTCAAAACGAAACTCTTAAATCAAAATTTATGTGTTATAAAATGATCAGTGACTTCACAAAACACACCCCAAATGAGTTTTCAACAAAGTTTGTTTCCAACCTTTACTGAAATCTGATGACCTTGAAATTTTTGTTTTTTTTATATACCATATAAATTATTAAAGGTAATGCACTCGTGATAATTTCGTTCAATCTACACCCCGTGGAGAATATTCCAGAATTTTTTCGAAATTTTTTGATAAGTACTTTTCGAGATAAGGCCCGGGACAGCGATTTTTCGCGAATTTTTTAAAAATAATACAAAGAAAAGTGCGCGCAAGTATAATATTATATATATATTTTTTACTCGTGTTTTCACAAGCTTTTATTTGACACCACACTCGATGACCTAGTAAAAAAATTTTTTTTTCACTTCCGACTTCACCCCCCAAAACTAACCCCTTATGTCAAAATTTAATTCTCAAAACTACATGGCTCTGATGAGGCCATCAATTCCTATATTATTACCAAATTTCATCTTTCTATGTCAAATAGTTTCGGAGAAAATCGGGTGTGACAGACAGACAGACAGACAGACAGACACCGAAGTGATCTTATAAGTGTTCCGTACGGAACACTAAAAACTGAGGGTGACCGAAAAAAAAATTTTGCGGGTTTTTAACTGGAGTGGGTAGGTAAGCATAAATCACATACTAGCTTACGTGTAACAAAAATCATGTTGACCAGTGTTATTAGTAAACTCTAATTTCCTTTTACATTACATTTTTTATACTTTAGAGCCAATAAATATGTAAAATCATTCAAATATAGTAGAACAAAGCTATTAAGATATTATTACGATAACAAAGTGAGTAACTTGAAGCAATTTTTAAGTTTAATTATTGTAATATTATGCAATAAAATCATGATATAAAGGGTGGAGTATTTTCGACGTAAATGAAATGGTAAAACGTCAGAATATATTAGAAAGCAACTTGACATACCCGATCGTAACTTCAAAAACAATAAATAGCTAATAAAGTCTGTTCAAAAGTTTACCGCTGACTATTAATCACTCTTGTCTTTACTACCTGACAGTGGCAGGTCCGTACGTGGCGGTCTGCCCGTACTTAATTTTTAAGCATAATCAGGAAAAATAAGAAGAAATGGAGATTAGGTTCGTAAAAGTTTGGAAAGAGTTCTTACAGTCATGCATTACTGAGGAAAATTAGATAAGAATGCCTATTTACAGACCTTTATCAAGTAGGATATCCTATACCGTTTTTTCTGAGTTTTCCAGAAAGCATTTAGCACATGTGGACATCGTTAACGAAATGGGTCTGTGATAATGTACGAGTACGTATTGTGAAACAAGCAGGTGGCATGACAAAAGTATCTATATCCACGGTACGCGATATTGTTAAAAAACATGCTTTTTTTTATGGGTCTAGCACACGTGCTGCAGGGAAGTCCCTAAAGCTCTACAGGATCGACACGTGTGCGGAAAAAAAGCGATTCACGTTGTTCTTGAATCGCTGTAAATTGTAGTCGGTGGGAAACACAGTCCTGAGTAAGCTATTCCAAAGGGATGAAGTTCTCCATATAAAAGACTGCTTGAAAAGCGTTATACGAGGAGTAACAAGCTGAACCTCATGCGGATGTGAAGTATCAGCGCGACGTGTACTTCTAACATGCACCGCTCTGGGAGGAATTAAACGGGCTACATCCTTCGAACACTCTCGATGAAAATACTTGCAGAATAGACTCAAGTCGCCAACCGTTCTTCGATGTTCCAGCGAATCAAGGCCGCTGGTCCGTTCTAGGTCTCCAATCAGACGAACAGCCCTTCTCTGAACAGAATGCAACAAATGCAGTGTATGCTTGGAAGCGGAGCCCCAAACATGCGAGTAGTATTCTATAGTTGGTCGGATTTGAGCTTTGTAAAGAATTAACAGTTGTTGTGGAGTGTAAAGCTTTCTGGGTCGAAATAATATTCCCAACTTTTGAGAAGCTCTCCTTGCTATGCCAGTAACATGTTCACGCTAGGATATATTTGCTCCCAAATTAACGCCCAACAAATTGAGCGACGATGCTAGGGGAATGGAGTGCCCCGACATAACTATGTCGGGTTCAGCAACGTTAACTTTTTTAGAAAAAACTGCCGCCTGGGTTTTTGTAGCGGCTTGGTTACTGTCACCTCAAGATAGAATTTCTTCCAGGTCTTTGTTAAGTTGAATGACTTCCTGCTGTCTGCGGATATTCGCCTAAGCAGCCGATGTCCGAGCGTTCAAAGTGAATAAAGAGATAAGCGTACTGTCATCTGCAAAGCTGTAGACTGGATTCCCGATCTTTTCCAGCAGATCGTTAATGTAAACGAGAAAGAGAGTAGGAGATAGTATGGAGCCTTAGGGCACACCGTCGTTAACAGTAAAGGTGTCTCCCGTCTACTGCGACTCGTAAAGGATGCTCTCTGAGGAAACATGAGAGCCACAAACAGAACTTTTTAGACATACCATAAGAGCGTAGCTTAGCCAACAGTCCATCGTGCCAAACACGGTCGAATGCTTTGGATATGTCAAGAGCTGCCTCTCGAGATTCTCTGAAATGTTTAATTGCGTTGTTCCAAACATGTGTTACATAAGTCATAAGATCTCCTGTTGATCTATGATTACGAAAGCCATATTGGTGATTGCTAATAATGTTGAATCCTTCAAGGTGTTTTAGAAGATGCTGATTGACAGCCTTTTCCATGACTTTCGATATTATTGAAAGCAGTGCGACTGGTCGGTAGTTGTTTGGCAAGGTCTTCTTACCTTTTTTAGGTATCTGTTGAACAGTGCTTGGGGAGAGAAGTTCGGCAAGCGGTGCACAATGGGATATTTCAGAGCTTTTTGCTCAAAATTAGCCTTACAACTCGTATAATATCGAAAAATAACACAGGGCAACAAAAAAATATTTTTGTTTTGGTGCCTGGGATTTTAGAGCTGATTTTAACTATATTTGGGACGCTAAATCTATACATGCAATCCGTTTTTCTCTATCAGTTCTACTTTTTTAGATACATCAACTTATCTACCAATGTGGTTTTTATTCAGTATATTCATTTATGAGAGTTCTAAAATTATTATATATTCATTAATGTAGGTACAATGGTTTTATTGTCAGTCTGTAATTGAGTAAATTCCAGGTAAATATATAAATAGTGGAACCATTGCCTATCAGGTACCTGAACTGACCCTTTTAATCACCTAACTCGGGTAAGTCTCGTCAGTTTGTGCGTTCTTACTAATGAGAGTAGATCGAATTCAGAATTAAAATGAGTTCAGGTTCCAGTTCAAGAAGAAGTTGTGTAAATCAACCTGATGTGTTTTGCTATATATGCGGAGAATACATGTTTCAACAAAACAGACAAACTATTACTAACTTTGTAAAGCGAGCGTATCTTGGATACTTTGGAGTTAAGCTTGGTGATCAGGACAAAACGTGGGCCCCGCATCTCGTATGTAAAACTTGTACAGAGCATTTACGGCAGTGGACTACCGGGAAAAGAAAATGTCTAAAATTCGGCGTACCAATGGTTTGGAGAGAACCAAAAAACCACTTCAATGATTGTTATTTCTGTTTAGTAAATACTAATGGAATCAATCGAAATAACCGCAGTAAGTGGACTTATCCCAATTTAGACTCGGCAATACGCCCTATCCCGCACTCAGATGAAATACCGATTCCAACATTTCATCAGCTACCATATATCTCTGATGACGAATATTTTCCCTCTGATCGCTCTTCTGATGCTAATAAAAGTTCTGATGCTAATGAAACTAACAGTGACTATGAGGGGACGTCATCAGTTCCTCAACGCTTCAATCAAAATGAATTAAATGATCTCACCAGGGATCTCAATTTATCGAAAAAAGCTTCTGAAGTACTGGCTTCTAGGTTGAACGACAAAAATTTACTGGAACAAGGAACCAAAATTACCTTTTACCGTACAAGAGAAAAAGATCTGCTACCATTCTTTTCTCAAGAAGACAATCTTGTATTTTGTCACGAAATTAGGGGACTCATGAAAGAAATGGGACTTTCTGAATATATTCCAGATCATTGGCGCCTATTTATTGACAGTTCAAAGCGAAGTTTAAAATGTGTCCTTCTACATAATGGGAATAAATATGGTTCAATACCACTAGCTCACTCAACGAAACTGAAAGAAGAATATAATACCATAGCTTTGGTCTTGCAGAAGATAAAGTATTACGAACATCAATGGATGATTTGTGTAGACTTAACAATGGTAAACTTTCTTCTTGGGCAGCAAAGTGGTTACACGAAATATCCGTGTTTCTTGTGCCTCTGGGATAGTAGGGACAAAACACACCACTGGGTTAGAAAAGATTGGCCTCAGAGAGAAAACATGGACGTTGGGGAAAAGAATGTCATTAACGACGCTTTGGTTGAAAGAGAAACAATCATACTTCCTCCGTCACATATAAAGTTGGGCTTAATGAAGCAATTTGTAAAGGCTCTTGATAAGAATGGGTCTTGTTTTGCATATATAGGGGTAAAAATGCATCAGTTGAGCACAGAAAAACTTAATGCAGGGATATTTGACGGCCCACAAATAAGACAATTAATTAAGGATCCTGCCTTCATAAATTCAATGAATCAAGTTGAACGAGAAGCTTGGACATCATTTGTTGAAGTTGTAGAAAATTTTCTAGGCAAACATAAAGCTCAAAACTATGTTGAAATGGTTAACAAGATGCTTAATAGTTTCAAATCCTTAGGGTGCAATATGAGTATTAAAATTTACACAGCCACTTAGACCGTTTTCCAGAAAATTTAGGAGACATGAGTGAGGAACAAGGTGAAAGATTTCACCATGATATTAAAGTTATGGAGGACCGCTACCAAGGAAGAGGACATGCACATGATGGCAGATTACTGCTGGAGTTTAAAAAGGGACTGTTTAAAAAAACATTCAAGAATGTCGCGGAAAAGAAGCTTTCCAAGTGTTGAGTGACTATTTCATTTCTTCAATGTTTTTTTTTTTGTTTGTAAGTACGACATAATATTGTATTTTGTATAACTAAAATAAAAATTTCGTATCTACTTTTGTTTACTACACTTACGGATTTGAGTTACAATAATGTAACTTATATTTCTCTAACATTGTATATCTTAAAAATTTGAGCTCCTAGGTACAAATGAATACGTTATTTGAATTCAGGACATCAAATTGATATAGAATCAGCTCAAAAAACCTTGACACCAAAACAGCTGTTCCCCTGTGTAATATATGTTTTTTTAAATACTCGTAATTTATGTTCTTTTGCGTGAAACTGTGGAAATACGTATAAATTAAATACTAATCAAAAAAAAACTTGACAAAATATCGGATATAGAAATACCCAATGTCTAGTAATCGCCTATAGTCTGATCAATAGATCTTTGCAGTCATGTGATCAACGCGACGTCAAGAATATTCATACGATTCAATCTGCTGTCAATTCAGTGTCGGCGGTCTGAGTTTTAAATGAAAATTTCAAAAGTCAAAATAGAATTCAAAAATTTTTCATCCGGTTTGGTAATTAACGAAAACTACGGATATATTAAATGTGTATAATGTGTAAAACACCCTAGTTCTTACTTGTGAAGGACATTTACCACTCTGCATAAATCCAACGTCTAATATCAGCTATTTTTATTTTTCAGGTTATTATTAAATTATTTCGTGAGTAAATTTACTTCATGAAAAGTTTACAATTGTTATCTGTTAGTTATTTGAAGTTTGTGTAATATTTGTAATGAAAATTTTAAAATAGAGAACTGAAATATAATACTTTTAAAAACAGAAAGATTGACATAACGAGGGTATAAAGTATGAATGGAAGATATAAATTGCATAATACAATTTTAATATGATTTATCAAATCAAATTAATAGATAGATAGTCTATATTTGTCCTGCAAAATTCACAATGAATGTTGCTCAAGGGGCTTGGAACGTGTCAATAAGTAATATTTAAATTATTAATTGAATAATGACACTAATAGCTAAAAGTAGATTCTTCACTCTCGCTTTCATCATTCCTAACACGAATAATGATTTCTAGAATCTCTTCGATTATTACCTCATGATCATACCACTGTTAAATTAGGTTTTCTGTATGTTGTACGCTGGCATGCCATATCTCTAGTGTACACTTTTCTGAGGCTCTATTCCACATCTGAAGTACTTGTTTATCTCCATATCCCTCTTCACCAATGTGCTTGTTATAAAATGTTTTTACATTTGCCCAAATCAGCTTAATTGCATTAAATTGACAGTGATAAGGAGGTAATCTCAACACTTCATGCCCATGCTCTTGAAAAATTTTATCAATTTGATATTCCTTTGATTTTTTATGAGCTTTTGCAATATTTAACAATTCTGTCTTAAACTTCTCTTTGTTATGAGGTAAACTATTCTCAGAAGATGGCTGTTTTTCTACTTCAACTGAATGGTATGAAGCATTGTCCGTCATAATTAAAGATGGTTCTTCTAAATTAGGAATCAACTGGTTTCGTAAACATTTCGCTATTCATTTCTCCATGATAATCAAGTGACTTTGTCTTGCTAGCAAATAGTAAATTGGCATTTTCCACAAAACTCCCACTGTGTCCAGTATGTAAAACAATAAACCTTTTACCATCAAATCCCCCAGGCTTATGAACACTTTTAATGTTGTCATCTTTCCATGATTTGTTTTGACTGCCTTTTGAAAAATCCATTTTTGGTCTATGAAAACAAGCTGACGGGCAATGTGTGCATTTTTGTTTTCTATATACTTTCTAAGAAAAGCTGCCCTCATTGAACAAATTCTTGGTGTCTACTTAAATGCTCGTCTGTTGTCATCTTTCTTAAATTTAAAACCCAAATCCAGAAGTAATGTTCGAAGAGTTCCATAACTGATATTAATTATCTCTTTTTGTAGCAGTTCTTTACGTAAGTTGTTAATAGTAACATGTTTTTTCTAAAAGTACAATATGATTTAATTTCGATTTCACTTAAACCAATAGACATTAATAGCTACTTACTTTATGCATACATATAATATAATGTACTAGGAACGTCCATTTTAGAACATTCACTCAGATCATGGGTCTTAGCTTGTTTCCCTGGTCGTGATTTTCCAGGTGTTGAAAGCAATTCACTACCAAACCACTACGAATTTTGATGCTCGCTACAGTTCTCGTACTAATCTGTAAAGGAGCAGCGACTCTCTGGAACCAGAACGTTGTAAACCCATTAAAAAGGCATACCTCTTTGATTTATTTACCTCTTGTACATCATTAAAAGATATAAGAGGACCCTTGTTATCCCTTTCCGATGTAAAATACACTATTAATTTCGCCACAAAATCTCTTGCTTGATTATTCAAACGTTTTCCAGGCATTTTGATGGCTTCATATGAAGAGTATTTAGTCAATATTCCACAAATATTAGAGCTCTGAACAGAACTATTTATTAGTTGGCAAGTATATTCCAAAATTCAATAATGGAATAAAAACGATAGTGAGCGTTTGCCGTAAAAATTAAGGAAGTGCCTACTGCATGATCCAATATACGTTGAATAAAAATTGCTGCACCATTCACGTTTTTTTGTGGGAAATTCTGGTTATGTTTGATTTCATTGTAAAACTTTCGTAACGCAGCTTTATTTATTTAAAAAAAGTTGTTACAAACACCCTCCCTGGATACCACAAATTTCCCACACAAAACGTGGAAGGTGCAGCAATTTTTATTATGTCTACCTCCAATGAACCGTGCATTAGACACTTCCAACAATTAAATATAAAGATTACGTAACCTCAATCCGTCAAAGAATTATCAATTATTTTTATTGCTTATAAACTCGGCGGTACTGACTTTTAAAACATGAAGCTATACCTAAATTCCAGGTTGTTCGCTGTCTTTCTTGTATATATACAAATAACCGAGACAGATAACAGAGCGAATGTCGTAAATAACTTCAGATGACACAAGACCTACGTTTTTAAGTTTTTAAATATACATAACCTGTTAACAAGAAGAATAATATAGACGGATGTTTACACTATATTCAGATATTTATGACGTGCATGCAAAGAATCACTGATCGGACTTTATCTAATATATATCTAATAAATAAATACTTATGTACATATTTGTACATTCGTTAAGTTTTAAAAATGGTTAAATCTAATGCAAAAAAACACATAAAAACATAAACTTTAACCAAAAACGAATGTACAAATATATAAATACTTATTAGATAGGCGATTAATAGATATTGGGTATTTCCAGATCCGATATTTTTAGATTAGGATTTAATTTAAACATATTTTCGCCATTCCACGCAAAAGTACATATAATTACGAGTAATTAAATATATACATATATATATTAGTTTTCGTCATTATACAAGTTGTAAGGCTAATTTTGACCAAAAAAACTTCGAAATTTCCCATTGTGCAGTGAGCCAAAAAAAAGTTTTTAGATGAAAGTAAAAAAGGTGGGCCAAAAAAAAAATTAGAAGAAAGTGAAAAATTCCTCATTCGAAAAAAACTGCATCAAATGTTCAAAAAAAGTGTCCCTACATTGGATTCTTTAAAATTACATTTAAATGCCGACGAAACCAATATATCATACAGCAGAATTAAACTCTACAATGCCCTACTTAAGATTGAAGAAGGTTGAAATATCGATACTAAAGAAATGGAGTGCCGCGACATAGTTATGTATTGTTCAACAACGTTAACTTTTTCAGAAAAAACGTTTTGTAGCGTTAAATTCTACTTGGTCACTGTCACTCCCAGATAGAATTTCTTTCAGAAGAATATTCACAGTGAATGATAAAATAAGCGTACTGTCATCTGCAAAGCTGTAGATTGAATTCCTGGTCCTTTCCAACAGATCGTTAATGTAAATGAGGAGGAGAGTAGAAAAAGGTATGAGTCCTTGAAGCACAGCCACGTTGATAGTGAAGGCGTTAGAAAGTAATCCGTCGTCTGCCACTTGCAAAGAACGCTCTCTGAGGAAATGCGACAACCATAAACAGAACTTTTCAGACATACTGTAAGAGCGAGATTCTCCAAAGTGTTCAGTTGCGTTATTCCAAACATGTGTTACAAAGTTAGAAGATCTCCTATTAATCTCTGCTTACACCAACTTGATGGTCGCTAATAATAATTAATCCTTCAAGATGTTTTAGAAGATGCTGATTGATAGCCATTTCCATGACTTTCGATATTATTGAAAGCTGTGCCACTAGTAGTTGTTTGGCAAGGTCTTCTTGCCTTTTTTCGGTATCAGCTGAACTCTGGTGCATTTCCAGCAGTAGCCAAATATTCCCTTTTTATAAGGTAGGTTGAAAAGTCTACAGAAACCTGGTGTTAGTTCTCTCGCGCATTTTTTGGGCACTATAGGACGTATTCTGTCAGCGTCAGAATCTTTTTTGGTGTCTAGTTTCATTAAAATGCATTTGATGACACGCTGTCTGAAGACAATATCGGGCATTCTTGACTACCATATGGGAATAGTTGGTGGTGTTATTCCTTGGAAATCGACATTAGAATGTGAAGCAAAGAGTTCGGCTAACAAGTTGGCTTGCTCTCATTCAAGTGATTCAAGTGACAAATGCCACATTAACGCTCCTTCAAATAAGGAGAAAATGATCACAAAAATACACTCCCATCGGGAGAACGGTTGTATTTCAAATTTCCTACTCTTGTTGGTCAAAATTATTAAAAATTCGAATTTACCATCAAGATACTACCACTGATCTTTTTGAAAGCTGGTTAAAAGGCTGCTTTTAAAAAATGAACCAGAAAACAGTGTTATCGTTCTTGACAATGCCAGTTATTCCAATCGACAAAAAAGCAGCAGTTTCTGCCAATACAAGATCTGAAATACAAGTATTTATGTTAGCAAATGACATATATTTCGATGAGAATTATTTAAAAACCTGATTTGGCAGAGATACTTAAAGAGTTTAGTAACAATAAAGAATATATTTATAAAAATATGGCAAAAAAATTGGGTCATACTATTTTAAGATTGCCGCGATGTTACCACATTTTTAACCCCATATATGGCACCAGATTAAGTCAATAATAAGAGCTGAAAATACAAGGAACTTTAAATCCAAATAATATATATTTAATAAAGAAGGTTGTAAGTGAAGTCCCAGTGAAAACAATGAAAATGTCTACATTTCTGTACAGAATGATATTGTCTTTGATTGTGTTAGCCGATACTTGTTGGAAATTCATAATAAAATTATATAAAAACAACACTATGTTTTAATTTCCAATATATTTAAAGTCACTTGACAAAAATTCTATGGTAAATTTAATATTAGGGTGTAAATTATTTAGGAAGTTAACCGTGCCCCCTACTATTAAATTTACCATAGAATTAGAAACCAATAACTCTATAAATTTCTTAGACATATCTATATCAAAAGTGAACAGTAAACACGATTTCTTGATTTTTCACAAACCTTCACATACTGACACAGTCATACACAATAGTTCATTCCACCCTTATCCTCACAAAATGGCAGTTAACTCTTTCATACATAGATTGTTACATATCCCTATGACTAAAACTAATTTTAACAAAGAATTCAACATAATCAAACAAATAGCAATTAATAATGGATATGACCCCAACATTTTAGATAATATCTTGAATAAAAAATCCTTTAAACAAGCAATCCCTCTAATTTATCCCACAATTAATGACAAAAAAGGAAAATTTAGTACACTCACACACACAGGGAAAATAACTAGAACAATTTCCAAACATTTAATAAAAAACCAGTAATTCCTTAGGGAATATAATTTTGAATAACAAAACCAAATCTAAGAAATCCTTAAAATCAGGAGTTTATTTATTAAATTGTGGATCTTGTACTAAAACCTACGTAGGACAAACGGGTAGATCTTTTGGAACTCGCATTAAAGAACATAAATATAGTTATTTAAAAAATAGGAACAAGTCACATTACGCAACCCATATAATAAACGAATCCCATAATTTTGATGATACGTTAAAAATCCTACATGTAGAAAATAAACCTAAAAAATAAATTTGTTTGAATGTCTTGAAATTAACAATTATTAAACGAAGAGGTAGACTTAAACCATTCACCCTTACTTAATCTTTATTAGTTCTCGGAAATAGTACCACATATTTACATTCTTAAAATAATTCTGTCCGTAAATAATATAATAAAATGATTAGCATAATCTTAGGTAATTAAGGATAGTTTTAAGCACTATATAACCAGGATTACTACCAAATATTTTTCTTTCTTATTTACTTCTGAAGAAGCTATTGTATGGTGAAACAATTGTGAAGTGACTTTAAATATACAGGAAATTAAAATAGTGTTGTTTTTATATAATTTTAGAATGATATTGAACAAATTATAACAAATTTAGATTATGACAATGACAGTGACACCGATATAGATATAAATAAATGTTAAGCTGTATTTTTCTTTTTTCTTATTTCTCATATGAAACATTTCGAATAAAATTATTACCTTTGTACTTAATACTTAAATATTTATTTAACCACTACACTCTTTAGTACCCGTTGAAGCCCTGAACCACATTAGGTTCGACCCTGTGCTACTACTCACCTATAATAACATATACGAAGCAGGGTTCCCAGGTGTGTCAGATAAAATTATGAAACCCTATAAATTAAATGGATGCCAGTTATTTAAACCTCACTGAAAATATTTTAATTTGGCAATCTTAGAGATATTATTGCAGGCAATTAGTCAAACGGTATATGCCTGAACGAGTTTTAAACAAAATATGGGCAGCTTAATCGATTTTCTACAAATTTTGCCAACTTTACTATTTGAGTATTCGTTATTACTAGAGATGGAGAAAAATTGTAAATAATGATTTTTGTCGATTTTTGAGTGAAAATCTAATGCCTAGCCGATACTTTTTGTAACGCTTATTTTTTATGAGTTTTTTTCTTGTTCATCTCCCTTCCTGAACAGAAATATTATGAGCTGATAGATGGATGTCTCTAAGGATGTCATAATTCACGGCATTTTTAGACAACGCTACCACCGGGGTTATTGCACTTCTGCACCCACTGGTACATATATATGTGGCCAAGCCAAATATACTTAAATAAATTATATAATAAAAGACTGTTTTTAGTCAATTTCCACTGGTTTATTTAAATTGCGATGACGCGTTTCGCTGTCGATGCAGCTTCTTCAGATCTACATTTTACACTGTCAAGTTAGGTTTAATATTCACAATTTTATATAATTTCTTAATTATAATATTACACATAATTAAATTACATTGATAGTATTAGGAAATCCACACAGATTTGGAGTTAGGAGAATAAATTCAATAATGGTGAATTGCTTAAATCTACCTGGTCGTTGAGTAAGGTACCTGTAGTCCTTAATCGATTTATTTGCATTGTCTCTAAAAGGTTTAGTTTTAAACCTTTTTGTTGGGTGTGTAAAATTTTGAAATTCTTGTTAAATGTGTGATTTTCTGTTAAAAGATGATTAGCATATGTTGAATTAGATTTTCTATGGATGAAACTTTTTTCGTGTTCTGTAATTCTTTGTCTAAATGTACGTCCAGTTTGTCAGATGTATGTTTTAGGACATGACCCACATGTTAATTTGATAAACCCCCGATTTATTGTCTTTATTGATTTGTGGTTTGTAGTTTTTAAGATATTTCCCTATAGTATTGTTAGTCTTGTAAGCTATGTTGATATTTTTTTGATTTAAAAATTTCCCCAGTTTTTTCCGTTGGTTTGCCGAAATAGGTTAAGCATTTAAAAGTGGTATTTCTGTCCTTAAAACGTGGGTATATTTCTGAGATTGCCTTGTTTCTAAGTTTTTTCCTAACGATACTATTGATTAAAGTAACCGAATAACCGTTGTTAACGGCTACTTGTTTTATGTAGTTTAATTCTTTAGGAAAAAACATGAATTTGCAATATATCACAAACCTTGTCATACAGATACCACAATTCACAATAGTTCTCACCACCCTAACCATCATAAACTTGCAGCTTATCATAGTTTTATACATAGACTAACTAATATCCCCTTATCAGAAGAAAATTTTACTACAGTCTTTTATTATATATTTATAATGAATTTCCATCAAGTAGAAGCTACAACCATCCAAAATTTAAATAAATTAATAAATGAGTACAGTGACCTGCAAGAATTGGAATCCGGAACTCATTATACCGTATACCAACACGACAACCACAGGGCTAGGGCAGCCATAGTTAGAGAACAAAGATTTATTTTTAAAAATATTAATTCACATATTAGTTCATTTACTATTTGAGCATTTGGGTAATGCAAAAATAAGACAAATAATTTAATTAAAATGACATAGCATTAAATTAAAGTAGTTAATGCCAAGGGACAACATTCTAATAATATCTCCACTTATCTAATATCCAGAGAAGATAAACAACATAAAATCTTTGCATCTAAATACTCTCTACGACGTTTTAAAAGCTTTTACTTATGGATTTAAAATATTTAAACCTTAGGAGTTTAACTTTAAAAGTAGCTTAGAAGAAGTACCCTCAATATGTAAGATTTCAGTTATTATAATGTAATTAGACGCTGTAAAAATGTTTTAATAGTATTTAGATAATAACGAGTTAGTTGGACTTTTCCTCTAGATATTTACTGCATAATAAAATAAACTTCCAACTTGTTAATGTTCCGTACGGAACACTTATAAGATGACTTCGGTGTCTGTCCGTCTGTCTGTCCGTCTATCTGTCTGTCACACCCGATTTTATCCGAAACTATTTGTCATAGAGAGTTGAAATTTGGTACTAATATAGGAATTGATGGCCTCATCAGAGCCATGTAGTTTTAAAAGTTAAATTTTGACTTAAGGAGTTAGTTTTGGAGGTGAAATCGGAAGTGAAAAAAAAAGTTTTTCTAGGTCATCGAGTGTGGTGTCAAATGAAAGCTTGTTAAAGCACGAGTAAAAAAATATATATAATGTAATTCTTGCACACACTTTTCTTTGAATTATTTTTAACAAATCGCGAAAAATCGCTGTCCACCCCCTTATCTCGAAAAGTACTGATCAAAAAATTTTGAAAAAATTCTGGCATATTCTCCACGGGGTGTAGATTGAACCAAAATTATCATGAGTGCATTACTTTTAATAATTTATCTGGTATAAAAAAAAAAAAATTTCAAAGTCATCATTTTTTAGTAAAGATTGGAAACAAATTTTGTTGAAAACTCATTTGGGGTGTATTTTGTGAAGTCACTGATCATTTTATACATCCGTAACAATTTTTTTTTTATTTTAAAAGCAATTAACGTACGAAACACTAATTGCGCAAGTTCAACTTGCACTTGACCGGTTATTTTAGATTGGCATGGGCAAATTAACTAAACTTTATAAGCTGAGTAGTACAAGACGAGAAAATTAGTTTTTATTTTAAATAAACCGATCAATATGAAAAATTATTTCTAGATTCTAAATACAACCTTTCAACCTGTACTAAGACTTTCCTTCCTTTTATTAAATTTCCTTGCAAAAACGTTTTGTAGCTGACAAACCTGTGTGAAACATAACAGGATAAAAACAATAGCCAACTGGATAACGAAAAATTTTAATATCTATTATATCTAGATCGGTTCTAAGTTTAACATCCTTTAGTGAAGTAAGCAGTTGTCGCAGTTATGTCAAAGGTTTTTAAACTAAAATATTTGCCTAGCTTCAACGTGAGAAACGCCCTTAGGGTGGGAGGAATTTCTTTCTTTGGTAATCAGATCTGTACGTTCGGTAACCTAAAAAAATTGATTCTGACATAAGTCACGGGACCATGATATCGCGGAAAAGAACCCCGCACTAATCTTATGGAAATTGGATTCTGCTCAAATCTGCTGAAAATGTAGTGTGATATGCCTCATGCCATTCTGATCAAAAATCTCCATGGATACAAAGTCGAAAAATAAATAGATCAGAAATTATCGAGCGTGGAACTAGTAAAAAAACCAAAGCAACCCAAAAACCATATAATCCAGATGAGATTTTTCTTAAAATCATGTTCTAGTCAAAATAATTCCTTAAAAAAATGCAAAAATAGCATTTTCTTAATGGTTTTTTTACTAATTCCAAGCTTGATAATTCCTAATCTATCCATGTTTGGACTTTGTGTCCATGGAGACTTTTGATCAGAATGGCTTGAAGCATAACATACTACATTGTAAGCCGATTTGACGGAATCCAATTTCCATAAGATTAGTGCGGGGTTCTTTGAATCAACTGACACGTAATCATGAAAAGTTGGATTAATTGACAGAATATTAAAAAACCTCAAAGGTTAAAATCTGGGTATGTATTTATACATCTTCTTCAAAATTTGCTCTAAAAGATTACATTAGAAGAATTAAATATAGATGAGTATTAATCAGTTTGTTGTGTATTTCGGGGTTAAAATATTTGTGTCTTTTCGTAGTTTTTACTTTAATACAAATAACTGTATACATTAATGAGGGCCTTACCTTAGAAAGTAGTTCATTTTTCTAAGATAAGGCCCTCATTAATGTATACAGTTAATTGTATTAAAGTAAAAACTACGAAAAGACAAAAATATTTTAACCCCGAAATACACAACAAACTGATTAATACTCATCTATATTTATTTCTTCTAATGTAATCTTTTAGAGCAAATTTTGAAGAAGACCTCTTCCGAAGCTCGAAACGTTAATAAATATATAACAGATCCAAGAATAGTTTTAATGATCTAATTCCAAGAACACGTAAAATATAGAAAATATATATACCAAGATCAAAGAACCTTACACTCAACAATATATATATATATATATATATATATATATATATATATATATATATATATATATATATATATATATATATATATATATATATATATGTATATCTCGGCGCTATTAATATGCTTTTATCAGTGTTCTATTAAAAATATTGTAGAAATAAATATACTAAGAATAGACGGTGTTAATGTATTTTATTGCAATAAAACATAATATTCACCATTAGTGTTTTAACGTCCATTGTTAATAATGACACAAAGTTATCACGAGGATTTAGCATAGAGTAACTGATATTTCCTGAACTATGTTTATTATAAACCAGGTATACTTATTCTCCTACGAATTGTTTGGTTTTTGTAATCTTTAATAAGGTTTTGACTTCATGACATAACAAATATCATCTTGAATTAACTTAAACTTGAAAGTGTCGGTCCACGGTGGCAGCCAAATATAATAATAATTTAGTTATACGAGACTGCCATTTTGTGAAATGATAAAAAAAAACTTTATCTATTTACATATGAATTATTTCCCCTGTAATATTTGTTTATCACTAACATTTTGGCCTCGTGAAAAAAAAATCTTAAAAAGATTACTATCTTAAGGCGAAACAAAATGAGGAAAAGCAATAAACTAAAAACTACCTTATTATAATACTCCTATATAACAACCAATACTAGTCAAAACAGAAATATAAAGAGAGTGACTATAATAGTTATTTATATATGAAGCTCATTTTATATTATCTACTCTTATCAATCTATTATAGAGACATGAAAAGAAGACTTTTCATACTTAGTAATAAATATGAAGGTTTATAGAATGGTAGTCGAATTAATAATGGCTTTGTTTCGAGTTTATGTTTCAACTTTTTAATCGATTAATGTTTTACTAATGGTGATAGTGCTCGAAGTGAGATTAGTTGTTAGTATAGATATGTTTTTCTGCATAAGCGTTAATCATAATAAGTAGATTTTGTCTCGGGCTACGGTGCAGAATAGGCTATAACTGGTATAGAATATCTAACATGGCGAAGACAAAACTAACATCTTCCAAACTAAAATGTCTATTTACTTTTTAACGACAAGCAACCTTTAAAACAGTGTGTTGTTGATTTCATATATAGTTATATATTTATATTATATATACGAGGCTGGTTTGAAAAGTCCATGCAAAAATAAAAACTACTTATGTTTTTGGAGTAAACCTTTTTTATTTTTCGACATAGTCTCTTTTAAGGCTTATACACTTCGTCCAACGATGTTCTAGTTTGTTGATCCCTTCCGAATAATAGGATTTGTCCAAATCTGCAAAATATCCATTAGTGTCTGCAATCACCTCCTCGTTTGAATAAAATCTTTGTCCCGCCAGCCATTTCTTCAAATTGGGGAACAAATAGTAGTCCGAGGGAGCCAAGTCTGGAGAATAGGGGGGATGTGAAACGAGTTGGAATCCTATTTCCATTAATTTTGCGACCACAACTGCTGAGGTGTGTGCTGGTGCGTTGTCGTGATGGGCCAGTCGCGGGCGTTTTTCTTGCAGCTCGGTTTTCAAACGGTCCAATAACGATGAATAATATTCACCTGTAATAGTTTTACCCTTTTCCAGATAGTTGATGAGGATTATCCCTTGCGAATCCCAAAAGACAGTCGCCATAACCTTTCCGGCCGAAGGAACGGTCTTCGCCTTTTTTGGTGCAGATTCCCCCTTGGTAACCCATTGTTTAGATTGTTGTTTGGTCTCAGGAGTATAGTAATGGATCCATGTTTCATCCACAGTGACGAAACGACGCTTAAAGTCCTCCGGATTTTTGTGGAACAGCTGCAAACCATCCTTGCAACACTTCACACGATTCCGTTTTTGGTCAAGCGTGAGCAATCGCGGCATCCATCTTGCGGATAGCTTTCTCATGTCCAAATGTTTATTGCAAAATATTATGTACCCGTTCAGTCGAGATGCCCACAGCACTAGCAATCTCACGCACCTTAACTCTTCTGTCATCCATCACCATATCATGGATTTGATCAATGATTTCTGGAGTCGTAACCTCCACAGGCCGTCCAGAACGTTCAGCGTCACTTGTGCCCATATGGCCAGTCCGAAAATTTTGAAACCACTTATAAACTGTTCTAATCGAAGGTACAGAGTCACCATAATGTTTTTCAAGCTTCTCTTTAGTCTCCTGAGGCGTTTTGCCTAATGTTTAATCACCACACGAAATTCTTTTTCGTCCATTTCTTGAAAATCACTCGACTTCCTTGATTCACACGAATCCCAAACACAAAGAAATAGACCAATATGGCTGAAACTTGGTGTGCGTTCATTCAAGAGATGCTACTAACTAAACATGACCTCGATACGCGCCGGTGGTGCCATCTCTCGGACTTTGCATAGACTTTTCAAACCAGCCTCGTATATATATATATATATATATATATATATATATATATATATATATATATATATATATATATATTGTGTGTCCCAAAAGTTTTATACAAATGGAGAAAAAGTTTATCTTACATATTACAAAAAAATTTATTCTTGATCAAAAGTTCTGCGTCACATGGAAAACCATAATCAAGCATCAAAAGTTTAAAATATTTGATGGTATACAGGGAAAATGAAAAATAATGATTATTAAGTCAGTTCAGTTCTTATTATATTTGAGTTCATAAATTCATATATTGTGGCAGATTTTTGAATTGCATTGAAAAATATTTTAAATATTCTGTAATTATGTAAAGAGCTAGTGTGCTTGAAACGAAAATTGGCAGTATTTTCTGATTAAATCGCCCTATTTTATAAATTTAGAAAAATGTAGTCCCATTTTCTGTAAAAGATTTGAAATACTAATAACCAATCTTAAAATGATGGTGTATGTATAAGGTTTAATTCCATAATTATTAACCTTGAGAAAAAAAAAACCGATAACGACAAAAACTGTGCTAATACATTTATTTAATACACAAGTAATTTTTTGAAATGAAAAATTTTTTAAATAAAGTATCGTTTTGTATATTTTTGGGTATGTGAATTATATAGTCGACATAAACACATCCTTGTGTTTCCACCGTGTGTGTACTATCCACCTAAATTAAAAAGATTACTAGAAATATAATTACTTATTTTATAACAATATTAGATGGATGTTCCTATTTTAGTTTATACATTCTTTATGTAAAACTGTCGACTTCCGGTTAGAAAATTAATATTTCCTGTCGATTCTGTAACTGACGCTGTTAAATAGAAAATGCAAAACTAAGGTTAGAAACTTTACGCCATTTTGTTCCAAAAGTTATCATTTAAATGAAAATTAATTTTTGTGTAATGTCTAGAAGACTCTTTAATTCATGTTTAGGTTATGTTATGTAAAACGCATTGGGAGTCGAGCGAGTTACAAAATAAAGGCAGAAAACTGCCTGAACAATGAAATTTTCGGGCCTAAATGTTTTTAAGAAACCTTGTTTATTTAAAAATAACTA
>CM032455.1:49032210-49054710 GCA_019049505.1 Pachyrhynchus sulphureomaculatus
TGCCGCAGGGTAGCCACCTGGGCCCGTTGCTGTTTAATATATTTATTAACGACCTACGAAAGGTGATTCTGTTTTCAAGGCCCTTGTTTTTTGCAGATGACTTAAAATTGTCTACGGCAATTCATTCTGTTGACAATGCTATGAGACTGCAGGGAGACTTGGATAAGGTGAGTGAGTGGTGCAGGAGAAACAGAATGAAACTAAATATTCAAAAATGTAAGATTATGTCGTTCTTTCGAGTGAAAGTTCCGCTTTTGTATGACTACAGTATTAATAATTGTCTTCTCGAAAGAGTCTCCTCATTGTGTGACTTGGGTATTTATTTGGACACTAAGCTTGATTTTCATATTCATTATGACTTTATTACTAACAAATGTATTAAACTCCTTGGCTTCGTCTGTAGGGATACTAGGGATTTCCGGACCGTAGATAGCGTGAATATTTTGTACAAGGCCTTGGTGAGATCTTCTTTGGAGTATCTGTCATGTGTGTGGTCGCCATCGTATGCTATGCATATTGAGGGTGTTGAAATGGTACAGAGGAAGTATGCTAGATATGTCTCTTGCAAATTTAAGTGAAACATCGCTGCCTATGGGGACCAGCTACGAAGACTTCAGCTGCAATCACTTTCAAGACGAGGGAAAGTTGCTGATATATGTTTCTTATTTCGACTTGTCAATGGTCATATAGACTGCTCTGATCTCTTGAGTCTGATAAATTTTCATGTTAAACCAAGATCAACAAGGGACCACGTACTCTTTGCCCCGAGGTACCACAGATGTAACTATGGCCTATTCTCGCCGATCACTAGAATCACTAATGGTGCCAGTGAAGCGGATCTTGATTTTTTTAATCTCTCTTTAAAACGTTTAAAAGAAAAACTGTTGACAGTCCACTGAGTTTTTGAAATGATAATTACTGGTGTTGTTATTGTATTGTTATAAGTTTACTATATTATTGAAATTTTTCTGTAAATACTATGTATAAAATGGGTCTGCCAGTAGATAAATAAATAAAAAAAAAATATATATATATATATATATATATATATATATATATATATATATATATATATATATATATATATATATATATATATATATATACATATATATATATATATATATATATATATATATATATATAAATATATCTATATATATATATATATATATATATATATATATATATATATATATATATATATATATAAATATATATCTATATATACATATATATATATATATATATATATATATATATATATATATATATATATATATATATATATATATATTATATATAAATATATATATATAAATATATAATATAGGAGTATTATAATAAAGTAGTTTCTAGTTTATTGCTTTTCCTCATTTTGTGTCGCCTTAAGATAGTAATCTTTGCTAACTTGAACCACAAATGTGTTTCCTCCATAGTTTTTCTATCTTACATCTTGGTGCGTGTTACTAATGTGGACCAAAAATCTGAAAGACGTAAACAGCACTTCAATTAGTTTTGGCAGATGTGGTTATCTTTTCTATACAACTAATAATTTTCATGGTATGAAATCTCAAGCACCTTGTTATTGTCGCCTCCGTGGATAAGTCAAATGATGATAGCAAAATTGTTGATCTTCTGATCACAAATTTGCTTACAAGCTCTGATCTATGAACTCTGTGTTTTCTAACCCTCAGTTTTTCTATCTTATTACTAGTGCGTGCTACTAATTAGGACCACCAGGTCTAAATCACACTTCTATTTCTTTTTGACAGTAGCCTCCATTACATTATAATCAATACCGACTCTCACTTTTATATTTATAGTTTGAATTTATTCCATAACAGATCTACAAGGTAAATAAATCAATTAAAATAAGCGTTATAATTTTGACAGCTCTCAATATCAGCTTTTGTGGGCGAATTATCCATCTACGGCTTAGACTCTAATAAACAGAGAGAATATAAATATTTTAATCTAAAATCGAAGTTTTAATTTTGTTCTATTTCTTTTACTCTCTTAAACTTATACTTGTGGTAAACGTCATGCCTCTTTGTTTATAGGACTTGGCTTAACGAAACTGTGGTAATTTTTGCGAATATCCAGCATATGTATCTTCTAACGTCTCAAGAAAGCTCTTATCCCTTTTATTACACTATGATGGATTATATCTTCATTTTTTGTGATAATTTATTTGCAAAAAGCGATGGCATGGTGGTTGAAAATAGGCTCTATGTCAGTCCGCCCTCGTTCCGCACCACGAAAGAACTTAACTGGGGCTGGCATGTCTAGATATAAATTATAAGGTTTTGTTATTATATTGTAGTTGAGAAATAATGAGTGTGATATAAAATATTCGTAAGATACAACTACATACACTTGTAACTTACAATTTTTCTCTCTTTCCAACAAAAGCATATTGGAATTAGCAAAATTTCAGAAAACTCATATATTTCAAAAATCAATTAAGGTGTGTAAATTCTCCTGAAATTTTGAATATTTTCTAAAATCGCATGTGTACATCATCGCTCCTTAATTTCATTATTATCAATTTTAGAAAAAACAAAATATATTAAAAGGCATAGTTATTTTTAAATAAAAAGGCTTCTTAAAAACGTTTAGGCCCGAAAATTTCATTGTTCAACTAAAAAACTGGCTTTATTTTGTAACTCGCTCTATTCGAAATGCGTTTTACATAGCATAAGGTAAACATGATTTAAATATTCTTCTAGACATTGCACAAAAATTAATTTTCATTTAAATGACGAATTGTGGAACAAAATGGCGTAAAGTTTCTAACCTTAGTTTTGCATTTTCTATTCAACAGAGTCGACAGGAAATATTAATTTTCTAACCGGAAGTCGACAGTTTTGTATAAAGAATGTAAACTAAAATAGGAATATCCATCTAATTTTGCTATAAAATAAGTAATTATATTTCTAGTAATCTTTTTAATTTAGGTGGATGGTATGTTAACAAAGATCTGTTTAGGAACGACTATATAATTCACATACCCAAAAATAAACAAAACGGTACTTTATTTAAAAAATGCTATCTTATATCTCAAAAAATTACTTGTGTATTAAAAATGTATTAGCATAGTTTTTGTCGTTATCGGTTTTTTTTTTCCTAAAGGTTAATAATTATGGAATTAACCCTTATACATACACCAGCATTTTAAGATTGGTTATTAGTATTTCAAATCTTTTACAGAAAATGGGACTATATTTTTCAAAATTTCCATTAACAAAATAGGACGATTTAATAGGAAAATATCGCCAATTTTCCTTTCAAGCACACTAGCTCTTACATAATTACAGAATATATAAAATATTTTTAATGCAATTCAAAAAAACTGCCACAATTCATGAATATATGATACTCAAACATAATTAGAACTATACTGAAATAATACGGGTCATTGCAATTATGCCTTCTTCTAGACTTCAAAAGCGTACGGTTATATTTGTTTGAACACATTAACTTAAACACAAAACGATTTCAATTTTCGAATTAACCGAAACTGTCACTTTTCTGACCGAAATTTGACATTTTTGTATGGAAGATGAGAAAATTAATGAGTATATGCATGCCATGTTGCGCTAAACTGGATAACTTAGACTCTATCTACTATTCAATTGCAAAATATGTCTATCTCAATTTTCATTATTAGGTAAACTTTGTAAATATGATGTATTTACAATCGACAGTAAAAGCCAAATATTTAAAAATATATAGCACGTTACATTTTAAAGAATTCAACTTCATTCAGTATTTCTGGTAAATCCAGTACTGCCAAAAAGAACTTTCAAAAAAAATTTTATTAGCTACCACTTCTGTTCTAAATCACTTTTATTCCTAAAATTAGAAACCAAAGTTTTGAAAGAGCATCATAACTAAACACATTGTATGAATAATTTTAAAAAATATTAGATATAAAAATTTCATAAGTTTTCAAAATTTCGCTGAAAATTCGACCAAATTTTCTAGATTTTTAGAACAAAACAAACTATATACTCTCTAAAACGGACGGTGGAACAAGTAAGCATCGGTAGCCACTGACAAAGCCAATGCCTTACTAGAAGGACTATATCTACTTCTAATCGGTTCCAACAAATTATGAAATAAAAACAAATGGACAACCTACCAATAAATAATCGGGCTATGGCTCGTTTTTGCAAGCATCAAGGTATGCTAAGGAATAAGAAATAAGATTCATTCATGCTCTACAAAATAGGGCTCACCTAATTATCTCCAACTCACCATGATTTTTTCGAAATACTGTATTCCAACGAAACCTAGACGTCGAGACACTTAAGGAATATACCTCTAATGTTGAGCATCACAGAACTTTTTAGACAACAGAGCCGCTCACTGAATCTGAACCAAATGTCAACCGACCAATCCAAGGATTCCTGGAGCCACGATCCAGCTAATATTATTATATTTAACATAATTATTGCAAATAAATCTATCTATGACACAACGGTCACTATAAAAGTAATGGAGAACTTAAAATTTATTTTAAGAAAATATAGTCAAAGAATTCTGTCAATTTTCTTTTGTAGAACTATAACTCATAACCACAATTTTAGAATATACAGCATATTTCTTATTTCGCTTAAAAATTACCACCATTTATGAATGTATGTTATAAATTAAACAAATAGAATAAATATTAAGTCAACAAATGGGAAAGCAAAAAGTCTTCTATTTAAAAGCAGACAAATAAAATAAGGCTGTTTTATTGATTAAGAAAGAATACTTTGAACGTCCAGACAATATCGTAGAACCTGGCTCTTACGAAAAGTAATAAAAAATCCATTACCGAGAATGATAACAGAAGTTAAAAATTCTTTGAAGTAATGTAAGAACTTTATCTCCGATTCGCTAAAATTTAAATAAAATGTGAGTAATCCGACCATGCTAAAGTTGTACTGCTTGTCCAAAATTCACAAACCTGGAAAAGCAATATGACCCATTGTTTCATCGGTCGGATCACCCACATGTTTGATATCAAAATGGTTATCAAAAGAATTTGAAAACTTACCATTAAATACTTTCTAAGTGAAAAATTCTTTAAAATTCATTAATAAAACAAGAGATCTGGTTCTCAATAAAGGTGAAATCTTAATTTCTCAAGTATGCCAATATCACAAACTTTGCAATATCTCCAAGAATTACTTACGATGAATGACTTTGAGGACGAAATTATTCATAGATACTTAACATTATCTAGACTTTATGTGGAACAAAATTATTTTTAATATAACAGTCAATTTTATGTCCAGAAAGAAAGAACAACTATGGATAATTGCTTATCACCTTTCATAGCCAATTTATTCATGAGTAAGTTTGAAACCGAAACCAGTCAAGAACTTGAGTGTTTCCTAAGGGTATGGTGTGGATAATGTGTTCGCAATTTTTGATACAAAGAAATATAGATGATTTTGTTTCCAAATTAAATTGCCGATATCATTTAATTAAATTTACTTACGAAATTGAGAACAAGGGGCAATTACCGTTTCTAGATATTTTAATTAATAAAAATAATAATAAGTTAGAATTTGATAGCTACACAAAAGAGACAGTAACAGATCGATATATTCCAAATGATTCATTTCATTTCAGATAACATAAATTAGCCGCATTACATTTTTTAGTTCATCGTTTGGTCACTTTTCCTCTGAATGAAGTAAAATTCAATAATCCGAAAAATCGTATTAGGAATATAACTAGAATTAATAGTATATGACATAAACAAGCTAATAAATAGACATAATTTCATGTTAAATATTCACCTTTTTTATACGCGAAGCTAATAAGACCAAGTATGTTTCTTTACCCTATAGTCCGAAATATAACAGGGGATTCAATAAGGTAAGCCTCACCTTAGTTTATAAGTCATCAGACAATTTGAGGAATATCTTAGAAAATCCCAAAGACAAGATTCCTAATTGTGACAAAAGTGGAATTTATGAAATTAGTTGTGATGATTGCGACAAAAAGTATGTTGGGCAAATTAAATGATCAATTAAAACCAAATTACCGAACATGTTTGTAAAGCCGATCGTACTATAACGTTAGATAATCTAAAATTAATTAAAGATGTATCTGATAGGAGATTGTTGAACGCATACGAAAATATCGAAATTATAAACTGCAAAAGTAGTTTTAATAAAGATAAAGGGCTTATTCCGTCTACTGGTTACCTGACCAGAACTGATAACCTCACCCATGGCATTAGTTCCGCTTGAGTAATTCAGATGTTAGGCTAAGTACAAATACGGTAGATTTGTAGTTTAGTTTTAGTCCACCATCCCTCCTAATGAAGCTAACATGATTAGCGAAACGTGCGTCGAGTGCAAAAATAAAGTGTTTGGTGCAGTGGTGATACGTAGCTAGTAATGTAATTATAACAAAGATTCCACATTCCCAACATAACTATTTCATAAAGAAATTGCATTACATATTAAAACTGATTCTGTTTCATTTAAAGTTTTTCTATCAAAATGTTAAAATATATGTTTAAATTCCTGCAGGTTCAGTAACTTTACTAATAATATACTGTACGTTCTTTTTGGATTTTGGGATTTCTTTGTATTTATTTTATTTTGATAGATATAACGATAAAATACAAATTACACCACATAAGATTTCATGAATCCAGCTTCAAACAAAATCTATTTAATGAGATTTGTGTATAAGAAAGAAACTATTGCACATAATTAATAGATTAGTTGATACCCACAATACTTTTCTTATGGCACCGTGATTAACTAATTGTAATTCGCGATGAATTCAACTGTTAAAACCGATAGGGTTGAATTTCAGTACTAACAAAATTAGGACAAAATTCTACTGTTAAGGAGTTCTAGAGTGTACTTAAAAGCAATTATTGTGAAATATTTTTTTTACATAGACTACTCTGTCATTTCTTAGTTTTATAGAATTTTTCGTACTAGAAACGCCAATATAATTTTTATATTTTAGTGTGCAGCAAAAACGTTATATTCAACAAGTTAGCTTGGTCACTAATGCAAATTAAAAATGGCATTTGGTATGTTAAGAATTTTTATATAATTGTAAATTAAAACTAGAAGTTAGTACAAAATGGTTTTCACGTAGGGTGAAATACGGAAACATATAATAAATATTCAATTAAAACGGTTGTAACAAAAATCAAGTATAACAGAAACATACAAAACTTTATGAAATGCGAAGAAGAATCCCTAGCTTAAATAAACTGCCAAGAATATATAACGACATCTTGTTTCAATAAAAGTCAATAATTGCGCAAAGGAGAGAAAACTACAGAAATGAAGAGCTGTAAATTATTTTTCATTTTCATGGCAACTTACTATTATGAAAGGTAAACGATTACGAATATTTACTTCTTGATTTTAGAAAATCCAGTGGACTTTATAATACATAATGCTGAAGATTTTTGTAAAACAACAAACGACTCGAAATTCTCTGTAGAAACATGGTTCTCACCTACGTAAAGTTTTACTAGTGCACAATTATTCCAAAAAAAAAGTATTCTGCTGTTTGAAAATATGCTGCGCCATTTAAATTTCTATTAAAAATGTTTGTTCTAGTACTGTATTGTTCAATATATCGTACAGATTGACGGGCAGAGTGTTTTATTTCTCGTATCGGGAGAGGATTATCGTTAGTCGCAACGTGAACATTTCCGCTATTAAAAACTTGGTTGTTTAGAACACTGACTTCTCTATCCAAACAGTTTTATTAAACGGTTGCGTGTCTTGTACCATACATTGATTGCATTATCTTGTAATAAAAGGTTAAATGTAATTCTTTTTTTCCTGGGCTAAATGTTGCACTGGCAAAACTTTATATGGGTGATTAGGTTGGGAATGTGGAATCTTTAGCAAAATAACTACTCATTATATATCACCAGTACACCAAACACTTTATTTTTGCACTCAACGCGCGCATTAGGAGCGATGATTGATTGAATAGTCAATCATCGCTCCTGATGAAACTAATATGGGTAGCGAGACGCGCGTCGAGGGCAAAAATAAGATGTTTAATGTAACGCTGACATATACTGAGTTGATTGTATGGGTGATATCAATATTTCTGTAAAGTATGTTTCGCCTCAATCTTTAACATCATCTGTTACAGAGCCTTCTAGATTTTTTAAAATTAAAAATGGTACATATTGACTAACAGAAGATAGACCAGAATTCAAAAGTACCCAACATGGAAACCCAAATATAGTTATACGAGGATCCCCAATAAGGATAACAACATCAGAAGTTAAAGAAGTATGTAAAACGCTAGAGCTCCAGGACCAGGAAACATCCCAGGAGAGATAGTAAAATACGAAACTGAAAAGCTATTTAGCGCTTTGAGGAACTTACTCCAAAGATGCATTAAGACATCAGAAGTACCTGAGGAATGGAAAATATCATACATATCAACAATTCATAAGAAAGGAGACAAAAATAATTGCGATAACTATAGGGGAATAAAGGTTACAGGATCTATTAGCAGAATATACGGAAAAATACTTAAAAATTGAATAGAAACGGAATACGCGGACGTAGAAGCTGAAGAACAGGCAGGCTTTAGAGCAGGAAGATCCACAATAGACCATCTCTTCTCACTGACACAAATCCTAGAAAAGAAAACCTCATTTGATCAGGAAGTCCATGTCTTGTTTGTTGATTTAAAAAAGGCCTACGACAGCGTGCCCCTAGTGAGATTGTGAGAAACACTACAACAGAGTAATGTAAGCACCGAAATAATTAAAGCCGTAAAATCCTTATACCAAGACGCAAGAAGTAGTGTGAAAACCAAATATGGTATAAGAACAGGGTTCCCGGTCACAAAGAGTCTCAAACAGGGCTGCTGTATATCTCCAACGCTATTTAAAATCTATTTGGAGAGTGCACTGAAGAACTGGAAAAGGAAATGCAGCAGTATGAGATTACCACTGGATGACGATACTACATTGTACACGCTATCATTCGCAGATGACCAGGTAGTAGTCGCTCAGGACATCGATGATATGGAATACATGACACGAAAACTTATGGGAGAATATGAAAAATGGGGCCTAGAAGTCAATATTAAAAATACCGAGTACATGTGCGACGGAGGATAACAGCAGGACTTAAAACTGACCACAGGACACACCATCAAACACTGTGCCAGTTATAAGTATTTGGGAACGAATATATCTGGGGATGGAACACTGGAAGAAGCAATATTCGAGAGGAATATCCAAGGAAGAAAAGCGATTGCAATGCTTAATAGTATACTATGGGACAAAAACATAACCATTGAAAATAAGAAGAGAATTTACAACTCCATAGTGAAAAGTATAATAACTTACAGCCCCCAGGTGTGGCCATTAAAGGAAAGAACAGAAAAAATAATAAAAGTTACAGAAATGGATTTCTGGAGACGAGCAGCCAGAAAATCCAGAAAAGACCGCATACCAAATGACACGATAAGGCGAACTTTAGAAATAAAGCACGATATAGTGGACGAAATCAGAACCCAACAGTTGGTATGGTACGGACATGTACGGAGAATGTCACAAGACCGACTACCTAAAAAGATTTTAAATTGGGACCCTCATGGAAAAAGAAAGCGAGGAAGACCACGCCAAAGCTGGAGAGCAGGAATCAGCAAGGAAGTACTAGAGAAAGATCTGGAGGAAGAGGGATAGAGAAACCGGGAGGAGTGGAAATTAGGCATCGGAAGACGGAAGACGTTTAAAACCGATTGATATATATATACATATTGATTTTCGTTTTTCGTAGTAATGTGCATTACTAATGCAAAAAAAATTTCGATTCTTCATTTCGTTACTTTTCTCCTCTCTATGTAGAAAACGTTGTTTCAGTTAAGTTATGGTTATATATTCTTAAAAACGTATTTAAGTTAGAGATTCTTTTTGCCTTCCATATATGCATATTTCTGTCGTGATTACCGCTTGTTATAACCATTTTTAATAAATCTGTCTCATTTGTCAGTCTTCCAAATAAAAAGTATTTTATTCTAATACTTAATTTTAACTGTCAAGAAGCAAAATACCTAACATATACAAATCTATTAACAATTTGTGTTATTGTTAAACTTGCATGGTCAACCTAGGCAATATTAAAAATATATTTGTATTTATTTTGTGCAATAACACCATCAAAACATATAAAATGGCGTTTTTAGAATGACCTTTATAAAACTGAAAAATATAATACAGGGTATTTCATTTTAAAAATGCTGACCTTTGTGAAGTAAACATTTTTATCAAACTATTAAAAATGGTAGTTAAATTTATGATCAATAATCCTATACATAAAGTCATAAAAAATCTTTAAATCACTTTTCTAAACAATTAAATTCATCATTCATCTAATTCATTTTAGTTTGGTAAGTTCATTTATCTCCTTTTCTCTGCATTATTCAAAGATAATCACCAAAAAACACACTTCGTTGTTTATTAGAACCAAATAGGCTAGTATAAATAAGTATGTAAAATTATTGTTCTTATTTCTCTAACTTCTTATGCTTTTGTTTGTTATTTTAAATTTTGATAGCTAATTTTCCGACCACTACAGATTAAGTAGCACCTGATCCTTTTAAAAAAATAATTTTTACATTTTTTATATGTTTATTAAACAGTTTTTTTACATGTTTATTAAACATATGTGGCATAAACTACGATAGTTTTATGTATCACAAAAGTCTGTATTATCAGTTTCAAAATGGACTGGTAAGCGGTTAATATTTTAAAAGTACATTCATTTACTTGGTTTAGGCTTTTGGTAGCAAAGAAACTTGACTTATCTTTTAGATCCATTTATAAATATACCAAAAAGATCTAACTTATCGTAACTAGAGAAAAAATGACTTGGCAATGATAAAACTTCAACACTCCTTAATCACTGGTAATCGTGGTAAAGACTAAAAAAAAAAACCTTTTACCACTTTATAGTGTTTTGACAATTTTATTAGTGTTAGCATTCCGTCTCATAATTCTAACATGTACGATATTTTGTTAAATACAATTGAAAAAATTACCACAATATATAAACGTAAGATTCCCATTTAAAAATAAGTTATAAACAAATTAAATACATAAATATAATTGAAACAAAGATATAGATCACAACTCATTGTCAAAGAAAACAGAAATCCAAATCGCTAAACTTACATTTTTGCCGGCTTATCTTAAGCGATCGTCGCCACTCTGTCTGCTCTTAGTCCACAAAAGTTTAAGGTTATGTCCTCTATCTAAACACACTAATTTAAATGTTCAGTTAACTAATTTTCATAACAACTACACTACATATTAAAATGAACACCTGTTTATTTAAAATTTTCCGAATAAAATGTTAAAACACGGTGTAAATCCGGCAAATTCAGCAGCTTTGTCGTATGTAAACACAACGTGTTTCTCGACGAACACCCGTTAACTCTCGCGGCGCTTAAAGCTCTGATTGTGATTCGAAAAGCGGATTCAGGGTTTGCAGGGCTGCACTTTGTGTGACGTAGACGGTTAAATAAGGGCGGAAAAGAGCGGCTCATTTTATTTTGGGGGATAAGCAACTGTTCCTACCCAACAATGTACGCATGTATTATGTTAAAATAATAACCGGCCAAGTGCAAGTCAAACTTGCGCAATTAGTATTTCGTACGTTGATTACTTTTAAAATAAAAATTTTTGTTACGGAGATATAAAAAGATCAATGACTTCACGAAACACACCCTAAATGAATTTTTCCACAAAGTTTTTTTTGATCTTTACTGAAAACTGATGACCTTGAAATTTTTGTTTTTTATGTACCAGATAAATTATTAAAGGTTGTGATAAGTTCTGTTCAATCTATACTCTGTGGAGAATACTCCTGAATTTTTTCAAAATTTTTTATGAATACTTTTCGAGTTAAGGGGGAAGGAAAGCAATTTTTCGCAATTTTTTAAAAATAATACAAAGAAAGTTATGCCCAAATAATACATTATATATATTTTTGAACTCGTGTTTTACAAGCTTTCATTTGATACCCGCTCAATGACCTGGTAATTTTTTTTTCACATCCGTTTTCTCCCCCAAAACTAACCCCTTAAGTCAAAATTTAACTTTGAAAATTACACGGCTCTGGTTAGGCCATCAATTCCTATATTAGTGCATATTTCAACTTTCTATGTTAAATACTTTCGGATAAAATCGGGTGTGACAGACAGACAGACGAACAGGCAGACACCGAAGTGATCTTATAAGTGTTTCGTACAGAACACTAAAAATACCGTTTTCGCAAACGTTCTCTCTTAGGTCATTTCCATAGACATAAGTCGAAGTTAAAGTTGAGATGAAACTTCATTACTAAATTTGATCTGATACATTCGAAAGCCTTTCCACCAAAATAATAAACTATTACTTTCTTAAAGATGATAAAAGAGCGATTAAAAATATTTTTTAAGACAAACTCTCTACAAAATCCCTAAGCTTTACGCATTGTGTGCCTGTAAATAGCGATTCACATTTGTGCCAAATGGCTCCAGTAAAGGGAAAATTTTTTAAGTGTCTTATCTAATTCACTATTTTCCTATTCTACCTACCAAGGAAATTATTTTTTTTGTGCTAAATTGGAAGATAGTAAATCAAGTAAGTCTCTTAAGTGTTAAAATTCCTGGTATTAACTTGAATGTATATCGGTAACAACTGACAATAAATATTAAGTGTTATAAATTATATGCTATTTAATGTTATATGTAGATGGTGCTATTTTAAATAAATTCTTGTTGACCTTGTAAACTGTCAAATTTAACAGGTATTAATTTTGTGTTATCATATTTGGCTTCTCCACAAAAAACAAAATTTACTAGTAAAAGAGTTTTTTTGAATCCTCAAATAGAAAAAGATACATTAAGTGAGTCTCTTAACAGTTGAAATTCAGATCAAGAACTTGAATGCTCTGTATATTGGTAACGATTGAGAATAAATATCAAGTATTTCATATTTTTGTAAAGGGGCTGAAAAATGCTATTTAATGATGTTCTCATATGGAAAGAGCTTCATTTAAAAAAACCTAGTTAGCTTTATAATCTGAATATTATGAAAAATGGGGCACGGCCATTTTTTATATTGCATTTTTTTGTAACTTTTCTAGCCCTGATTAAAAGTCTCCACGGACACGAAGTGCGAAAGGCTCCGGTTTAAGCGCTAACGCTTCTGGAATCCCTTGAATAAGATTACTGTATATACCTGTAGGCTTCCACCAGTGCCTAACTGGCCGAACGCAGAACGTTATCCTGGTTGCTTTAAAATAGTATTGACCATATCTAAGTAGATAAGTCAGACAATTGTCTTATCAATGTAAACAATATTTTATATCTGCGTATAAAGGTAAAGATATGCATCACTTGATTTCATACAGTTTTTACGATTATTGTGTGATTAACTTATCTACTTAGATATGGTCAATAATATTTTAAAGTAACCAAGATAATGCTCTGCGTTCGGTCAATTAAGCGCAGGTTTAAGTTTACTAATATATACAGTAATCTCGTATATATAAAAATCTTTTGCAAGTACGAAGGAATCCAGAAGTGTTAGTGCTTAAACCTTAAATGCTTAAACTTAAACCAGGGCATTTCGCATTTTGTACCCGTGGAGACTTTTAATCAAAGCTACAAAAAATGTAATATAAAAAAAACTGGCCGGGCCCCATTTTCTATAATATTGGTACGATATCCTTTGACTATTGACAAATTTTTTGTTATTATATTTTGCTTCCTCATAAAAAAACTAACTGAAAAAATTTTGTTGGTATGTGGAATAGGAAAATTTCACTATTTTCCTATTCCTATTTAGGTGAGACACTTAAAAAAAAGTCCCTGTACTAATATACAGAGACATTTCTTTTTTTAAGTGTATAATAAAAGTAGGTATAATTATTAGATTTTTTTACTTTTTTTTTCAAAGAAAGAACAGTCGATTATAATTATATGTTATTAAGAAAGGAGAGCGTATTGATAAGTCTCTAGCCTAGCATCGAAAGCACATGAAAATCTCAAAATCAAAAATTGTTTATCCAAGGTAATCTTCTTTTAATTTTATACACTTGAAAAAAAAACTAGGCATTTCAAAAAAATATTTGTCTTAGTTTGTAAGCCACTCTTCGACAACATGTATTGCTTCTTCATTTGAATGAAATTAATGTCATGTGTTTAGTGAGAGGATTTTCCATTTTGAGGATAGGTAATAGTCCAAGAGAGCTAGATCAGGATAATAAGGGGAAAGATCAACTAATTCCAAGACTAATTTATTTAGTTTTTGCAAAACTGACAGCGACTTGTACGCAGGCGCAGTGGTTTGTAAAAACAGTACTTCTTTAGACACTTTTCTTTGACATTTTGTCCAAAGTTTTTTGATGAAGTTTAATTAATAAAGAAGAATAATATATATTTTCCAGTCACTGTTTTCGAAGTAAGTATTCCTTCCATGCCCAAAAAAAAAAAAATTTTTTTTTTTATGGACTTAGCACATGTGCTGCAGGGAAATCCCTAAAGCGTTACAGGAGCGGCGCGTGTGCGGACAAAGTGGACGTTGGTCAATACTGGCTTAAATACCAAAAAATTCTATTCTCTTGTTTGTCGATCCTAGCCCGACTGATGAGCCGTAATACCGCCAAACGAGTCTCGGGTGGATTTGACGAATAAGAGAACAGTGGGTAGACTGCTGAAATATGGACCTTAGTCCATTTTCAGTTATTTTACATCGAACGACATATGCCTTGGAAGGGTGATCACTCGAAAAATAACTCTACCTGCTATGAAGTGTTGGCAATCTGCTAACCACTCTATTGGCATGTATTGCTGCAGCGAGTCAGCCTCCGATGGAGTGTCAAGCACGAGGTATGCGTTAAATCTTACCATTATTGGCCGTCAGTACTGGCTTAAGTACCGGTTCTGTTCTCTTATTTGTCGATCCTAGCCTGACTGATGAGTCGTGATACGGCAAAACGCGTCTCGGAATGGGTTTGACGAATAAGAGAACAGTGGGTAGACTACTGAAATATGGATCTTAGTCCGTTTTCAGTGGTTTCACATTGAATCACATATGCATTAGAGATCCCTCGAAAAATAGCGCTACCTGCGGTGAAGTGTTGACAGTCTGCTAACTACTCTGTCGGCATGTATGGCTGCAGCGATTCAGCCTCCAATGGACTCCCAAGCACGAGGTATGGGTTATATCTTACCATTATTGGCCGTCAGAGCTGGCTTTAGTACCAGAACATTCTGTTCTCTTGTTGGTCGATCCTAGCCCGACTGATGAGCCGTGATACGGCGAGACGCGTCTCGGGATGAATTTGACCAATAAAAGAATAGTGGGTAAACTGCCAAAACATTAACTTTAGTCCGTTTTCAGTTCTTTTACATTAAACCATATATATGTATGTATCTATGTACCATACATATATATATATATATATATATATATATATATATATATATATATATATATATATATATATATATATAACATATATATATATATATATATATATATATATATATATATATATATATATATATATATATATGGTACATAGATACATTTACCAAGTTACAAGTACTAAATTCATTATCAATATTTACCTTAATACCCAAAACAAGTTCAATAAAGGAGACCCTTCCCCATCTAATTGATCCTTGAGTAATAAACCTGAGGATTTTTTCTGGTTTATTTTTACGTGTTCTAAACAATTTAGTAATTTCCCTTTCTTTTAATTATGCAAAATTCTGAAATCTTCATTGAACGTATTATTTTCGTCTGTTAAATGTTTAGCCTAGTGAGATCTATTATTTTTCATTCTGTACCTTTGTTTAGGTTCCCTTATTCTTTTATAAAAAGATCTGACTGTTTGTCCTATCTAGGTTTTATTGCAAGTGCCACAGCATAATTCGTAAACCCCTATTTTATTTTCTTTTTTTGTTTTACTTTTATTATTTTTATTATATCGAGCTAATGTATTATTGGTACGAAAAGCAATGTTTTTTAAATTGTTTTTTCATTAAACTATTATATACAAAGTCACTCCTGTACCCATTGTTTATACTAATTTGTTTTAAAATATTTAATTCTTTCCGAAAATTTTCTTCCGTTAATGGTGTATTTATTAGTCTATGGATGAAACTATTATAAGCCGAGATTTTATGTATGAACGGATGGTTAGAATTAGCGTGTATAGTTATATTTTATATGTTGGTTTATGGAAGATTTCAAAATCATGTTTATTCATTTTGTTTGATATTTTTAAATCTAGGAAATTAATCAATTTATTTGTTTCTATTTCTGTTGTAAAAATAATATTATTATGATGTTGGTTAATATAATCTAGAAATAGTTTTAATTGTCGATTTGTGCCAGTAAAGCATGTCAATATATCATCTACATACCGGTACCAATAAAATTTTTTTTAAAAAGATGAGAATTACTGATTTGTTCTTCTAAATAGTCCATGAAAATTTCAGATAAAATTGGACTAAGAGGGTTCCCATTATTAAACCTTTCTTACTTATATAAATCTTATTGTTAAATTCGAAATAATTCTGGTCTAAACACATTGTTAAGATGTCTCATATTTCTTGTTTAATTATTGGGTTAACATTATTTTTATTAAGTAATCTTTGAACCAAAATTATAACGTCTGATGGTGGTATACTAGGAAAAAGATTTTGTACATCAAACGATATATATCTAGAGTTACTTGGTATAATTAACGAATTTTTTCTATCAATTCATTACTGTTTTTAATACTATATTTAGATGCGAATTTACAATATTTTGTCAAAACCGCAATCAATTTATTTGATAAAGAAAAAACTGGAGCTGTTATATATGAAACTACTGGACGAATTGGTGAGTTATTTTTATACAGTTTAATAAAAGAATATAGTTTTGAAACTTGAGAGTTCATCGAGACCAGTCTGAATTCACTAGATGTTACGAACAAACATATAATTGCTAAAATATTACGCACAGAAAAGTTGCTAAGATTGCTAAACAAATAAAAAATAAAAGTAATGAACAATTTTTACGAGAGCACATAAAGGAAAAACGGTAATAGCAATAAAAGAACAAACTTACATCGAAAAAAACAATAGATTTCCTAAAACCATTAACCAACTTCATAATATTACTTTGACAACAGAAATAGAAACAAATAAATCGAATAATTTCCTACATTTAAAAATATCAAACAAAATTAATAAACATGGTTTTGAAATCTTCCATAAACTAACATATTCAGATATAACTATACACGCTAATTTTAACCATCCGTTCACACATAAATATTATAAAACAAATTAGTATAAACAATGGGTACAGGATTGACTTTGTAGATAACATTTTAATGAAAAAACAATTTAAAAAAGTAATAGGACTGGTGTACCCGTATAAACAAATAAACAAAGATAATTTTCATACACTCACTTATACCGGTCAATTCACTAATAAAATTCAAAAATTTTTCCATAAAACTCATGTGAACATTGCTTTCCGTACCAGTAACACATTAACTCGACATATTAAAAATAATAGAAGTAAAACAAAAAAAGAAATTAAAACAGGGGTTTACGAATCATGCTGTGGCACTTGCAGTAAAACCTATATAGGACAAACAGGCAGATCTTTTTATAAAAGAATAAAGGAACATAAACAAAGCTACAGAATGAAAAATAACAGATCTCACTACGCTAAATATTTAACAGACGAAAATCATACGTTCAATGAAGATTTCAGAATTTTGCGTAATGAAAAAAATGCTCAGGTTTATTACTCTACGATCAATTAGATGGGGGTGGGTCTCCTTTATTGAACTTGTTTTAGGTATTAAGGTAAATATTGTTAATTAATTTAGTTCTTGTAACTAGGTAAATTATATATTCTGTAATATACTTGTTAGTTAATTTACATCTTGCCCCAGAAGAAGACACAGTATGTCGGAACAACTGTGGGCAATAATATAATAAACATAAGTGGTGATCTTAAATAGTTGTTTAAATTTTATTCTTATTTAATAATATGCATTCTAATATTATCTATTATGAAAAAGTTTTTTATAGATTACTTATTAAACACAATTCTAAATACTAATTGTCGACAATCTACATAGATCATAAGAAGCAAGAAATACAGAAAAAAGTTAAATTTCAAACCAAGTTACCATTTAGCTGGCACATTCTTCAGCTACTTCACAATCCTGACTGTACACTTAAGTTGAAACTAGGCAGCAATTACGGCATGTTTTCCACGTTTTATACAAACCGTTTGTTTCTCAACCGTCCGTTGCGATTCTTGGCTATCTAATTCACACATTCTGCCCAGTAATAATTACCCAATTCGTTTAGATTTCTTAATGCAAACTGCTTTATTATTTTTGAAAGTTACAAGGATTTTATGTAAGCAACCCTGGCACCAATACACCAACCAGGGAAACAGATGTGAAGCTAGCTGAAGGTGAAAAATAAATCATTTTTTTTTATGAGCATAGGAAGTGTGCTGCAGGGAAATCTCTAATGCGCTACCAGAGCGACGCGCCAGCGAAAAAAGCTATTTACGTTGGTCTTAAATCCCTACAAATTATGTTCGTTGGGAAACAGAACCGTGGGCAAATTATTCCAAAAGGATGAGGTTCTCCATATAAAAGTTTTAGTGGAAAGGATAGTACAAGGAGTGACAAGCAGAACTTCATACTGATATGATGTATGAGCGCGACGTGTATTCCTAGCATGCACCAATCTAGCAGAAATAAGGCGGGTTACATTCATCGAAAATTTTCCATGAAAGCACACGTAGAATAGACTCAAGTCACCAACCGTTTCTCGATGTTCCCAGAAATCGAAGTTGCTTGTGAGTTCTAGCTCTCCAGTTAGGCGAATCAGTGCAGTAAAAAAACGTCAAATTAATTATGAGATGGGCATAGTTTAGATACAGCAATATTATGATTTTATCCTCTCTAAGGTACCACCAGGAGTATTATCCTTGTGCTCTTTTGTTTATAAACAATTTGAGTTTTTAAAACGCGTTTTTTTTTTTGAGCTTAAAATGTGAATAACTCCGGTTATATATAATTTCCAAACAAATTCTTGTTAGTTTTAAGTCGCTCAACTGCGTACATAACCTACAAAATTGAAAAAACAGGCAAGAAAACTTTTTTTTTTCATTTTGTTGTACAGGTCAACTAAGTGAACCGATCGGCTTGAAACTTTCAGACAATATGCCTTTTGTTATAGCAAAAATACCCTGTAATTTTGGTATAAAAATATTGAACCTAGTGGGTACAATTGAAGTTGCTATTTAAAATGTGAATTTTTGGTCCAAATGGATCTTTTTTTTCCAAAAAATATTTGGGCTCACTTTAACAGTTTTTTTACATTTTTTAATAATCAAATAACAATTGTCATTTTGAAAGAAAAAATGGTAACAAAAATGATTTTTTTAAAAAAAGATATCGCGATTCTCTACCAGATGTGATAAAAAAAAATCATTTTTTTTTTCAAAATAACGGAAAAAATACAATTGTTATTATTTGATGTAAAAAGTCTAAAAAAAAACGGTTAAAACGAGTCCAAAAAAAAATTTTTAATGGCACTGGAATCCTAGCGTTGAGACCTAAATTTTGAAAAAAATCCATTTTGGAGTAAATGGCATAAAATGGTGAGCAATTCAAATTTTAAATATCAAAATTTAATTGTGCCCATTGGGTTCAATATTTTTGGACCAAAATTTCAGGGTATTTTTCCAATAACAAAAGGAATATGTTCTGAAGGTTTCTAGCCGATCGGTTCACTTAAACGAAATGTACAATAAAATGAAAAAAAAAAAAACAGTTTTTGCCCCTTTTCTCAATTTTGTAAGTTATGTATGCACATGAACGACTTAAAACTAATAAGGATTTGTTGGAAATTTCATTAGAAAGAGTTTAGTTTTTTCTTTGTCTCGATCTGACTTATACAACCGCAGTTATCCACATTTTAAGATCAAGAAACTCGTTATGAAAACTTAAATTGTTTATAAACAAGAGAGCACAAGTTTTTCCAGATCCAAGACTCAGGACAATACCCAAGAGATTTTATTCTCCCATTCTTCCATAATATTGCTGTATCTATACATATATATATATATATATATATATATATATATATATATATATATATATATATATATATACAAACATGGGAGCAGTACGCAATCGTTTGTCGAATTTGAACTTTGTACAGGAATAAAAGCGAAGATGTTACAATTTTTAACGCTGAGGTTTTCACGCCATTGCCGGTGAACAAAAACTTGAAAAGCACCAGCTTCTTTGCATTTCCGATTAAACCAAGAACCAAATATTAACATGGGAAAGGAAGTTTTAATCAAAAATCATTTTATGTTGACGTAATTAGGTAAAATTACTGGTAACAAGTGTTTTTCAGATTTCATTATCCTAAAAATCACAAATAGAGAATTGTATAGTACAGTAAGCTACTAACCTTTTTCAGACTCTTTAGTGTTCTGTATGACTTCCGTGTCTGTCCGTCTGTCTGTCTGTCACACCCGATTTTCTCCGAAACTATTTGTCATAGAAAGTTAAAATTTGGTAGTAATATAGGAATTGATGGCCTCACCAGAGCCATGTAGTTTTGAAAGTTAAATTTTTTTAAATGTAATACTTGCACGCACTTTGTATTATTTTTACAAAAAACTCGCGAAAAATCACTGGCCTTATCTCGAAAAGTACTTATCAAAAAATTTGGAAAAAATTCTGGAATATTCTTCACGGGGGTAGATTGAACGAAAATTATCACGAGTGCATTACCTTTAATAATTTGTCTGGCATATAAAAAAACAAAAATTTCAAGGTCATCAGTTTTCAGTAAAGATTGGAAACAAACTTTGTTGAAAACTCATTTGGGGTGTGTTTTGTGAAGTCCCTGATCATTTTATACCTCCGTAACAATTTTTTTTATTTTAAAAGCCATCAACGGACGGAACACTAATTGCGCAAGTTCACCTTGCACTTGACCGGTTATTTGATTATTTAGATTAAGAAACTCAAATATAATAATATAAATATGGTACAGCAAGTTACCGTCGATACCCATGCATCAATCATAACCAATCAACGTCAACAATAAATTTGGCGAAATGATAATTTAAAAAAAAAGGATGTTGTCTAACTAAATATATAATGCAAGGCCATCATTAAGAGAAAAATTCGAATCTAACTGAAAAAGAGTGTTTATTTTTAACTGACTAGGAATTGATTCTGACCTAAATATGTGACACGAAACTTGCATGTAACAATTGTACTCCCTGGAGAACATAATTATGGGTAGTTCATTTCAAAGAGATGACACTCACAAGTAGTAGTGTTTGGAGAGGAATTATTAAATATATCTTCATAAGCTTATTCATGAAATAATAATTTAGTAAGTCATACAAATGGCGCTTTTCATTTTAAGTTCGTAAACTGCATATAGTCTGTCAAGTAAGAACGTGACCGCTTGTATTCTTAAAAAAATGTATTTCGAGAACATTTGTTGCCATCATTGGTGTGCTAACAATGGCGGAATTACCTTAGTAGGTTGTCCAATCGCTTCCTGCATCAATAATCGCCTGGCCTCTTCAAGGCATGCTGCCGACGAGATTTTCTGCATACTCTGCAAATTTTTCGAATCTCGCGAGCCAACTGAGTCAAAGTCTTTCCACTGAACTTTCTCTTTACAAGGTACCAAACGTTTTTAATAGGATTGGCATCCAGCGATTGTGAGGGCCACTCTAGTATCTTATCGTGGGCCCAAGCGAGCCATTTCGCGATATAATTTTCGCCCAGCAAAGGTTTCTTGAACGTGCTTCGGAATTTGACATCATGTGCACCAAGAGGTTGTCGAATGGTCTCATAAAATACATTCAAACCCGATTTTATTAATTTTGCGTCTCCTTGACCCAGCGTCTATTTCGGGTCCCGTGAAAACAAAGACACGATTCGTTTTTCGACTTTCGTCTCGTTAAAATGATTTACCCACTTCTTCACAAACGATACTGACTTTTTAATATATTTAGCGGCGGCGGAATGTGTCATTTTAGGCCCCTTTGGATGAGAAGAGGGAAAAAAAGACTGCATCTATCCGATGCGCAAACAACTGACTCATCTTGAATTTTACGTGATTTTGACGAAAGTTCGGAATCGACTGATACTTTTACTAAAATGCGTCGTAAAGAAAGGTTCCCTCTACCGATTTTTGTTAAATCGCTAGAATCGCATCTACCAAAAAAGAATTATCGCGGACACGTTCTTACTTGAGAGACTGTACAGGGTGAGTCAACGATAGAGTAAAGTTCATTATCTTATTTGTTTCGGGAATGACGAAAAAATGTTAAATACAATAGTTTTAGGGAATGTTAAGGTGCACAGTTCAAAATTATTTTTGAGTATACAGGGTACTTCAAAAAAATGTGGC
>CM032455.1:49059710-49234710 GCA_019049505.1 Pachyrhynchus sulphureomaculatus
ATGGTCTTCTTTTATTTTCTTCGCCCAAGATTTCGTTTGTTATTGTTTTTAAAGCCTTAACTGTGTGGGAGTATAGAACTTCTGAGGTCATTTCGGTGTAGTGGTCTTCTAATGCTGCCCCTAAGCGTGTTTGGTATAGCCATTTGATGCTACCTTCTCTGAATAGATAGGTCTTATGTCTGGGGTTTGCAACTTTTTCTGTGTTTTTGCAGTGTTTTCATCTTCAGGGTTCTCATATTTACGGTGCACCTTCATCTTGGCTCCCACTAGATAATGATCACCACCGCATTCGATCCCTCTGAAGGCTCTCACATCTTAGATCTTCCACTTTGTATTTTGTTTAACAATAACATAGTCAATGATGGACCTCAGTTGTCGAGTTTACAAATATAATTAACAATTTTCAGACCATAGGGTGACTTAATAATTTTAACTGTAATACTAGAATAATTCGAAAGTAAGCATATAAAAATAATGAAAATAGAACTCATAATTTTGGTTAATTTTTGTGGTAAGGTAATAATAAGTAATATTAATAATAATTTCCTATTAAAATAAGGAATATGGGCAAATGAAGAGATCAAAAAAGCTCATTCATTTTATAAAAATGTTCCTACAATGGAGAATAAAAATAATTCTATAAAATAAGAATATATTATTTTAAAATGATCCATAACGTTACGGGAAAGCCCTTTTAATCTTCTTTTTAATCAAACAATAACAAAGTAAACAAGTAAAAGTATATACAGGCCTACAACTCTAGGTTTCTAAGCCTGTTGCCATAAAGGGGAACGTTAAAAGCAATAAGTAAACAAATCTTACTCTTAAGGCTCAGATTTATTAGAAAATCAGAAAAATATTTACTCTAGTACTTAAGCTAAGGGTTGTATTTGACTATTAACTAAGACTAATTGAACCGATGAACTAGTAAATTAATAGTTTAACGAGAAAACTATTTTTCTACAACTATTTGTTAATAAGCAATTTAAAAATATACATTAGTTAATATTTGGTAGTGTCTCTTTATTTATCAGTTTTCAGTCAACCAGTTGACTCAAACACTTCCCTAATCTAATAAAAACATGCAATTTAAATACAAATTGGTATCAAATTTTGTTATGCAAATTGCTGGGATTCGTCAATTATTTTATCTTTCTGCCAACAACTTTTTAGCTCTGAATGCTTGGTTCCAATTCTCTTTTATCAAAATAAATGAATATCAGGCAATTGAATTCAAGGAATGTTTTTAGGATTGCCTAAAATTAATTTCTATCTGCCAGAACTGAACTATCCGTGATTTAAAATTTTTAACTTCAAAAGTCTAAAGCTGGCTCGACACGAATGGTTTTTTTCCTAATTTATTGATGAATAAAATGACCATTTTGTTTTCCACCTAATTTTTCTTGTGTAAAAAATAATAATAATTCTTTAATTAATTAATCAATAGGCTGGGTAGTTTGTTTAAATTTAAAAAATTAGTGGTGTAGGTTCTGCATATGATACTGGGGGATCTGGGTGCCAATTCCTATGGTTTAGTGTTTCTATTTATTAGTTTATTTAAATATATTAGGCTTAGCCAAATACATTTGTAGCAGTTGTTACAGAAATGCAATAGCACCTGAGCAGCACAACCGTATTGTCTAAAAGGTACCAAATTTAAATTCAAAAAGATTTTTCTTCGCCACAGTTAATCATCATTTCTGCTACAAACCTCAGGCGTTATTCCGAATCAAATTAAATTAATAACTAAAGATTATGCATTTTATAGTCATGCTATTTGTTGGCATCAATAGATTTCTGAATAAGATACATTCAATTGCCTGCTTGTTTTTCTGATTAAATCATATCGATGGTTTTGAAAATATTGCATAATTTCGACTATTTTTTATCTGTTTCGGAATACCTTTCTGCTCAGAAAATGCATCCATATTGCTCTTCAAATTTCATTCTATTCCACAAAACATAGTGTGTTCCGGGATATACCTATCGGCTTCCCGCGAATTTCTTCTTGCTCCATAAATCAGAATCATATCTACTTTTTCAGCGTGGCAAAGTGCTTCAAGTAGAAGCTATTAACGTACTGTTTACCTAGTTTAACTCTATTGAATTAAATAGGTGTGCAAACAAGGGCTGTCAGAGTATAACAGCCGCCTACTAGATAAATCGTTTGAAAACCGCCAAACGTGGCATACGATCCATGGCAACCGCGATGACCAAAAAACAATATTTTAGAGGGTTTTTGCTGTAAAACTATTTTTGCTAAACAAATTAGAAAAAAAGCAGTTTAAAAAGAAAAATGTTGAAAAAAATTAGGGTTTTCTAATGTCGCTTTACAAAAGGTATGTCGTTGGAGAAAAAAGCTGTTTGGCATCGTGGCGCCTAGCGTCGTTTCCACCGGCGTCTAGAAATAATCACCCATACATATATATATATATATATATATATATATATATATATATATATATATATATATATATATATATATATATATATATCTTCTTCAACCTGGGCTCATCCAGTGTTGAATATAGGCCTCTTCTAGTTTTTTCCATGTTTTTCAGTCTTTAGCTTTTCGTCTTCACTGTCTTACCGCTATTGCCTTCACATCGTTAAATTCATCTTTTCAGGAGACGTTCCACGCTTCTCTTCGTTCCTCTTGGTCTCCAATACATTATTCTATGCATCCACCTTTCCGTATCTTGCCTCGCCACTTGTCCAATCCACGGTCATTTAAGAGCCGCTATTCGCTCCATAACATCCATTATTTTCGTTTTATCCTGTATGATACAGTTACGTATTTTATCTCTTATACTGACGCCCAACATTATTCTCTCCACGGATCTCTGAGTGACTCTTAATCGTTCTGCTATCTACCTCGTTATAGCCATTGTTTCCAAGCCGTATGTAATTACCGGTAGTACACAGTTGTCGAATGTTTTCCTTTTCAAGTGTAAGGGTATATATATATATATATATATATATATATATATATATATATATATATATATATATACATATATATATATATATATATATATATATATATATATATATATATATATATATATATATATATATATATATATATATATATATATATATATATATATATATATATATATATATATATATATATATATATATATATATATATATATATATATATATATATATATATATATATATATATATATATATATATATATATATATATATATATATATATATATATATATATATATATATATATATATATATATATATATATATACATATATATATACATATATATTATATATATATATATATATATATATATATATATATATATATATATATATATATATATATATATATATATATATATATATATATATATATATATATATATATATATATATATATATATATATATATATATATATATATATATATATATATATATATATATATATATATATATATATATATATATATATATATATATATATATGTATATATATATATATATATATATATATATATATATATATATATATATATATATATATATATATATATATATATATATATATATATATATATATATATATACGTATATATATATATATATATATATATATATATATATATATATACATATACATATATATATATATATATATATATATATATATATTATATATTATTATCAAGCCAATGCTTTACTTGAATGGTATTTTTTCCCATCAAAAAACAGTGTTTAATCAACAGACGAAATTCGGCTTTAGCCCTTGTTTTAAAAATATCAAAAGTAGAGTCACTAAAACCACTGTCTAAATGTCATGAAATTTTGACACGTATCTTTTGAAGTTTGTACTTCCTTAAAATCATATGGATTTTTTTAATAAAGGCGACATCTCTGTCGCTTTTTCAGCCTTCGTGTTACTTCAGCTAGAACTGTAGTTCATTATTTTATTTTTGATCTGGGTTTACAAAATTCTTTTTGAAAAAGTATATACGGTTTTTAAAGCGTAGCTTTTGTTTCTTGCAGTCTATTTTATTGTTAATAATTCTCTATTGAAGTCTTCTTTATTTAGTGGAAATTTGACTAATCGATGCATTAGAATATTAAATGAAGATAATTTGATTTGTTGTGATTGTTTCGAGTTTTATAAATAACAGTGACTGTACTGTTTATACCGAACTTTAATTCCACGGTTGTTTAAATATAAAAAGCTAATCTATCTTTTCTGTTTACGTTACAATTATTTTGTCAGCTGAATTTAAAAACGTGGAAAACTGGTGCAAGTTTATTATTTACTGTAAACACATTAGGGAGAATAACTTTTTACATATAAATATTAAAACCAATAAATATAGAAAACCATTCACAACAGATAGCGTTATTCATAAAACTCACAACCATCACAACAATGAAATTATCTTTCTTCCTCAATGGTTATTTAGTACCATAATGAAGAAAACTTGAGTAGAGAATTATTAATACTAAACTATATTCCAGGAAAAAACGACATACACCGAAAAAACTCTCGATAATTTATTGCGGAGACAAGAAAAGAGGATTTTACATTAAGAATTTCATAATTCCGGATCAATATATATATATATATATATATATATATATATATATATATATATATATATATATATATATATATATATACATACATATATATATATATATATATATATATATATATATATATATATATATATATATATATATATATATATATATATATATATATATATATATATATATATATATATATATATATATATATTTTAGTAAATGTTCTCGACCGTTAAAATTTATAAGAAAGTGTAGAGATTTCGGGAAAAGCGGTCTTGAATAAAATACTTATTTGTTGTTAAAGAAAAACTCTATATTTCGCTGATATTTTTTCAGCTTCATCTGGAGTTAAAAACTAAAAAAAATGACAAAGCAGTCTTTTGGTAAGTTTATCATATTACAAAACGGAAAAACTCACCAACCAAAGTATTCCTCCATTGGAAGAGGTATCACAAAAAAATACATTCAATTTAAATATATATAACTAACAGAACAACGAACAGACAAGACGAAACAACATACTGTGGCTCTGGCTGCAATGACACTGTTGTTATTTATTGTGTTTATTTCTTCAGAAATCTGAACAGTGGTTCAGGATAGAAAATGTTATTTTGTACATTGTTAGTAAATAGGATATGACTATTAATTGTATGATGTTAAGTTATTTAAAATATTACAGTATATATTAGTCAAATTGTTGGTGTCTAACTTATAATTTATGGAATGTGTTTCTTTGTTAATGTGACACATCTCAAGGAACAAGCGTTTTTTGTGATTGTTTTCTTGTTCCAGAATCTTTACATTCTTAAAATCCAATTGGTGTCCCGTTGATATATGATGGTTCGTTGCAGCACAAGAGTTCTTTCCTATTAAGCAATCACTCCTGTGCTGTGTTACTCTCTGCTTGAGCCATTGAGATGTTTGTCCAATGTAGACACCATTACAATCTAGACAGGATATCTTGTATACTATATTGTTGTTATAAAAAAGAGGAGTTTTTTGTTTAACTTTACTGAACAGGGTCCAATTACTCAGGGTATTATATTTTGCAATCCTTAGGTGAGGAACTTTTTTAAAAAATTTTACTATTTTGTTAGTTAATTCGGGTATAAATGGTAGTTTGATATATTTAGGTTCGTGACTGTTGTCATCTAAGGGCCCATCATAAATATTGGAGTTGTAAATAATCCTTTTTAGAATGTGTTTTGGAAATCCGTTATTGAGAAAGATATTAAAAAGTTTTTTTTAAGTTTGTGTGTAAAAAGCTTTCGTCACTGATGTGAGTTATTCTGTTTCTCATAGCTGTAACTGTATTAAATTTTTGGTTAGAGGGATGGTTGGAAAAGAAGTTGATAAATCTGTTAGATGCCGAGGGTTTTTGGAACCAGTCTAAAATGATTTTATTATCTGAATTTCTTATAACTTTTGTGTCTAGAAAAGGTACACTGTGATCTTTTTCAGTTTCCACTGTAAATTGTAGTTTATTATGAAAAGAGTTAAAAATGTCCAAAATTACTTGAGTGCAGTTCTTTTCCAACCATCCTTCTAACCAAAAATTTAATACAGTTACAGCTATGAGAAACAGAATAACTCACATCAGTGACGAAAGCTTTTTACACACAAACTTAAAAAAACTTTTTAATATCTTTCTCAATAACGGATTTCCAAAACACATTCTAAAAAGGATTATTTACAACTCCAATATTTATGATGGGCCCTTAGATGACAACAGTCACGAACCTAAATATATCAAACTACCATTTATACCCGAATTAACTAACAAAATAGTAAAAATTTTTAAAAAAGTTCCTCACCTAAGGATTGCAAAATATAATACCCTGAGTAATTGGACCCTGTTCAGTAAAGTTAAACAAAAAACTCCTCTTTTTTATAACAACAATATAGTATACAAGATATCCTGTCTAGATTGTAATGGTGTCTACATTGGACAAACATCTCAATGGCTCAAGCAGAGAGTAACACAGCACAGGAGTGATTGCTTAATAGGAAAGAACTCTTGTGCTGCAACGAACCATCATATATCAACGGGACACCAATTGGATTTTAAGAATGTAAAGATTCTGGAACAAGAAAACAATCACAAAAAACGCTTGTTCCTTGAGATGTGTCACATTAACAAAGAAACACATTCCATAAATTATAAGTTAGACACCAACAATTTGACTAATATATACTGTAATATTTTAAATAACTTAACATCATACAATTAATAGTCATATCCTATTTACTAACAATGTACAAAATAACATTTTCTATACTGAACCACTGTTCAGATTTCTGAAGAAATAAACACAATAAATAACAACAGTGTCATTGCAGCCAGAGCCACAGTATGTTGTTTCGTCTTGTCTGTTCGTTGTTCTGTTAGTTACTTATATTTAAATTGAATGTATTTTTTTGTGATACCTCTTCCAATGGAGGAATACTTTGGTTGGTGAGTTTTTCCGTTTTGTAATATGATAAACTTACCAAAAGACTGCTTTGTCATTTTTTAGTTTTTAACTCCAGATGAAGCTGAAAAAATATCAGCGAAATATAGAGTTTTTCTTTAACAACAAATAAGTATTTTATTCAAGACCGCTTTCCCGAAATCTCTACACTTTCTTATATATATATATATATATATATATATATATATATATATATATATATATATATATATATATATATATATATATATATATATATATATATATATATATATATATATATATATATATATATATATATATATATATATATATATATATATATATACATATATATATATATATATATATATATATATATATATATATATATATATATATATATATATATATATATATATATATATATATATATATATATATATATATATATATATATGTATGTATATATATGTATATATGTATATTATATATATATATATATATATATATATATATATATATATATATATATACACATATATATATACATATATATATATATATATATATATATATATATATATATATATACATATGTACATATATATACATATATATATATATATATATATATATATATATATATATATATATATATATATATATATATATAGAGAGAGAGAGAGAGAGAGAGAGAGAGAGGGGAACTCGGCAAAGGGCGTGATAAATGTTCACACAATGTTCATTTAGCCATATTTCGGTCCTTGGTTGGGGCTTTCTTCAGGGCACAAACTGAAAAAGAGAATGGGTCTACTAACTGAGAGAACTTGGGCAAAAATTAAATTATTCATATTATTATTAATAAACTGGTGTAGAAAAAATAATAAAATATAATAAAAGATATAATAAAAGACAAAAACACTCACATGAAGAGTGCGACGTTGAGTTAACATGAATGGCCATAATTAGCTTGTAATATAAAAGCGACTAACAATCAATTAAAATAAACACTATAAACTAATACATCAAATTGAAAAGATTGCATTTATGACAGGGATGTCATTGAAAACCCGTTGTTTGAAATATAGTTTAGTATTAACAATTCTCTATTTAAGTTTTCTTCATTATGGTACTAAATAACCATTGAGGAAGAAAGATAAGTTCATTGTTGGAATGGTTGTGAGTTTATGAATAACGTTATCTGTTGTGATTGGTTTGCTATATTTCTTGGTTTTAATATTTATATGTAAATAGTTATTCTCCTTGATGTGTCTACAGTAAATATTAAACTTGAGCCGGTTTTCCACGTTTTTCAATTCAGTTGACAAAATAATTGTTGTAACATAAACAGAAAAGATAAATTAGCCTTTTATATTTAAACAACTGTAGAATTAAAGTTCAATATAAACAGTACAGTCACTGTTATTTATAAAACTCGAAACAATCACAACAAATCAAATTATCTTCATTTAATATTCTAATGCATGGATTAGTCAAATTTCCACTAAATAAAGAAGAATTCAATAGACAACACTAAAACAGATTGCAAGAAAAAAAGGCTACGCTGAAAAAAACCGTATATAATTTTGTAAACCCAGATCAAAAGAAAATAAAAAAATAATGAACTACAGTTCTAGCTGAAGTAACACGTAGTTGTTTATTTGACGTTTCGCCATATTTTTTTTAGGCATTTGCAAAAATATATATTTTTTTATTCATTCTAAAGTTAGAAAACAGATGGCAAAATCTTTTTGGTCTGATTTACAGGTTTAAAAAACATATAATATTTTACGCACACTCGGACTTTTCATACACATATAACAACAATATAAAGTAATTAAGGGTACATACCTTGAAATTCAACTATTTGTATGTTAGCGAATTTCAGATTCTATATTTCCTGTCTACAGATCGTGTCTCGTATTTTATTATTAATTTTTTATTTTTATTTTTTTTTGTATTATCTATAATGGGCATCTTAGCAAAGAACTGTTATTGATATTAAGTATATAAGGGGATATGCATGCCACCATACTTATTTTTTAATTAAACTTGTGTATATTTGACTGATTCCTTTTATGTTAGTCCTATCATTAACAGTGTTTTCATCTTTTTTTTTTATTTCGATCATCTCTTTGATTTGTAGTTTGGTATAATTCCGGTCTTTGCAGAGGATCTTGGTTTTTAAAGTCATGTTTTTTTTCTGATTCGTGTTTACTAAGGGCAGTGAAAGTATTCCCAGTATATTTGTGTCCATTTAGTCTGTTTTTAGTAACTGACAAGTAATTCCAATAAATTTCTTCGGACAATCCGCACACGGTGTTGCATACACAACATTTGATTCATTTCCTTATTTTTGGAGTTATATCCAGAAACATCAACGCTGTAAAAATAACAATCATTTGAATGATTTTCTTGCTCTCTGCATATCATGGGTACTACAAATCTAAATGCCTTCTTTTCTTTCTTATACCATTTGCTAAGATCCTCGACACAAATATAACATACTTTGTGAGGAACCCAATATTTTCCTTGATTACCGATTTCTACACCAAAATATGCAAAGTATATTTTTTTTACAAAGTTGGTAATGTTTCTTTAATGTTTTTTAACTACAAACTCACCACATATATAACAAAAAGTATTGGGAGAGTTTTTACAACCACGATTAGCCATACTTTGAGTGTGAATTAAAGCACATGGGTTAAACACTGCAATGCGAGGTTATATTATCTGGAAGAAAACAAACAGCTGTGACGTTTATCAGAACTGTCAACCTAATAACATCTGATTTTACTGCCAACCTTATAAAGTTCTATTTTATTGCCAACCTAATAACATTCGAATGATAAAAAATAAACTTTTCACATTTTGAATATTAAAATGTGAAAAATTGGTGGGTGATACGACTTTTTTATTATTATTTTCAGACTCAGCACACCAAAAAACATAGGAATGAGGTAAAATTATTAAAAAAGTTTTTTCATGGTTGGCCTGTGTAATTTTACATGATCCTTATCTAGAATTCTTAAGGAGTTTATTAAATATTATCGGCCCCTAAACATACGTTGACTTTTCTATTGAAATTTTTATAGTAATATTAACTATTATGCACACCTTTTAACCATTTCTAGTGAAACTCGCAGTCCCTTTTTTTAACTGACTGACAGTATTGTTTTTTAATAAGAGTACGAATGAATGAGTTCACATGAAGGTTTGTTGTTTGGTACAGAATGGATAGCTCAGAATCAAAGTTGGTCGATAAGTATTCATAATATATGTACTCGTACAACTCCAGACTGTAAACAAATGGTATAAAATTATTAGTGTGTAACTAGGTCAGACATATGATGCATGTTTTATTTTTGCCAAAGCGTATAACAGCTTGTTTCTAGTAGCTTCAGTATACAACAGGTAGATAAATATCACTCTTCGACAATAACATGTAAAACTAACTTAAAAAGTCTTCAAATTTTCAAGGCAAAAACATTACCGCCCTTGCCTGTTTGACGGTGAACTGAAAACTACTTACAGAAACTCATTTTATTATTGCAATCAGCTAACTACTCGTATTTTATTATTCACATGCTTCAAAATAAGTAATAAACAATTTATTTCTTCTTAATAATTACGAATCTCTTAGTATTTTATATTTTACTGAAGACATCAGATATAAGTTAGAAATTAGATATGACAAACAGTATAAAAATCTTAATATTTTTATTTAATAAAAGCATAAATGAAACACTTTTTTTATTGCAATATAGAAAAAAACATTTATTTTAGCAGGGGGTTATAAACATAAAGATACTAGCACCCTCTACTTTATTTTTGCAACATGAAGGGGCATGGTTGGAACTTCAGTAAGAATGTTAATTCGAGCAGAACTAGGAAACCCAGGCTCTTTAATTGGAGATGGTCAAATTTACAATGTAATTGTTACAGCTCATGCATTCATTATAATTTTCTTCATAGTTATACCAATAATAATCGGAGGTTTTGGTAACTAGTTCCTTTAATACTAGGGGCACCAGACATAGCTTTCTATCATCTCAAAAATATAAGATTTTGACACTTATCCCCCTCACTAACCTTTCTATTAACAAGAAGAATCGTAGATAAAGGAGCAGGAACTGGGTAAACAGTCTATCCTCCAGTATCTGCAATTGTTGCACATGAAGGAGCTTCTGTTGATCTAGCTATTTTTAGATTACATATAGCAGGAGTATCCTCTATTTTAGGAGCAATTATCTTTATCTCTACCGTAATTAATATACGATCAAAGGGCATAACCCTAGACCGTACTCCCTTCTTTGTACGGGCCGTAAAAATTACAACTACCTTATTACTCCTCTCTGAAACAAAAGTTATTGTTTTTGAAAATTCGTCGATGGGTGTATTATCTCCCTTTTTAAAGTACCTCTCTCTCCCTCCATTAGGTTTTCCACTTTCCGTCTCAACTGTGTCAACAGCAGCAGATTACTTTTTGAAACTGAGTTTAGTCATTTATAAGATTTTAAAACTATATATATATATATATATATACTAAGTTGGGAATGTGGAATCTTTGGCACAATGATACTACTCAGTATATATCACCACTACACCAAACACTTTATTTTTGCACTCGACGCGCGTTTCGCTAACCATGTTAGCTTCATCAGAAGCGACGATTGACTTGATTGAGTCAATCATCGCTCCTGATGAAGCTAACATGGTTAGCGAAACGCGCGTCGAGTGCAAAAATAAAGTGTTTGGTGTAGTGGTGATATATACTGAGTAGTATATATATATATATATATATATATATATATATATATATATATATATATATATATATATATATATATACATATATATATATATATATATATATATATATATATATATATATATATATATATATATATATATACATATATATATATATATATATATATATATATATACATATATATATATATATATATATATATATATATATATATATATATATACATACATATATATATATATATATATATATATATATATATATATATATATATATATATATATATATATATATATATATATATATATATATATATATATATATATATATATATATATATATATATATATATATATATATATGTATATATATATATATATATATATATATATATATATATATATATATATACATACGAGGCTGGTTTGAAAAGTCCGTGCAAAAATAAAAACTACTTATGTGTTTGGGGTAAACCTTTTTTATTTTTCGACATAGTCTCCTTTTAGGCTTATACACTTCGTCCAACGATGTTCTAGTTTGTTGATCCCTTCCGAATAATAGGATTTGTCCAAGTCTGCAAAATATCCATTAGTGTCTGCAATCACCTCCTCGTTTGAATAAAATCTTTGTCCCGCCAGCCATTTCTTCAAATTGGGGAACAAATAGTAGTCCGAGGGAGCCAAGTCTGGAGAATAGGGGGGATGTGAAACGAGTTGGAATCCTATTTCCATTAATTTTGCGACCACAACTGCTGAGGTGTGTGCTGGTGCGTTGTCGTGATGGAAAAGGACTTTCTTGTGGGCCAGTCGCGGGCGTTTTTCTTGCAGCTCGGTTTTCAAACGGTCCAATAACGATGAATAATATTCACCTGTAATAGTTTTACCCTTTTCCAGATAGTCGATGAGGATTATCCCTTGCGAATCCAAAAAGACAGTCGCCATAACCTTTCCGGCCGAAGGAACGGTCTTCGCCTTTTTTGGTGCAGATTCCCCCTTGGTAACCCATTGTTTAGATTATTGTTTGGTCTCAGGAGTATAGTAATGTATCCATGTTTCATCCACAGTGACGAAACGACGCTTAAGGTCCTCCGGATTCTTCTGGAACAGCTGCAAACCATCATTGCAACACTTCATACGATTCCATTTTTGGTCAAGCGTGAGCAATCGCGGCACCCATCTTGCGGATAGCTTTCTCATGTCCAAATGTTTATGCAAAATATTATGTACCCGTTCAGTCGAGATGCCCACAGCACTAGCAATCTCACGCACCTTAACTCTTCTGTCATCCATCACCATATCATGGATTTGATCAATGATTTCTGTAGTCGTAACCTCCACAGGCCGTCCAGAACGTTCAGCGTCACTTGTGCCCATATGGCCAGTCCGAAAATTTTAAAACCACTTATAAACTATTCTAATCGAAGGTGCAAAGTCACCATAATGTTTATCAAGCTTCTCTTTAGTCTCCTGAGGCGTTTTGCCTTTCATAAAGTAATGTTTAATCACCACACGAAATTCTTTTTCGTCCATTTCTTGAAAATCACTCGACTCCCTTGATTCACACGAATGCCAAACACAAAGAAATAGACCAATATGGCTGAAACTTGGTGTGCGTTTATTCAAGAGATGCTACTAACTAAACATGACCTCGATACGCGCCGGTGGTGCCATCTCTCGGACTTTGCACGGACTTTTCAAACCAGCCTCGTAATAATTTAAGAGATAGGTATTTACACGAAAAATTAAAAAATAAATAACATACAGAAAAAAGCGTCATGACAACGCTTTGTCTTAGACATAATCACATAACACAAAATAATATTTGAAATATAACCCTGGGCAATAAAATTTTCTTAACAGTCCAGGAACAGACACTTTCTTAAATTTGTAATGATATATGCCACTCAGGCATCATCTATTTTGAGTAATTTACTCTCCTCCTCCACTATCTGCAATTGTTGCACATGAAGGAGCTTCTGCTGATCTAGCTATTTTTAGATTACATATAGCAGGAGTATCCTCTATTTTAGGAGCAGTTATCTTTATCTCTACCGTAATTAATATACGATCAAAGGGCATAACCCTAGACCGTACTCCCTTCTTTGTACGGGCCGTAAAAATTACAACTACCTTATTACTCCTCTCTGAAACAAAAGTTATTGTTTTTGAAAAATTCGTCGATGGGTGTATTATCTCCCTTTTTAAAGTACCTCTCTCTCCCTCCATTAGGTTTTCCACTTTCCGTCTCAACTGTGTCAACAGCAGCAGATTACTTTTTGAAACTGCGTTTAGTCATTTATAAGATTTAAACTATATATATATATATATATATATATATATATATATATATATATATATATATATATATATATATATATACGTATATATATATATATATATATATATATATATATATATATATATATATATACATATATATATATATATATATATATATATATATATATATATATATATATATATATATATGTATATATATATATATATATATATATATATATATATATATACATATTAATTAAAGAGATAGGTATTTACACGAAAAATTAAAAAATAAATAACATACAGAAAAAAGCGTCATGACAACGCTTTGTCTTAGACATAATCACATAACTGACGTGACATAATATAAAACTGTTATATAACGATATCAACAGTAAATGAAGTCTTCTTGGAACAGCTTAAAAAAAATAATATTTGAAATATAACCCTGGGCAATAAAATTTTCTTAACAGTCCAGGAACAGACACTTTCTTAAATTTGTAATGATATATGCCACTCAGGCATCATCTATTTTGAGTAATTTACTCATTAGATTAGAATAATTGTTAGAACGTAATAGTATAAAATTATTGCTAACCAGATACGTTAAAATATTTAAAATTTAAGCCCAATATATATATATATATATATATATATATATATATATATATATATATATATATATATATATATATATATACAGTAGAACCCCGATTAACCGAGCCAATCTAAGAACCCGATTATCCGAGTATTAACCGAGCTTCTAAAATATGTATGTACATATTTCCATTTAAAATCTTCGGGGCCTTCGGGGAATCCCCCTGGCCCGTGTGAGGGGTTCCCCTATTTATGTTTTTGGACTCTTTCAGCATGTAAATTTGCGTGAATGCAGTGCGTTATAGTGTTTACTACGGAGAAGAACGAGTATACTCACATAATTTATTTGGTTGGAGTTTTGGTAGTTAAGCGTAATTAATACGAACTGCTTTGTTTGAATTTTTGTTTGTCGTATTATAATGGAGTAAAACAAGCGTAAAAGAATCGTTGTTCCTATTGAAGAAAAATTAAAAGCAATCAGAAGTATTGAAGCAGGAGAGACAATTAAAGTTATTGCACGAGATTATGGAGTAGGTGAGGTAACAGTTGGAGATTGGAAAAAAAACCGCACAAAAATAGAAAAGTGATGTATAAATCAAGCCTCCTCGTCCTCAGGAAGAAAATTAATGAAAACCGGCGACTATGAAAAGGTTAACGAGGGTTATTCATGTGGTTTAACTAACAGAGATCAAAAGGTGTGCCTCTGTCAGGTCCAATTTTACAACAGAAAGCAATAATGTTTAGTAGGCAATTCCCAGAGATAGATCAGTTTACCGCTAGTTCTGGATGGCTTGACCGCTGGAAAAAACGGTACGGTGTACGACAACTGACTGTATGTGGTGAAAAACTTTCTGCTGATGTGTCATCAATTGAGAAGTTTAAGCAGAACTTTAAAAAGCAAATCGAAGATTGTGGATACACATGTGATCAAATTTACAACTGTGACGAAACAGGTCTGAATTATAAATTGCTTCCATCAAATACATAGGCATCTCGACAGGAAAAATCAGCTCCTGGGCACAAACGAATTAAGGAAAGATTAACTACAATGGTATGTTCGAAGCACAAAATCTCACTGATGGTAATTGTCAAGTCTGCACGTCCAAGAGCTTTAAAAGACATCTCACCCAAAGCCCTACCAGTCTATTACAAAAGTCAGAAGAGCGCATGAATAGATACGACCTTATTTACTAACTGGTTTGAAGAAGAGTTCGTGCCATCTGCGACTAAATTGAACAGAAACCGTCTTCCTATTAAAGCAATTTTGTTAATGGATAATGCCCCCTCTCACCCTAGAGAAGGACTTCATGTGGGCGAAATTGTTGTAAAATTTTTTCCTCCAAATGTAACCAGCATAATGCAACCAATGGATCAAAGCATCCTCGAAAACATTAAAAAAAAAAACATAGGCGTTTATATCTTGAACATCTGTTAGAATACACAGAAAAGGAAGATATCATCAATGGGATGAGAAAGGTTACACTGAAAAATGTTATTTACTGGGTAAGTCAAGCTTGGGATTATGTGCGTACTACCACTATTCAAAAATCTGGGTCAAAAGTTATTGATTTTGAGGACTATAATGACAGTGAAGATGATACTCCATTAAATGAATTAGCTTCGAAATTGAGAAGCCATGGAGAAATGTTACAGCAGATGATTTAGAAGAAGAAATGAGTATTGAAGAAATAACGAATGCCTTTCAGGAAACCGAAAAATCAGTTGACGATGACGATGACGAAGCGGCGGTGGATGAACAGTCTCCCACTATGATCTCTCATCAAGAAGGTTTTGCTTCTTTGGAAAAAGCTTTGAGGTATATCGAACAACAACCAGAGGCAACCCCAGCGGATTTGCTTCTTCTTAATAGATGGAGAAACATTGCAGCGAGAAAAAGAAGATGCAATATGAAACAGAAGCGCATAGATACCTATTTCACTGTTTTATAATGTGTGTACCTATTTATATGTTAAAAAAATTAATACATCGGTTAAAAGTATTGGTGTTTATTTTTTGAATGAATAAAAAATAAATCCGGATTATGCGAGATTTCAGTTATTCCGAGGAGGGTGCCCCCCCGCCCAAGTTACCTCGGATAACCGGGGTTCTACTTTCCCATTTCCATCCATTACTTTTCGGCAAAAGTGTGCGGGCGTGGGTCCGCGATTTGCATGCCGATTTTTTCTTCGAAAGTAGCTTCAAAAAGAAGGTGATCCTCCAAATTTGAGTTTGATACGACGAAATCCGGCAGCTGTAGAATTTTTTAAAATTTCAAACTACTCGATTTTTTAGTCATATTCAAAATTTTGTATCTTAGCTTCTATATAATTTAGAGATTCGGAAAGCTCGGCATTCTTCTCTGTTACACTTATCATCTTCAAGGAAAAAATAGATTTTTGTTTTAAACTTAAATGCGGCTTGGCTGGGAGGTTTTAGCTGAACCACTGTTTTAACGAAATTTTGCTTGTTTTTGAAATGCTCTCAGATCTTTTTGAAGTAGAGGGTTGGCAGACAGCTCATATTTTTTCGTCTAGGTATATTCTGTTGATATGTGATATATGCAGTGAATTTTATAGTACCATATATATATATATATATATATATATATATATATATATATATATATATATATATATATATATATATATATATGTATACTCATATATATATATATATATATATATATATATATATATATATATATATATATATATATATATATATATATGTGTGTATACATAGATACAAACGAGATTTTTTATATACAGACAGATTAGTTATTTTGCCGCAATGTATATTTTCTTTTCAATTTTCAGTTTTCCTTCAGACTTGTTTTTATTTTACGGAATTCTGAACGCCGTTTACTCCGTTTCCGTTTTAAAGAAAATACTTTAAAAACCTAGGTATAAATTTGTTTTTGAACATCAATAAATTTCTTTAATTTTGCTATAACTTTTCACAAACGCTTTACTTTGAGGTATAAATTGCCAAATAAACCATTTTAGACAAAGTGTAGCAAAATCTATGACTGCTTTTACTGTTAGGGCATAATGACTTTCATGAATGGAAATGGCGTCATTATTTTAATACGTAATAAAGTTGCAGACATGGTTACATAAACATTATCTATATTATATAATTAGAGAGTTAATGACCGATTTACTGTAGATATTTGTCAGTCATGAAAATTAATGAATCTCTTGCTGGACAGGATAAGCTACCTGAAATCCCTAAAAAAACGTAAAAAATATTATTACTTATATAAAGTACCAGTTCTGCCATGTGGAGAGATAAAATTAACAACCCTCTTTTTCAGTCGTTGACTAAATAATAAGAAGAAAAAATGTTTTTGTTATTTTAATGTGATTGAAATTTAAACCTAGTTAAAACAAATTTTTCCTACTCAAAAATCAATATATATATATATATATATATATATATATATATATATATATATATATATATATATATATATATATATATATATTGTAACATTCATTTTTTCCTAGATTTTAAGACCATGTAATGTTACTGATTTTTCACTTCAAATTGTATTTATTTTTATTTTAAAATATCGAACGGTATATTAAACAGAGATTTCAAGACGTCCGGTATAGTGAGTTGTGCGTGTTCCTGACCGAACATATCGCTGAGCCGCGATTGGTGAAAAATTTGTATCCGCTATTTTGGTTCCGGCGTCGCAATGTTACCGGCAGAATTTGCACGGTCTATTTAAGCGTCCGAGAAACTACCAGCATGGCTTATTTCCATCGAGCCGCAGACCAGGGCTTTTTTCGATCGAGCCACAGACCAGGCAGTACCGTCTAGCCGAGAGGCTATTTTCCATCTAGCCGAAGTAGGCTAATTTTCTTCAGAACCCGCTAAGTAAAAGTACCAGTTTCGACCATAAAAGCTGTAGTGAGCTTTCTAAGTGTTAAGTAAAAGTGTGAAATCGGGCGAAGTCCATCACAGCAGGACTGAAAAACAGTAAGTCAACAAAACTCCCTCCAATAGACTTATTTAAGAGCAGTGCATTAACAGCAACGTATAACAGACAAAAAAGTGAAGTGTAAAACACGATGTCTCGCCTTCGGGGGTTGTAAAAGTTTAAAGTTTAAATGTAACAACTACTATTTAGGCTAGAATTTTTTGGTATAACTGTAAAGGTTAGAACTTTTTATTTTCATTTTAAAAACATGAATAAATTCTTTTTTTGTTGATTAAAGCTAGTGTCTCACTGAATATTTATTTTCCTTTTCAGGATCAGTTGTGCTAGACTAATTTCTTTTTAGTAATATCCATAAAACACTTCAGTTTTTTCTCATTTTTCTTAGCTGAAGTTGAACCGTTTCTATTTTAAAATGAGTGGTGCCCAAAAAAAAGTCGTACAACTGAGGTTTCTTTAAAAATAGAATTAAATTCCAAAAAGACGTACAAAAATTATCTCTTACCCATATCTCTCCACCAAGGAAAACTGAGCTAGTATTTCTTTAATTTCTTTAGTTCTTTTAAAATCAGGTTTCACTCAATTCATTATCAGAAATTAAAGCGGGGCTGCAAGAAAATTGTGCTCAAGCTTGGGGCGTCCAGTATTTAAAAATGTTACAAAATGACGCAGTCTACATGGGGCGAAAAATAAAGCAAAATTAGCACACCTTACAAAATTACGCCCAAGCTTGGGGAAACATTTTTTCATAAGTTACAAAATAGCGCTGTCAACGCGGGGCTTTTGGAATTTTATTTTTTAAAAAAAAAAAGGGTTCAGTGTAATAGCTTTCGAACAAAATAAAAGCTCTAACTTTGCAGATATTTTATTTCATAATATTTATTAAACGAAACTACACTATAGCAGTAAGACAAAAGCAGGAAATTTGTAGAATTTTTTTATTTCAATTTATCTGATATAGATATTTGAATTTTGTTGTTGACTCTAAGATAAGAGATTCCTACTTTTTTCTTAAAAGCTGGCTTTATAGTTCAGATGGGCAGATGTGTTGGTCGACTTTAATTTTGCATTGTTGATTTATTTTGCGGATAACCGAACAAAAAACTGTTCTTTTTTCTCACATATATTTTGCATGAATATTAAAAGTACTTTGCTGATATACGAAACGATATTTAGAGTTTTTTTATAGGAAATTCTTAAGATATCTTAATAAAAGGATTTTAATACGAGGCAATACTTAGAAATTTTTTTTTGAAATTGTTGAAGATTTTTTTTAAAGTTTGGTAAAGAAGTTTACATATTTTAAGTGCCTTTACAGATTTTGTTATTTTTTTTGACTATTGGGAGCACAGGAGAAATATTTTCACGGCTTTTTAAACAATTCTTTTAAATTTTATAGTATTCATTTATCATGGAAGCCTTCAATTTTAAAGTCAAACACCTACTGGAAAATGAATTAGACTATGAAATGAAAATCCGTCGTATTTTCCCAGAACGTCCGGTCGCGGATAAAAGAAAGATTCTAAAGAGGATCTTAAGTAAAGAAATATTCCAATAGATCAGATTGGACTAAATAGTTACAAAAGGTTTCTGATTTTTTTTAGTCTAATAAAAATTCTCCTTCTCAAGTTAAAACTCCTGTTTCTCCAAATGGTCATATGTCTCCTTTATTCGTGCATAAATATTTAGACAACAGACCGCATGTCAAGATAAATCTATTAGGTGCCCATTTCTCGGCTTTATTTGACTCTGGTGCAAATGCCTCCGTTTTAGGTCAGAATGGTATAAAAATTTTAAGTCGTTTAAGTATAAAAATATGCCACGTCAAAAATAGAAGTGTTACCACTGCAGATAGCAGCCGTCTAAAAGTTTTAGATACGGTTGAGTTGCCGCTAGTCTGCAATGGTCATTGTTTTAGTAATTTCTGTTCTAGTAGTACCTTCTCTATCACATACTTTGGTTTTAGGATGTGATTTTGCACAAAAATTCGGAATTCTAGTAAATTTTAAAAATAATTCGTGGTATCCACAGTCCCTAGAAGTCAACTCTCAAACAAGTTTTAAAGATTGTTATTCAGAAAGTTCTTTTGAAAACCTTTTCTCGCGTCTATGTACCCTAGATGATCTCTCGCGGACGGAACGCTTGAAGGCAGAAAAAAGTAATAAGCTCTTTCAATGAAATAAGTAGCAAAGATAGGTTAGGCCGAACGAATAAAATCAAGATGTCTATAGATACGGCTGATGCCAGTCCTGTAAAGACAAGGCCCATCGCCATGTCTCCGAACATGTCAAAAGTATTGAATAAGGAGTTAGACGAAATGTTGAAACTCGGAGTGAAATCGTCTATGCTTTGACGGAAGAAAGCTCAACGAGGTCAGCAAATTTGATAACTATCCATTACCGAACATCGACAGAATTTTGTAAGGAGTTAGACGAAATGTTGAAACTCGGAGTGATATCGTCTATGCTTTGACGGTAGAAAGCTCAACGAGGTCAGCAAATTTGATAACTATCCATTACCGAGCATCGACAGAATTTTGACATCACTCAGGAATGCTAAGTATGTATCCTCGATAGACCTTAGAAAGGCTTTCTGGCAAATTCCTTTAGACAAATCCTCTAAGGAAAAGACCGCTTTTGCAGTAGTAGGCCGAGGTCTATTTCAGTTCGTCACTATGCCGTTTGGTCTAAAGAACGCTGCTCAAACTCAGCAACGTTTAGTGGACGCTATATTTGGTCCGAAATATGAGCCACATATGTTTACCTATCTCGGTGATATTTTAGCAACATCGGAAGACTTCGAATCGCATATTCGCTTACTTAAAGAAGTAAAAGATAAATTGAAAGAGGCCGGACTGACGATAAATTTGAGCAAATGTGATTTTTTTTTCAAAACTTCTCTAAAGTTTTTAGGCTATATTGTAGGCTCAAATTCCTTGCGTACCGATCCGGATAAAGTAGCAAGCATGGTTAACTATGCGAGACCTACTAATACTACGGAAGTTAAGCGCTTCGTAGGAATGTGTTCATGGTACAGACGTTTCATTGAGAATTTTTCTACCCTGTTGTCGCCTATTAATGACCTTTTGAAAGGACGAAAAAAAGGACAATCGATAGATTGGACAAAGGCAGCCGAAGAATCTTTTATAAAGATTAAAGAGCTATTGGTTTCAGCTCCCATTTTATCCCAACCAAATTTTTCCCAACAGTTTTATATTTCTAGTGATGCTTCTAATACCGGTTTAGGGGGCGTCCTAACACAGAAAATCAATGGTGAGGAAAGAATGATAGCGTATGCCAGTAGAACTTTATCAAAGGCTGAACGTAACTATTCGGTTGTTGAAAAAGAATGTTTAGCAGTACTCTTTAACATCGAAAAGTTTCGACCTTACATAGAAGGTGTTCCTTTCACGGTCATAACAGATCATTATAGTTTATTGTGGTTTAATTTTATTAAAAACCCTAGTGGCAAACTAGCGCGTTGGGCGATTAGGCTGAGACAACATACATTTAATTTAATTTGGCCAAAAATGCGTTTAGATATCTTAAAGTTTGCGAGGACTTGTGAAGTAGTTGGAGCGCAGAAATCTCCAAATGCACTACCTATGGGACTGATGGGAAAAGAGAAAACGGTTAATTACCCTTTTCAAGTCATAGCAGCTGATCTAGTAGGTCCATTTCCACGTTCAAAAAAAGGGAAATAAATGGCTTCTCGTGGTTTCTTGCTGGTTAACAAAGTATACCGTGTTATTTCCTTTGAAAAGCTCTAAAGCCGAATGCTTAAATTTTAGAAAACGATATTTTTCTAATCCACGGAGTTTCATCGCTTTCGATATGCGATAACGGTACTCAGTTTACTTCTGAGTGTCTTAAGAGCTTAAGTGAGACATATAGTTTTAACATTCGTTTTAATCCCGTGTACACCGCAAGACACGAAGTAACAGGGTTTACACCGTCTTTCTTAGTTTACGGTACCTCTATCTGGATCGTGTTATAAAAATTTAGATTTGGATGTCTATGTTGACAGCGGAATAATTCCGAGTAACAGGGGTGAGTACGCCGAAAATTTGAAGGGTTTAAAAGATATTTTCACCGACGTGCGTAGTAGGATACATAAGGCTTATGAACGGAACAGTAAGTCTTACAATCTTAGGAAAAGGGATTTTGCCTTTAATATAGGTGATCACGTTTGGCGAAAAAATAAAATTCTTTCCAGTGCAGCAGATAAATTCACATCTAAGTTGGTACCTAAGTATGTGCATTGCGTGATAAGAGAAAAGATTTCAGATTTAGTTTATGGTTTAGTTAATTTAGATGGGACTAAAATAGGACGATGGCATATTAAAGACTTAAAACCATTCAACGGACCTAGCCCTAGTGAAAGTTTGTCAGAAGAAGAATAATTTATATTTACATTATCTTAATTGCTTTAATTTATTTTTTTGATGTTGCTCTGTAGAGGTGACGACCTCGTTTTTTTTGACTGTTATAAAAGTTGAGCTGAGGATAGCTTACTTTTATAGTTTTTGCTAAGGTTTTGGGTATTGGCCATATCCCAAACTCAGGTTGATTGTAGTTGATGTTTAGCATCGACTCAGCTGTTGCGAGCTTGCGAAAGAGTCACACTCAGGATATATCATAAGACTGGTATGTCGGTGGTCGCGGGATTTGATTTGCTTATGACCCCAAATAATATCCAGTTCTTGACACTTGGAAGCGAAATTTTGATTAGAGGCAATCCAAGGTGATCTTGAGTTAGGACAAGCGCAAGATGTAGCTCGTGTAGTGTGATGTAGAGTCAAGATTTTATGAGCAATTTCAAAGTTTGTTACCCGAGTGGGTGTATTTCTATTACCTTAGTGGTATATGTTGGGTGCAATTAAGAGTAAATTGATTTTGGTTTATCCAGTAAGTCTAAGACTTGGATTATTTTGATTTAGATCTTCTTCTGAATTGACAAACTGAGGGTATTTTCTATTTTTTTTTCAGAGCCGTTTAAACGTTACCTTTGAGTCACTAATTTTTTTAAAATTTTTTTGCATGGACTCATAGGCGTATGTTGAGTTTTTTTCGGTATACTATCAGATTGATAGGAAATTGAAGTCCTGCAGGAGAACTAAAGGCTGATCATTTACAAGAGATGAGAGCAGAGTAAGACAGTCGTTTCACAAAGAAATGATCAAAATCTGATACCGAGATGAGAACCTTGTCAAGAGTGGCTAAGCGCAGTGAAGGAAGATTCCTAACCGAATTTTTAGATTTCCAAGAGGTAATCTAGAAGTTTGGGCTGACAGAAAACGGTTATGCCTGATACCTGTAGCAGTTTCGTCTAGAGGCTATTGTCAAGGGAGACGATTAACACCATGATCGAATATTTTAGCTGTCAACGATGTTTTCTTCTTGTTTCTGATTAAGCTGGAAAAGCTCTTGTCGTCTTCAAAAGTTTTATTGCGTTGCCACCAAAAATTTGAGAAATTTTTGCTTCATGTAGCTTTTTAAGCTCATTTTCGTTTTTTTAAAAATTTCGTTAGGAGCTTGGTTAAGTCAACCTTGTAAACCTTTCAGGTTGTATCCCATGAGTGATTTGTTTTTACAGGCTGTGATGCACCGGGTGCTAACAGATGCCGTTACGACGTTTGGCAGGGAGTTAGTCTTCCTGAGGAACAGACTGATTGGAAGGGTAGTCTATGGGGGGTGAACGTTTGACCTTTGGGACCTTTAGGGGTTTAGTTACCCAATGGTTATTTCTATTTGAACCAAAGGAGAGCCTAACTACTGTAGTCGACCTCAGCTCCAATTAGCCTATTAGTGGTGACAGGCTGTTGGCAGTAGTGTATTTCGGAACACCCTATTGATTAATTTTTTTTTGACTTATGGTGGTGTGGTAGACACCGTTTTAGTTTAGTGGATGCTATAATCTACTCCCTTTTGTTGGTGGACTCCAGGGTCACCAATTCTGTATTTTTTTGTCTCCACCATTCAGTATATCGTGGTGAGGTGTTTGTCTCCTGTTATGTGGGATGGATTGAATGTTTTTCGTTGTTGTTCCAGGGCGAGACCAGTACACGAGGGTTCTTCATGCAACTTGAAGAGGCGCAATGCTGGTTAAGTTTTATATCTCTGTATAGCCACCCTGAAGAATGACGGAGGGCGTTTTTTTTTTTTTTCGGCTCATGTTTCTAGGCAGATTTGTCACTTTGGTGCGATGTGCCGAAGATTTGTTTAGCTTTTGCTAAGAGCTTTCACCAAGCTCAGTATGGAGTTATAACCAAGAGTTTGGGATTTGAACTCCTGTATGTATTTCTGTATATATTTCTGTACATATTTCTGTATATATTTCGGTGTATGTTGGTTGCCTGAGGGCATGTGCTCAAAATGCGTGATTTTGAGTCGTTTTGCTTATGGACTCCTATATATAGGATTATGACTTTAGGAGGTCCTATTTCGAGACTTGCTGTCTCATATAGTTATGTTGAGAATGTTTCCTTGAATGTTAGTTGCGCGCAGACTAATCATTCTGTTCTTAGTGAACATTGCTTTTTGAAGCAGGATCATTCAGTTTGGTGAATTTTAGCTTTTATAGCTATTCACTGTGCCTATAGTGGTATTGTTAGCTTTTATAGCTGCTCACTATGTTAATGGCGAGATTGTTCTTTTAGAACGCAGGCTTTGTGTAGTCGAGGACTATTTACCAGAGTGTTTTCTTGGCGAGGAGCCGAGGCTTTTTTCTGGCGATATACCAGAGTGTTCTCTTGGCGAGGAGCCGAGTTTTTTTCTGGCGATATACCAGAGTGTTTTGTTGGCGATAAGCTGACGTGTTTTCTGGCGATCAACCAGAGCGTTTTCCCTAGCGATTTTAGCATGTCTGGATGTCTTAGGATGTCGACATTGCGTTATAGAGTGCGATTTTCTGGCGATCAACCAGAGCGTTTTCCCTGGCGATTCTAGCATGTCTGGATGTCTTAGGACGTCGACATTGCGTTATAGAGTGCGATTATTTTCCGAGTGCGACTAGTAGTGATACTAGATTTAGAATGTTCTCTTAGCGATGAGCTAGAGCATGGATGGCGATTTTTCCCGAGCGTTTGTCTGGATATTTATCCAGATATTTTTTTTGGCCTTGTGCTAAATGGTCTGACAAGACTTTTTCTTTTTAGTGTAAGTGTTTGCACTAGAATCATTTTTTTTTTTTTTTTCTTTATTTAAGAATTTTTATAAATTTCTTTTGCTGAAATAAAAAATTTTCAGACAATCCTTAAAAGATTTTAAGGGGGGTGTTCATATTTTATTTCAGTTCACTTTTTTTGATTTAGACAAGAGTCTAGACAGTTATTTTTTTTGTTTTGGTAACAATAACAGAGCTGATTCTTTTATATAAGAAGACCGCGATTGTTACTTTGAACAGGTATTTCTTATGTTCATGCAAGGATTTTTATTTGCTTTTTGATGTACTTAACCTTAGTGTCTAATTAAGTTAAGTCTAGTTATAAGATTCTTGTGATCATGCAAAGATTTTCATTTGGTTTTCATTGTACTTAATATTAGTGCTTAATTGAATTAAGTCTAGTAGTAAGGTCCGAAGTCTGTACTTTTGTTTTAAGTTCTGACCTTAGTATTAAGTGATAGTGTACCACTTTGTACCTTTTCATTAGTAGCCTAAGTTTAATAGACTAGTGTAGTCTATTTCTTTTTGGAAGGGGGTAAATGTAACATTCATTTTTTCCTAGATTTTAAGACCATGTAATGTTACTGATTTTTCACTTCAAATTGTATTTATTTTTATTTTAAAATATCGAACGGTATATTAAACAGAGATTTCAAGACGTCCGGTATAGTGAGTTGTGCGTGTTCCTGACCGAACATATCGCTGAGCCGCGATTGGTGAAAAATTTGTATCCGCTATTTTGGTTCCGGCGTCGCAATGTTACCGGCAGAATTTGCACGGTCTATTTAAGCGTCCGAGAAACTACCAGCATGGCTTATTTCCATCGAGCCGCAGACCAGGGCTTTTTTCGATCGAGCCACAGACCAGGCAGTACCGTCTAGCCGAGAGGCTATTTTCCATCTAGCCGAAGTAGGCTAATTTTCTTCAGAACCCGCTAAGTAAAAGTACCAGTTTCGACCATAAAAGCTGTAGTGAGCTTTCTAAGTGTTAAGTAAAAGTGTGAAATCGGGCGAAGTCCATCACAGCAGGACTGAAAAACAGTAAGTCAACAAAACTCCCTCCAATAGACTTATTTAAGAGCAGTGCATTAACAGCAACGTATAACAGACAAAAAAGTGAAGTGTAAAACACGATGTCTCGCCTTCGGGGGTTGTAAAAGTTTAAAGTTTAAATGTAACAACTACTATTTAGGCTAGAATTTTTTGGTATAACTGTAAAGGTTAGAACTTTTTATTTTCATTTTAAAAACATGAATAAATTCATTTTTTTTTGTTGATTAAAGCTAGTGTCTCACTGAATATTTATTTTCCTTTTCAGGATCAGTTGTGCTAGACTAATTTCTTTTTAGTAATATCCATAAAACACTTCAGTTTTTTCTCATTTTTCTTAGCTGAAGTTGAACCGTTTCTATTTTAAAATGAGTGGTGCCCAAAAAAAAGTCGTACAACTGAGGTTTCTTTAAAAATAGAATTAAATTCCAAAAAGACGTACAAAAATTATCTCTTACCCATATCTCTCCACCAAGGAAAACTGAGCTAGTATTTCTTTAATTTCTTTAGTTCTTTTAAAATCAGGTTTCACTCAATTCATTATCAGAAATTAAAGCGGGGCTGCAAGAAAATTGTGCTCAAGCTTGGGGCGTCCAGTATTTAAAAATGTTACAAAATGACGCAGTCTACATGGGGCGAAAAATAAAGCAAAATTAGCACACCTTACAAAATTACGCCCAAGCTTGGGGAAACATTTTTTCATAAGTTACAATATATATATATATATGTATATATGTATATATATATATATATATATATATATATATATATATACATATATATATATATATATATATATATATATATAATCTTGAAGTACCATATCTCTCGCCTTTGCCTCTGTAGTTGGTGCCTTTTCTAAGTATTTCTACAGACAAAGGGGACCTACAGTTTAATGCCAGATCCGAACGGCCAAAGTGAGAGGGCTTGACTAGGCATGATACTACGGGTGGTTTTCCTTTGCCTTCCCGAGTGAGGCGACCGTCACGTTGTAAATTTGATTTTAATATTATTATTTATTTAGTCTTTTTTTATTATCATTGGCCGAGCCGAGATATGAACTCAGGTCACTGGCGTAGAGGGCATGCACCTTAACCACTACGCTATGGCCGCGTCTATATATATATATATATATATATATATATATATATATATATATATATATATATATATATATGTATATATATATACGAGTATATATATATATATATATATATATATATATATATATATATACGAGGCTGGTTTGAAAAGTCCGGGCAAAGTCCGAGGGATTTAGTCACAGATGGCACGAACTCTTCTTCAAACCAGTTAGTAAATAAGGTCGTATCCATCCATGTGCTCTTCTGACTTTTGTAATAGACTGGTAGGGCTTTGGGTGAGATGTCTTTTAAAGCTCTTGGACGTGCAGACTTGACAATTACCATCAGTGGGATTTTGTGCTTGGAACATACCATTGTAGTTAATCTTTCCTTAATTCGTTTGTGCCCAGGAGCTGATTTTTCCTGTCGAGATGCCTATGTATTTGATGGAAGCAATTTATAATTCAGACCTGTTTCGTCACAGTTGTAAATTTGATCACATGTGTATCCACAATCTTCGATTTGCTTTTTAAAGTTCTGCTTAAACTTCTCAATTGATGACACATCAGCAGAAAGTTTTTCACCACATACAGTCAGTTGTACACCGTACCGTTTTTTCCAGCGGTCAAGCCATCCAGAACTAGCGGTAAACTGATCTATCTCTGGGAATTGCCTACTAAACATTATTGCTTTCTGTTGTAAAATTGGACCTGACAGAGGCACACCTTTTGATCTCTGTTAGTTAAACCACATGAATAACCCTCGTTAACCTTTTCGTAGTCGCCGGTTTTCATTGATTTTCTTCCTGAGGACGAGGAGGCTTGATTTATACATCACTTTTCTATTTTTGTGCGGTTTATATATATATATATATATATATATATATATATATATATATATATATATATATATATATGTATATATACTCGTATATATATATATATATAAATATATATATATATATATATATATATATATATATATATATATATATATATATATATATGTATATATACTCGTATATATATATATATATATATATATATATATATATATATATATGTATATACTCGTATATATATATATATATATATATATATATATATATATATATATATATATATATATATAATATATATGCCATAAAACGTATTGTATTAAAGCTAAACACCAAAAAAGCTTCTGGCACTGAAAGAATACATTCTATAGTACTCAAAAAGAATGAGTTAGAGAGGAAGTTGTAGAAAAGAATATCAATCAGCACCTTCCAAAATACCTAGAAGGACTCAATATTATTAGCTATCAGCAATATGGCTTTCGTAAGCAGAGATCAACAGATCTTCTGACTTATGTAACACATGTTTGGAACATCGCAATTAAACAGTTTGGAGAATCTTGGGCAATTTGCACTTGATATATCCAAGCGACGTGTTAGACATGGCGGATTTTTGGCTAGCGAAACTATGCTATTATCGCATGTCTAGTTTTTCCTCAGGGCGCGTTCTTTACGAGTGGCAGTTGATGGGTTTCTTTGTTGGTGTGCCCCAAGGATCCATATTGTTTCCTACTCTCTTTCTTATTTACGTTAACGATCTGCTGGAAAGGCCGAGGAACTTAATCTACAGCTTTGCAGATGACAGTACGCTTATTTCTTTATTTACTTTGAATGCTCGAACACTGGCTACTAATGCAAATATCCGCAGATAGCAGAAAGTCTTCCAACTTAACAACGACCTGGAAGAAATTCCATCTTGTGGTGACAACAACCAAATAGAATTTAACGCTAGATAAACCCAGGCAACATTTTTTTTATTAAAAAGTTTGCGTTATGGAACCCAGAATAGTTATGTCAGGACACTCTATTCTTCTAGCTTCGTCACTCAATCTGTTAAGCCTTAAGTTGGTAGAAAATAAATCTTGGCCTGAACATGTTACATGCATAACAAAAAGAGATTCTTAAAAGCTGGGCGGCCTAGAAAGCCTTATACTCCACAATAACTTGTAATAATACCGTTTCCTTATTTTGAACTCTGCTTCTAAACATACACTGCTTTTGTTGGATTCTATTCAGAAGAGAGCTGTTCGTCCAATTTGAGACCCAGAACTCACCAAGAACCTTTGGATTCCTTGAAATATCGAATGGCTGGCGACTTGAGTTTATACCACAAATGTAGCCCGCTTAATTTTCCCAAGAGAAGTGCATGCTAGGAATACACGTCAGGCTAATTCATCACATCCGTATGGGATTCAGCAGTTAAACAGTGTTTTATATGGAGAACCTCATCCATTTGGAATAATTTGCACAGGACTGTGTTTCCCACTGAGTATAATTTAAATCGATTCCAGACTATTTTCCGCGCACGCGTCGCTCTTGTGGCGCTTTAGGATATTCATGCAGCACGTGTGCTATGCCCATAAAAAAGAGGAAGGACAGTAACAGGGCACTGGCAATAAACAATCGCAAGTTTAACTACTGCGAAACGCCCTTATAAGGAGAAGAGATGAGCAATCAAATATCTGAAGGCTCTAGTATCTGCTTTTTATTTTTGTTATCCAGCTTTCGCTGACTAATGGTAGCTTTTTCTGACTTCTAAAAATGTAAACAAGGTACAGAGAAATAAACTTAAGACCTTCATTTTTGAAATGTGATTCAATAAATTATAAGGTTTTATGAGAAATTACTTACAAAAATTTAGCAGTTAATTCATCTCTGGTGAAGACAATAAAATTTACATTTTTGTTGGCCAGGTAGTGGGTATGATTACAAAAAACATGATAAAAGGACACTTAGAGAATTACACAACTATTAAAAATAAAACTTTGTCAATAAACGTTAATCAAAAACACTTTTTAAGACAGAACACAACAGTAAGAAAAACCATGATGTTGAAATGGTACTCCACTTTAAAATTTCGACGTCGAGTTTAGTAACTTATTTAGTGATATTTGAGTCTGAACCGGATATTGTTGGTACTCTATTTCGTCATCAGGTCGACAAAAAACCCAAAAGCATTAAAGTTAGGGATGTGGTAAATTTTTGGTGGATGCTACTATTAGACAAATTATTTATTATTAATGATATTTATTTTTTTAATTTTATAGCAAAGGGACTTAAATTTGATGAATGTTACTATCAAACGAGTTATTTATCACTAATTACATTAATTCTTTAATTTTAATTACTTTGAGTCCCTTTGTTCAATTGTTAAACTTTTGGATATATTCAATCCTTCTTCAGAACATCCAGAAATTATTTACAATCGATTTTCAAGAACACAACTGTCAGAAAATTAGACTTACAAACGTGAGATTGTCCAGTGGAAGCTGACAATTCTAGGAGAATGGATAATAAAATTTTACAAAGAATTACGACGTAGTAAATACATTTTCCGGTTATATTTTCCCGGGACAACAGAGCACGTGGTTTTAATTTTTACATTAGTAAAGATAACCAATTGGCAGTTTTATAAGAGTAACAGTGAGAGTCGTGTTGTACATTATTTATTAAAGAACTAAAATAAAAGCTTTTTATGAATTAGTATTATTGTATAATGTCCTTATTTTGTGGTAGATCATTGGAAAGTTTAAGGATGTAAGAATAGATGATGCTAAGATCTTCCACATCGGTCCTTCTATTCATCGCGTCATCGCAGGCATTAATCGCAACCATCCCCAAAAATTTTCTTTTGTAATAGTTTTAATGTTTGTAAACTATTTCCACATTGTCATAAGCTGGACGATGGTCATTGTCAATTGCATGTTCTGCAAGGGAACAAGATTTGATACACTGTCTACAGTCACTACTGTGTGAAGTTAATTTTCCCTTTATGTTGCCGGACGTTTGTCCAATGTAACAGGATGTGCAGTCTTTGCATGGAATTTTGTAGACTATATTGGAAGTTTTTTCTTTGGTAACGGGTGTTTTAATTCTTGTATAAAGTTGTTTTAATTTATGTGGGATAGTTCTGATGGAACGACTGTTTTCTTGTTTGAAAATTTGAATGAGTTTAGGGGTCAGACCATCTCTGTTATCCCGGGAAAATTAAACCGGAAAATGTATTAACGTCGTAATTCTTTATAAAATTTCATTATACATTTTCCTAGGATCTTGTCAGCTTCCTTTGGATCATCTCACGTTTGTAAGTCTAACTTTCTTATAGTTGTGTTTGTGAAAACCGATTGTAAATAATTTCTGGATGTTCTGAAGAAGGGTTGAATATATCCGAAAGCTTAATAATTAAACAGGAAGTTTTAATGGCCAACTGTTTTTGACTGCATCGCCACTAAATTACTTTCTCTTTCTCACGAGTCAGTTTACGACTACTTCCATATATATACATATATATATATATATATATATATATATATATATATATATATATATATATATATATATATATACATATATATATATATATATATATATATATATATATATATATATATATGAATATATATATATTATATATATAATATATATATATTATATATAATCTTATTTGGGGAACTCGGCAAGAAGGGGGGCGTGATAAGAGATCACACAATTTTCATTAAGCCAATATTTCGGTCCTGAATTGGGACCTTCTTCAGGGCAGAACTGAAAAGAAGAACATAGCGTATTCACTGATCGTGTCTGGGACAACTTTAAATTAATGATGTTATCGTTAGGTTGTTATAATAAATAAAAATTAGTGTAGAACAAGAATAAGATATTAGTCATAATAAGTTAAAAAACTCACATGAGAAGTGCAAAGATTTCGTTAGCCTGAATGGCCGTAGGTAGCTTATACATACAAAAGTTGTTATATATAAAAGTTGGTTAATCCATAAAATATATAAAATATACACTAAAACACTGTAGACAAAAATCTAAAAACCAAATTTAAAACATGGATATAATTGGAACCTTGGATGTTGAGAACATTGTTAATTATTACACCTGTGACCACCTCACATGGCCACCGCCATTTAGGAAAGATGACAAGGACGACAGGAGACAGCTGCCCGACAGAGATAAGGCGTTTAGTCAAGAAAACTCAATTAACCAGAATGCGGGGTCGACACCTGGACGAAACCGATAGAAAAGGAAGTGCAAATATTGGACCCTAAGAGAGAAGGAAATAGCCAATTGAGCGACCAAAGATCCGGTATGTGGTAGAGGAAGGATAAATCATAACCCAATTATAGGTAAAGGGTGAGCGAGGGAGCGAGAGAGAGAGACAATAATGGGAGCAACGAAGAAGAAGATTATCTAATGAAATAATTATTAATTTATTAATTTCTTATTGGAATCTGATTGGAGGAAGAGATTGTTAGCAAAAACCAATGAAGACTGGAGGCACCAGGAGGTGTTAGAGGGGTGACGCACCTGGTGCCTCCAGTCTTCATTGGTTTTTGCTAACAATCTCTTCCTCCAATCAGATTCCAACAAGAAATTAATAAATTAATAATTATTTCATTAGATAATCTTCTTCTTCGTTGCTCCCATTATTGTCTCTCTCTCTCTCGCTCCCTCGCTCACCCTTTACCTATAATTGGGTTATGATTTATCCTTCCTCTACCACATACCGGATCTTTGGTCGCTCAATTGGCTATTTCCTTCTCTCTTAGGGTCCAATATTTGCACTTCCTTTTCTATCGGTTCCGTCCAGGTGTCGACCCCGCATTCTGGTTAATTGAGTTTTTCTTGACTAAACCCCTTATCTCTGTCGGGCAGCTGTCTCCTGTCGTCCTTGTCATCTTTCCTAAATGGCGGTGGCCATGTGAGGTGGTCACAGGTGTAATAATTAACAATGTTCTCAACATCCAAGGTTCCAATTACATCCATGTTTTAAATTTGGTTTTTAGATTTTTGTCTACGGTGTTTTAGTGTGTATTTTATATATTTTATGGATTAACCAACTTTTATATGTAACAACTTTTGTATGTATAAGCTACCTACGGCCATTCAGGCTAACGAAATCTTTGCACTTCTCATGTGAGTTTTTTAACTTATTATATATCTTATTCTTGTTCTACACTAATTTTATTTATTATAACAACCTAACGATAACATCATTAATTTAAAGTTGTCCCAGACACGATCAGTGAATACGCTATGTTCTTCTTTTCAGTTCTGCCCTGAAGAAGGTCCCAATCCAGGACCGAAATATTGGCTTAATGAAAATTGTGTGATCTCTTGTCACGCCCCCTTCTTGCCGAGTTCCCCAACTAAGATTGTATTTTTAATAATTTTGGTAGATACGGCAATTTTTTGCTTTCTTTCTTTATTTATATATATATATATATATATATATATATATATATATATATATATATATATATATTTATATATATATATATATATATATATATATATATATATATACATACGTAATAAAAAATCAATTACCATTATTAATTTGTAAAATCTTGGATAATGATGATTAAAATAAACAACAATATCAACAGTAAATATCATCATATACGAGACAAGTTATTACCAATTTAACAGAGGTCATAAATAAGTTAATATTATCGAAGACAGTAATCAAAATTTTAGAATGATAATCAACACACTGACGACGAGTATGAATAAAAAAAATATTTATTTTTTATAATTTAGAAATAAATACTTAAAACTAATTAGAGCTTTGTTATAAAAATTTATTTTAAAAAATATTTATATCGAAAACTTCCTTTACTGAAACACAAAAATTAATAAGTTAGTAAAAAAAGATTAAAGGAACTATGGAAAATAGAGTTTTTTACAAAAAAAAAATATTCCTACAACATGTATCATATCCTACACCTTATCCGTAGTTTAAATGTTCATTCATTTCCTATCGTAACTGAATTCGTTCTTGAAATTCGCGAAGGACACATTCCATTGGCGTAATAGAATTAATGGCTTAAATTATCCTATGTTTAAGGTCTTCAATATTCTTCTTGTTCTCTTGTATACGCATAGTTTGATATGGCCCTAGTAGAATCGAGAGGCGTCAGTTCTAGTGCCTTTGGTGGCCATTTTATTAAACCGTTGGTACCAGTCTAACGATTTCTAAAAGTATAATTTTAAAAGTTAATTACTCTAGCATTATGGTCAGGATCGCGGTACTATTGATAAATAATTTGTGTGTAATCGTCAGTAGGTAAAACATACGATTTGGTTTTCTAAAATCGTTAAATGTTGATCTGGTTAGTTTGGGTTTAAAGGTTCCTGGAGAAAAAACTAGTCTTATTATTCGTCCTCTTATAATGCTAATTCAAAAGTTAACTTCAAATCTTCCTTAGAAAACACCCTCTCACTAAGTAAAGTAAATACCAAGTACTATTTTTTTAAACATCCTTATATTAGTGCAGATTCATCCTAAAATGAAATAAAAATTTTAAAATTTGGGTGGCGATAGCGACGCTCCTCTTGAAGATATTAGTTTCTAAAGTCTATTTTTAGCAGGTAGTGGCTCTCATATAAGTATTGATTTACTCGAAATATATACCACTCGTATCTGAAGCCTCTCACACTTTTGCGACGTATACCCAACTCACCAACAGTTTATTATATGGAAACTTTTTGATGGACTTCGACACAAGCTAATGTATTTACATCTGCGTTTTTGCCAACTATAAAATAATTTTTATTTTTTGGTTTTAAATAATTTGCTTACCAAGAAAAATAATTTTTACATAATGAATCCCGGTCCGGTTACTGTTAAACACAAAATGCTTCAATTTTTTCTAGCCCTTTCGTATACTGACAACATATTAATTTCATTTTCTCGGATAAAAACAGGCATTTTAATTAAAGCAATATGTATGTATGTATGTATGTATGTTTAGGTGTAGCGCATCGATAGCTAAGATCATTTAGCGCCAGATTATGTTGATGTTATAATTTAGAGTAAAGATCCGATTTCCTTAAAAAATCTATTAGACATTTTATGTTATTTATGTTTGGTGCAACTATTTGATGTAGAGGTCTCAGTAAATTATGTTTTGTTCTTTGAGGGAGATAATCATGCGAAAGGATATGTTTTATCGAGAGGGCTGTATTACATTGTTGACATAATGGAGGGGGTTCCTCTTTTAATAGATAAGAATGGGTTAGATTCGTATGACCTACGGATATTCTTCTCCATAAGATATTATCTTTTCGTGTCAAACTTGAAAGGTGAAAAGGTGGATAAACCGAAGGCTTTACTTCCCATAATTTGTTATCCTCTTGCAAGTCCCAAGATAGCTGAAATAAATTTTTGATGATATCCTTGAAATGATTTATCAAGTCTTTTGGTGATAAGATTTGATTTAAGATTTTTCCAGAAGTGATTGCCAATTTGGCATTATTATCCGCCAGATCATTTCCCCTTAGGTTAATATGGCTAGGGGTCCACAACAATACTATGTTGTTCTTCCGGATATCACTTATATGTAAAAGGTCTATTATGTCTAACACTAATGGGATGAATGTTTTTGAAGAACTTATGGATTTCAGGAAGCTAAGAGAATCTGTTATGATGAGAATACTACTATTTATATTTGATCTTAAAGCTGTTTTAATAGCTTCTCTAATAGCTAACAATTCGGCTGTATACACTGATGAAATGTTGTTTAGTTTATATTTATGAATAATGTTTGGTGCAACCACTGCTGCACCGACTCCCAAATCTGATTTCGATCCGTCTGTGTAATATTGAATGTGATTTTGATATTTATCATGAATCAGTTGGAGGAACGATGATTTTATTCGAGAAGAGGAAGTTGATTCTTTATTATATTTAGTCAAGCTAATATCTATCTTGGGAGTAGGAGCTGTCCAAGGGGGAAGTATTGGAAATTTAGATGAGTCCGGAGAGGTGAAATTTAATTCATGGGTAGATAAAAGGCTCTTTATTCTGGTTTGTATGGAATTTGGGTTGAAAGTTTTTAGATGTAACTGATGAAGTTTGAGAGCTTGTTTAATGTGGGGTCTGAATAAGGAGGTGGAATAAAATCTCATTAAGGATTTTTGTCTTTGTAAGAAGAGGGGGGGCATAGAAGCTATGTATTGTAAATTTGGAATTGGGGAGGTTCTATAAGCTCCTGTCGATAGGCGTAAGGCCTGATTCTGGATAGTTTCTAAAGAACTTTTTATTGTAGGACTAGCTGCGTCATAAATAAAGTCCCCATAGCTTAGTTTAGATAAAATGATCGATCTGTATAACTTAATTAGAGAGGGGAAGTTTGCTCCCCATGAGGTATTTGATAATAATCTCATTATGTTTAAATCTCTCGATGTTTTTGTTTTAAGATATTCAATGTGTTTTTTCCAATTCAGTCTGTTATCAAATATAAATCCCAACATAGTGATGTTATTTTTCATTGGAATGAGGGTATTTGATAAGGATAGGGTGGTAATTTTAGAACAACCTCTTTTCCTACAGAAATTAATTACAGAACATTTAGACGGAGAGAAGGTAAAACCTGATTGCACTGACCAATCTGAAATCCTATTTAGTGCCGATTGCAAAGTATTAGTAATTGAAGTATTATTCGATGAGGAGTTGTAGATGATAATATCATCTGCAAAGAGCTTTAAAGATGTATTTCTCGGTATATGTTCTTCAATTGTCTGTATTGCCAAGAGGAAAAGGGTAGGGCTCAGGATCGAGCCTTGTGGGACTCCAAGTTCAAACTTAAATTCATTAGATAATTTGTTGTTTACCTTTACTCTGAAAGAGCGGGGTTGTAAGAAATTTGCGACATATTTTGGTAGATGACCTTGGAGTTTCAATTTTTTTAGTTGGTTTAGGATGAATTGCGTGTTTGTGGTATCAAAAGCATTTTGTATATCCAATGAGATAGCTGAAAGGTGGGCATTTTTGTGTATTGATTGGTTGATATCAGAGTCTAGAAGAGCTAAGTATTCTAATGCGGATCGATGTTTCCTGAAACCAAATTGGTTAGGACTGAGAAGATTTTTTGATTCCAAGATCCACTCTAGGCGACTTTTTACCATTCTCTCCATTATTTTACAAAGTTGGCTTGTTAGTGAAATTGGCCTGTAACTACTAGGTTGGTTTCTCGGTTTACCCGATTTATGAATTGGAATAATAGTTGATTTTAGCCATAAAGAAGGAAAAGAATCTTAGATCCATAGATGGTTAATGTAGTCTAGTAATGTTTTTTTATAATTTGGTGGTAAATGTTTAAGGAATTGAGAATGTAAGTCGTCAGGACCGGGAGCGGTCAATTTAGCTTTTTGTAGGGAAAGATCAAATTCTTTTTGTGTGAAGGGAAAGTTGTAGTTTTGTAGCTCTAAAGAATCGAAGTCGTTTAGGTGTAGCTGAGTAGATGTTGATGAGTGAGTTTTATGAGCTGTTTTGTTTTGAAAGAAAGTTGTGAAATTGTTGCTGATAGTTTCAGGATTTGAATGTCATAAGTTATCTATTAACAGACCTGGAATGTTTCTCGGTGGAGAGCCCTTCATTTTTCTATAACATCTCCACATTTCAGTAGAAGGAGTCGAGGAATTTATTTTCGAGATAAATTCATTCCAGGAAGAGATTTTTGCTTGTTTAATGATTCTCTTACATGCTGCTCTTTTTTTCTTAAAGTTTACGAAATATTCGCTCGAGGGGTGCCTTTTAAAGAGGTTCAAAGCTTTCTTTCTCTCCTTAATTGCCTCTGAACAGGTCTTCGTCCACCATGGGACAGGTAATTTTGTGGGGTTTGATTTGTATTTAGGGATAGTGGAGGAAGCTGCTTGAAGAATATCCTTGGTGATGTTTAATAGATCAGCATTTATGTCAGTGATTTGTTGTGTTGGTGGATTTAGTTGGGATGCGAAGGCTGCCCAGTCAGCTCTATTGAAATTCCACCTTTCAGGAGGGGAGGTATAAGAAGGAGTGTTATGATCACGAATAATTATAGGATAATGATCACTGCCATATGTGTCCTCTAGGATATCCCATTGAAATTTGTGTGCCAGTGAGTGACTGCAGATAGTGAGGTCAATATGAGAAAAGGTGCCAGAAGATGAACATAGGAAAGTGGGAGAGGGTTGGTTCAGAATTGATAAATTGTGTTCAGTTACTAATTTTTCAATGATTTGTTCTCTAGAGGAAGAATGTTGCGAGCCTTGAAATATATACTACTCGTATCTGAATCCTCTCACACTTTTGCGACGTATACCCAACTCACCAACAGTTTATTATATGGAAACTCTTTGATGGACTTCGACACAAGCTAATGTATTTATATCTGCGTTTTTGCCAACTATAAAATAATTTTTATTTTTTGGTTTTAAATAATTTCCTTACCAAGAAAAATAATTTTTACATGATGAATCCCGGTCTGGTTACTGTTAAACACAAAATGCTTCGATTTTTTCTAGCCCGTTCGTATACTGACAACATATTAATTTCATTTTCTCGGATAAAAACAGGCATTTTAATTAAAGCAATAAAACTTACAATTGAAATATTTTTAAAAGAAATAAATACATTCTTGATTAATGATCCACGACTGTCAAAAGAAAAGTTTAAATTATACAATTATAATATCACCCTTCAATATACATACCACCTTAAAGCATAGTACTAATATATTGTTTAGACGGATTGAATGAAAAGGAAAGTGCAGCAGAATTATCGATATCTAAGGTACTATTCATTTTAGGAATAGGAGAAATTGTTTAAATTAATTAAAAAACTCTCTGTAGAATATAAATAATTAACTAATTGCATATTATTCAACTGAAATGGCTAAAGGAAAAAAAATGATTTTCGGTACTCTTTCAGTTGAACTGGAAATGAGATCAGTCATTAATACTTATTACCACTAATATTGGGATCGTTTTGTTTATATCTTCAGTTGTTTTCTATTAAAAATACAATATTTATCCGATTTAAACAAGGGTATAGGACATTGTAAATATTCTTGGAATAGCTTTTTTTATAGAATTTAAAAGTAATTCATAGAATTTAATAATAATAATACACAGGAGGTTCTATAAGAAATTACGAAATTAATTTCGTTTCCAGTTAAACCTGAAGTGATATTCACTTGTTTTTACCGTCAACTTCTGCACTTATGTGAACCATACAAGTCTCTAAAATTTTACTTAATGTCTTTTTTATGTTGAAATAAGAGCTTGACTAGTAATTTCGTCGTCATTAGCCCGTATATACTACAATTATAAGCCTTTCATAAACTCTTTTTCTCTTGAGTGCACGCTGTAGAGTGGTTGCTCTACTCGCACTTATGAGTAAATTTATATGCTTTAACAAAGTTTTTGGTAATGAAATTTTATTCTAGGAATTGAAATTATTCATTAGAAATATTTTCTTTTATTTAAATATCAACACTTTTGAAATAACAAAAATTTTAAATAAAAATGCAATTTATTATTATTCATTCAACGATTTAGAATGGGACGGGAGAAGGGAAATATTGTAGCAATATTTTTAATATTTATAAATAAAATCACATTTATCAGCTGTCCTAGACATCTGGTATTTAGTTTACAACAATGTTGCAAAATGCTCCTTTTTTCCATAGATTAATACGACCTCTGAAAAAGAGTTATTTCCTCTGAACAACCTGATTTACAAGTTAAAGATTCAAAAATGTACTGTTATTACAAATTATTATTTATTAGTCTTATAGTACAGTGAAAAAAAACAGATAACTGTTTCAAGTGGAAAGTAATAAATAAGTCAATATAACCTGTGAAATGATTGTAAAGAGCTTGCGTAGTAATTTTTACACTACAGTACAAATCTTTCTCTTCACTCTCAATTCCCTCCAGGGAATGTGTTGGTCATTTTGTTGCGTCGTGGGATGTTCTTTTTCACATTTCTCTATCCTGCGCTTCGTTTACCAGTATGTGAAGTGGTTTATTCGACAGATGTATAACTTGGTCCACCCAACGGGACGTAGAACGTCCTCGAGGTCTTCTACCTAGAGCTCATCAATGAATGATGAGTTTTTCTAAATATTCCTGATCTTTTCTCATGATATGGCAGAAAAATTTAATGATTTTTGTTTGGATAAAACATTAAATAAGTTACTCAACATTGAGCTCCGATATAATTGAGTCGTTGGTTCGTCGTGCGGTCCACGAGATCCTAAGCATTCCTCGCCAGTAGTACATTTCTGTGGGGTTTAGTTTTTTTTTTATTTTCGACTTTCTTAATGACCAGCCATATGTGAGAACAGGAAAACAAGACAATTTACCAGTTTGAATTTCACTTGTTTAGATACGTGGTTGTCTTATAGATTTGCTTGAGCTTTTGCACAGCAACTTTTGTAAGAACACACCTACGACGGATCTTCCCGTATACTGTACCGACATTACTAATTAGGGATCCCAAGTACACATACTCACTAACAACTTCAAGGCGGTCAATTTGTCCGACATCTAGTCTGTTGTTATCTTACCTATCGACAATTATAATTTTGGTTTTATTTATATTCAGTTCAAGTCCGAGTTCTACGCTTTTTTTCCACCCTCTTAAGTTTTTGTAGTAATTCTTCTTGGCTCCCAGCCAGAAGAACCGTGTCATCTGCAAATATCAAGTTACTAATCGTTTTACCGTTAATTGATATCCCTCCTTGCCAATCATCCAAGGCCTTTCGCATAATATATTCGCTATTTATATTGAAAAGTTTGGGAGATAGGATGCAACCTTGTCTTACACACAGTGAATTTGAAATTCTTCAGATTTTGTATCATTAACAATAACATGGCACTTAGTATTGGTGTATCAATTTTTAATTGGCCTTGTAAGATGGATAAGAACTCCCATCTCATTACGTACTGACCAGAGCTCTGCCCATTTTACCTTATTAAACGCTTTTCGATAGTCTAGGCAAGTAGAAATAACATATGAAAAATTTGATGAATTAAAAAAACTCTACACAACTAATTTCCAGCCCGACAGGTGACAGCGAAATCAAGACTTTTTGGAAAATAGACAGATTATCCAATTATGAAGTCCGACATCAATTTTTATGAAAAAATTTACAGTCCTTAATAGTTACGAGACTTACTATTATCTAAATTTAAAAATATATATTGTACGTCACTACTAACGCCGAAAATGTTTTTATTCTCTATTTCTGAGAGTTCAGGCCGTGCTTGTGTTCTTCCGAATATTTGTTAAAGCGCGGTTGTAGCAGTGATAAAAAATTTCATCCCGCATTGATTTATACTATGTAGTTGAGTCGATAACGAAAAAAAGAGTAAAAAGTTTCAATTGTTTACTGAAATGTAATTGTTATTGGTTTTGAATAGGAAATTACTAGTGTATATTTTTTTTAATGAATAATAATTTTTACTGAAAGTAGTTTGTTTTGCGGCATCAGATGCACTTTTAGTCCGGAAAAGGTTCAAGTCTCTTGATTTGCTATAAAATTAAGATAAGAAACTTTTTATTTTAAACAAGGTAACTTACACAATCCAGATTATTTCAAAATTTTTGACGTGGGTATTTAATTCGACCCAAAGTCCCTCATTTTTGGAGTCAAGATTTTCCTTAGTTCAAAATGAGCGCCACTTCAGATTATTGTTCAGTAGCTGCTTATAATACATGAATTTATCGTTTGAAATATATTATTTTCGATACAGACTGTACACTGTAAAAAATAAATGGACCTTCCGTAGTCTATTTATGACTATCAGTTATTCGCATTATTATACACACATGCTGAAACATTCCAAACTTTTATGTAAATTTTCATACAAATCTGTAAACAAAATCGAATAGATATGCTGAGTATACTACACAAAAATATACGATAATGTATTTTTATACGCATATATATATATATATATATATATATATATATATATATATATATATATATATATATATATATATATATATATGTATAATACATTAAAATTCCGGGTTTCAATCCGTTCGTCTAACAATGAATTTGCACGTTTCGCCAAAATCTCATTTGGCATTTTCAAGTGCTCCCGCTGCTGCTGCTACTTTATACTATGATCTTGCTGCTGCTGCCGCTCGAAGCTGACTGAGAAACCGACGTGCGGTCGCCGTCTTTTATAGGTTGGCTTCTACGCAGATTGCAAGTGGGGGGGTCGGAAGTGTTCGTCCGATCATCGGTGTTTGCCGGCTGGGTGGTAGTTACGGGTTCCAGCGCTATGCTGACAGTTACCTTCTCTCTGTTTTGGTTATTCCTTGGTTTAGCTAGTAGACCCTTCCATGTAGTGGAGATATTCAGCGCATCATCTCGCTTATTTACCTGTCCATTCTTTTCGATTTCCAAGGTTTCACTGATAATGCGTGTTTTATAATATGAAATCGAGGCTATTTGTTTAGATCCCTCAAAGTTGATGCTGTGACCAGTATCATGATAGTGCTGGAAAAGAACTGATATTGTTTGTTTGTTTGCAGCAGCACCATCATGATACTGGTCACAGCATCAACTTTGAAGGATCTAAACAAATAACCTCGATTTCACAGACGAACGGATTGATATATATATATATATATATATATATATATATATATATATATATATATATATATATATATATATTATATCTATAAAAATTTCAACTTTCATAGGAATATTTTCCATGTAAAATATGTAAATTACTTTTTTTGTAACCTTACACAGGGATAGGTAAACTTCTTTCAAGTATTCAAACTGTACGTTCTAAAATAAAATCATTTATAATATAAAAATGTGGACAACTAACTTTTAGTTATTAGTAATATATATTTTCAGTTTTTACCATTCAACTTCTAACAGCACACGCAGTACTAAACATTTAAATTCCTTCGTCGATTGCTTCAAACAACAGATGCTGGGTAAGAATCAATTTTTATATGAAAATTAAAATAATTTTCCCCCTTATTTTCTTTGTAGTTTTAAAACATTTTTTATAGTGTTCATAAAAAAATGTAATCTACAAAAGTATGCATTTTGATCCAATTTTTGGGTCACATGGTGCGATCCTATTATTTTGGGGTGCCATCTTTTTATGGCCTCTGGCAGTTCCAATTATAAAAACAGTGCTGGGTATATTTATTTTTATTATTTGCGAACCGCCTATTTAAATGCTGTAGTTGGTTTTACCTCACATAGTAAAAGGAAACGCTAAGTCCAATTCACGTTAAATTGAACAAAAATGCATCAAATTAATGAATTAAAGAAAAGTCGTAGTTAAAATTAAGACAAGGATTCATTACACCGATGTAAAATTTCACTAGCTAAAAAAATTCTGTCTACTGACCTGAGGTAATAGAAATATAATAAATTAGAAGAGGTTGCGCCTTGGAAGGTGGTTATCTATAGATATTGGTGTAACAGTTATTTCCTAAACAAATAATCTAGATTCTAAGAAAATTTATTATTTTGACCAATATTTATTTTAAAAAATGTTACGTGGTTCTTACCAAGACAAACAAATCCAGATAAGAAATATTGAAAATGTTATTTTGTATAATTTAATAAACATAATGGTTATATAAAAACACTAACCTTACTAATCTTCTCTTATTTATTACAGCAGAACTATTCTCTTGAAGCCAAAATGTATTCTTGCATCAAGTTCTTCACCAAGATTTTTACAGATATACAATGAAAATCCGATAAAAACCCCAGTAATAATCGTTACATAAACTATACCAGGAGAAAGCATTAAAAAGAAAAACAACTATAAACACACACATACATAATCCCTCCTCTTCTACCTTACTGTGTCGAGGTAGTGGAGCAGGTAATGCGTCGCCTCTCCTTTCGGTCCTCTGCCATTTTCTCCGCCTGTTTCCAGGTAATGTTCTTCTCTTTCAAAATTTTTCCTACACTATCATTCCACGTTCTTATTGGCCTACCTCTTTTACGCTTCTTATCCACTGCCACTTTCCATATTTTCTTTACCATTCTCCAGTCGCTCATTCGCACCATGTGCCCGAACCACATTAACTGTTTTCTCTCCAAAGTTGTTACCACGGAATTCACATTACACTTTACGCGGACTATAGTGTTTCTGATGCGGTCTCGTCTCGGCATTCCGATAGCCACCCTCAAAAAGCGCATTTCATACGCCTGGATTCCACTTCGGTTTCGCTCATCCAAGCTCCAAGTCTCACCCCCATACCGCAGCACCGGGATGTACACTGTATTAAACACTCTTATTTTAGTATTCAGGCTAACTTCTCTTTTTCTGATAATGATTTGTTCAATGCGTAGAATAACTTAGTTGCCCCGGTCACTCTACTACCCACCTCAGTATCAAGCTTTCTACATGCACTCAAAATGGATCCCAGGTACCTAAAATCCTCAACCTGCTTAATTTTCACATCATTCATGGTGATTTCAGCATCCCTCGGTGTTTTAGCGATCATTATCAGCTCTGTCTTAGCCACATTCACTTTCATTCCATATTTTAAAAAGATATCATTCCATACATTCAGGTTTGTCTGCATGTCCCTTTCCGAACAATGACCAGATCATCTGCATGTACAAATTCCGAAACATATACTTGCCCCAGTTTGTAAACACCCACCCTCGTCTTCTTGACCTTACTCCTGGCCTCCTTCGAGATTTCATCCATCAACGCAATGAGCAGTAAAGGACTGTAAACAATAAATAGTAAAAGGTAAAGCCCTTATCGACTTCGTAACGTAGCTTCAAGATGGATTTGTGTTGTCTCTAAAAGGTGAGCCTTAGGTCGATAAATGTAGGGCAACAAAAGAATAATTAGACATTGCCTATGCTACACTTTAGCCACTGGAAAACTACTCTTTTAGCGCGGTAAAACCAAATTTCTGACCGAAAAGATAGTCCTGCTGCAGTTGAGCGTTTTACTTTCCTTTTAAAAACCGAGCGAGAAATTCAATATTGAAATAAAAATGAATCCACCACTATGCTATTATGCCACAGAAACGTACGGCATCCTATTATGTAAGGTGGAAAATTCACAGGACATTCTAAAGAGAAAATACACTCAATGTAATCAAGAACGAGACCTTCTTTTGTAGAAATGCTACACTGGAGATCTGATCTAGTGAGAGGCAAATATGTAATTAAGAAGCTACAATAGAATTTTAAGAAAAACCTTGTGGCGTGATCCAAAATAAATATAGTGTAAAAGATGAAAACTATATTGTTTCAAATACGAAAATAATTATTATTGTGAAAATGTATACATCCTTGTAAATAAAATGCGCTGAAAAATATTATTGTTATTAGCATTATAGACGAAAACATTCCAAAATACTATAAAGCTTTCTTTACTTGTCCTACTATTTCATGACTTGATAACATTTAATTTAATTAATAAATAACTCAATATGCCAGTGTGCTCAATCATCCAGCTCTTGCAGTCGAAGAGGGAGAAACTTGCAAATACATGCGGATCGAAACTAGACCTTATACCAAAGTTTCAATTCAATGTATCCATAGGGAATCGTTAGGAAATCCATTTATTATTTAGGAAATGTCTAAGAAGCTTTGTAAAGCCCTACCGAAAGCCCTTTGACACATCGTCTTATAATAAGTTAAAAGCGGTAGATAAATAGGTGCACTGGGGTTAAAAGTTAGGGCTCTTTAAAGGATGAAAAGTTAAGTAGCTTTTCAGTAGTAATAAATTTAACTTGATTATCGTATTAAGGGTGCGTTGGGAAAATTAATGGTAAATAGACTATTAATTTTCAAATAAATTTTAGTGTTAAGGTTTAGACCATCTTATAAGAAGATAATAGCAGTTAAGTTTTAGTAGCATAAGTATTATAAACAATTATAAAATCATTATCTTTAAGCAGAAAAATGATAACTTGTTTTTCCTGAAACTAAGGAATACTTCATTTAACCTTTTAAGAAGTACTGGGTTTTATTTAACCTGTGTGTGTTAAAGAATTAACGAGTCCGGGACGTATGAAATTGCACAAGGTATAGTTGAATTTTGGGGACATAGAATTAAAGCTTGGCTCTCGTGGTTCCTCAGAGAGTGTTTTTACGAGTGAAAGATAACAGATTTCTTTCTAATACCGTCACTATCAATAACGGTGTTCCCCAAGGCTCCGTACCCTCTTTCTCATTTTTATTAACGATCTTCTGAAAAGGACCAGGAACCCAATCTGCAGCCTTGCAGATGATAGTACATATATATATATATATATATATATATATATATATATATATATATATATATATATATATATATATATTATATATATATATATATATATATATAATATATATATATATATATATATATATATATATATAAATATATATATATATATATATATATATATATATATATATATATATATATACAGGGTTACAGGGAAAGTCGTCCTAGATAATTAAGGACGTTATAGTTTAGGTCGTTTCTGACCGATTTGATTCTATGACATGATGTCCTAAACTTAAAGATTTTCTAAAAAAAAACATGTTTTTTTTGCTTTTATATCGATTTTTTTTTATTAGAGGTTCTCGAGTGCGATTTTTTTGGTTATTTTTAGTTAGTCTGTATGTCAAGTATCAAAAATCATCAAAAAAAATTTGAACTAGTTACTAACAGTTTCAAATGGCGGCTTGTTAATGTTTCTAAATTACGAATTTTTACCAAGTGTTTCCTACTTTAAATCAATAAAGAGAAAAAAAAAATGTATGGAAGTTATTCTGCAAATTATTTTAAAAACTTTTTACGTCTTTTTAGCTATGAAAAACGGTATATTGCTAGGAGTTTAATATGAAAACTGTACACAGAATGACACCTAAAGCGGGCTCGGGTAGCAAAAGGTAAATTTTTAGTTCTAGATGAAAATACGAAAAATACACAAATAAAACAAAAAACCTTGCAATTTAATATTTTTTATTAATTATAATTCATGTTCTATATGGTCGCCCCTATTTCTAACAAAAATTCTCATTCTTTTTCTTAAATTACTTTTCACAACGCTGGTTGTGAGGTGCCGCCTCATTTCGTCAGCCGCATCAATTATTTTTTGTCTTAGGACATCCACGTTTTCGATAGGAGTCATCTGGTCGTATACGAGACTTTTCATATGACCCCACACATAAAAATCCATCGGTGTTAGGTCTGGGCTTCTCGCCGGCCAAGGTATGGGTCCGCCTCTTCCAATTCATTTGTTGGGATAATTGTCATTGAACCATGCACGAACGGTTCCTCTGTAGTGAGCTGGGCAGCCATCGTGTTGAAAGTACATGTTTTGTCTCAAACCAACAGGTAAGTCTTCCATCAAATTAGGTAAATCGTTCCGCAAGAAATTGTCGTATTCCTCGCCATTCAAATTATCTGGCAGGAAGAATGGCCCAACCAAATAATTTGAAATTATACCCATCCACACATTTAAGCTGAATCTTGTTTGTAATCCTTTCGTTCTTTTTTTGTTTGGGTTGCCTTCCTCTTTAGAAGCCCAATAGTGCGCATTGTGGTAGTTTGTAAGACCGTCTTTGTCGAATTTCGACTCGTCAGTCCATAGTATTTTCTTAAAAAAAGATGCATCTTCGACATCGGTATTGAGCATAAATCTGCAGAATTCTAATCGTCGCAACGGATCCCCTTCTTCAATGACTTGTACGGGCGTATAGTGTTAAGGGTGTTGCCCAACAGTATGCATTACAAACCATACCTTCCACCGCGAAATACCAAGCTGTTGTGCGACAACATTTGTAGATGTGGTTGGGTCCACCTCAAAGAGACGTCGTATTTCGTTTTCTTCGTCTTCGTCAAAGATACATGGTCGTCCCATGTCAGTCCGCCGTCTTTGTACGGAACCAGTATCTCGTAGTTTTCGATAAGTTTCATCAAATACGCTAACATCAGGAACGACGCGTAGGATATCGCAGTATGTATTCATCACGTGCACGCGACGACACTCCTTCGCAAAATCCGTAACACATTAGGATGTCAGCATATTCCTCGTTGGTATACGTTGCCATATTCACAAGCAAATATCAAAATCCAGTTACGAGCCAATTCACACAGTCAGAAGATGAAACACAGATATTTTTGAAAAGCACGGTATAGCACATCTACCACGGACGAATCGCATGAGCAGACTAAAAATCATTCAATAATGTTTAGCGAACAGAAAATGTCACTCGCACAGAGAGTACCCCGACCAGAAAAAATGCTTACCCAACCCTTTTTATTGTTTGAAGGTGCAGTAACCGGTAATTGGTAGTATCTAAATTCTATTATTATGTTACTCTACATTTGAGCCTATTTTCTTAGAATTTTCAATAGATCCAGTAGATATTATACCGATTTAGATAGCTAAAGAGACGTAAAAGTTTTTAAAATAATTTGCAGAATAACTTCCATACATTTTTTTTTTCTCTTTATTGATTTAAAGTAGGAAACACTTGGTAAAAATTCGTAATTTAGAAACATTAACAAGCCGCCATTTGAAACTGTTAGTAACTAGTTCAAATTTTTTTCATGATTTTTGATACTTGACATACGGACTAACTAAAGATAACCAAAAAATTGCACTCGAGAACCTCTAATAAAAAAAAAAAATCGATATAAAAGCAAAAAAAACATGTTTTTTTTTAGAAAATATTTAAACTTCAATATCTCGAAAACGGTTAAATTTAGGACATCATGTCATAGAATCAAATCGGTCAGAAACGACCTAAACTATAACGTCCTTAATTATCTCGGACGACTTTCTCTGTAACCCTGTATATATATATATATATATATATATATATATATATATATATATATATATATATATATATATATATATATATATATATATATATATATTATATATATATATATATATATATATGTATATATATATATATATATATATATATATATATATATATATATATATATATATATATATATATATATATATATATATATATATATATTTACACACAGTTTGTTAGGCGTTAATTTGAGAGCAAATATGTCTTGGCATGAACATCTTGCGTGCATAACAAAAAGCTTTTAAACAGCTGGGAATATCGTAGTATCTTGAACTAAAAAGCTGTACATTCCACAACTGCTAATTCTGTACAGGGTGTCAACGATAGAGTAAATTTCATTATCTCATTTGTTCCGGGAATGACGAAAAAATGTAAAATACAATAGTTTTAGGGAATGTTAAGGTGCACAATTTAAAATTATTTTTGAGTATACAGGGTACTTCAAAAAAGTGTGGCCGATATAACATATGTTTTTTTAGATGGAACATCCTATTTTTTAATTTATTTTTAAATACTGCGTAATATTTTATAACTTTTTTTATTAATAATGTTATATACCTAAACCTAGCAGTTTTTCTAATATTTCAATTTTTTAACAAAATACTAGTTTTCAGTTTTGTAAAAAATGCCAGTAGCGCCATTGTTTCTGAAGGTGAAATACTCATAATTGGTAAGAGCGTTCTATAGAGATGAAAAAAATTGAGCTAGATTCTACAGGGTGTTGAAAATAAATTTATACATACAAAAATCTTTCATCATTTTTAAATGGCACACCCTGTATATTATTATTTTTTCTGGTAGAGTTTACAAAACCCTTCAACTTTTATTAAGTACGTTATATACCTATTTATAATAGTTTTCGATTTATTTTGAATTTTTCAATTTTTACCTTTGTTTTTAATACGCTTACGCTATAACATCATAGTTGCCAAGACAAAACAAAAATATAGGCATTGTCTAATTTTGACATGCCTATTAAGCAAGTAAAAATAGTTTAATTTGTTGTAGTAAGTGATGTATAAAGGTAATAGTTATGGATTTTTCCAAAAATGAATTAATTGATATGGTTTATGTACTGGGCAAAGCGGGAAAAAATTGTCTTTTGGCAGTAAGGCTTTACGGAGTGAAATACCCTAATAGACGTATACCATCTAGAAAATCTTTTCAGTGCTTAATGGAACGGTTTGATGGTAGTAGTAGCGTTGAGTAAACGAAACGGAAAGTAGTAAAGCAGTATGCTACCAATGAGGAAAAAGAAATGGAGATTTTACTTTGTGTTGAAGATAATCCCCAGGTCAGCAGCCGTCAATTAGCTGACTCCTCTGACACATCCCAATCTACGGCTAATCGCACCACGAGAGAAAATACAAGTTTCAACCCTTTCATACGGAACTACACCAAGACAGTGATTTTGAACGACGAGAAAAATTTATACCACCATGAATGGAACAATACAGGCCGATCAAAATTTTTTATCCAAAATAATGTTTTCTGATGAAGCTACTTTTCACAGTAATGGAGAAGTTAACAGCCATAGCATACATTATTATTCAACAGTTAATCCATTTTGGGTCCGGAAAGTGCAAAACCCAAACTATTGGTCGCTTAATGTATGGTGTGAAATATTGAATTTTCGAATTATTAGTCCATATTTTTTTCGCGAACCGCTTAACGGGCCTAGATACCTAAATTTTTTGCAAAACGAATTACCCCAGCTTCTTAAAGAAATTGATAACTTCGAAAGGGAACAAATGTGAATTCAACAAGACAGAGCTCCTGCTCATTACCACCGGGAAGTTCGGGAATTTTTTTAAACGATCGTTACCCACAAAAAATGGATCGGTAGGGATGGATTCATTCAGTGGCCCCCTCGATCATGTGACTTAACACCTTTAGACTTTTTTTTGTGGGGCTACATTAACTATCGTATTTATGTAAATCCTCCTACAACACCAGTAGATGTAGAAAATAGGATACGGGATGCGTGCAGAACAATAACGCCCCTTATGCTAAGAAAAGTGAAGGAAAATATAGTAAAACGACTGAACATGTGTATTTAAGTAGACGGGCATATTTTCGAACATTTATTACGTCATAATTCACAATAGCGTAAGTGTATTAAAAACAAGGGTAAGATTGAAAAATTCAAAATACATCGAAAACTATTAGAAATAGGTATATGACATACTTAATAAAAGTTGGAGGGTTTTATAAAATCTATTAGAAAAAATAATAATATACAGGGTGAGCCACTTAAAAAAGTTTGAGATTTTTCAATTTAAAATAGTAGAAATGTATAAATTTATTTTGAACACCCTGTGGCATCTAACTCAAATTTCTTTACATATATTTCTTTTTTTCATCTCTATAGAATGCTCGTACCAGTTATGAGTATTCCACCTTCAGAAACAATGGCGCTACTGGCAATTCTTTACAAAACTGAAAACTAGTATTTTTTTGGAAAAAATTGAAATATTAGAAAAACTACTAGGTTTAGGTATATAACATTATTAACAAAAAAGTTATAAAATTTTACGCAGAATTTAAACGTAAAATAGAAAATATGATGTTCTATTTAAAAAACATATGTTATATAGGCGATACTTTTGGAAGTACCCTGTATACTCAAAAAATAATTTTTTACTGTGCACCTTAACATTCCCTAAAACTATTGTATTTAACATTTTTTCGTCAGTCCCGAAACAAATGAGATAATGAACTTTACTCTATCGTTGACTCACCCTGTACAAGGGAATAGAATACTGCTCCCAAGCATACACGGCATTTATTGGATTAAATTCAGAAGAGAGCTGTTCGCCTAATTGGAGGCTCAGAACTCACCAGCAACCTTGATTGCTTGGAACATCGAAGAATGGTTGGCGACTTAAGTCTGTTCTACAAGTATTTTGATAGAAAGTGTGATGGATATGTTCCACTTAATTTCTCCCAGAGCGGTGCATGCTAGGAATACACGTTGCGCTAATAGTTTACATACTTATGAGGTTCAGCTTATTACTCCTCGTACAACCCTTTTCAAGCAGTCTGTATTTCCGACCGAGTACAATTTACAGCTATTCAAGACCAACGTGAATCGCCTTTTCCGCACACGTGTCGCTCCTGTAGCGTGATCTATGCCCATAAAAAATTGGGGTTATTCTACAGTGTAGGTGTTTAGTTTAATCCTGACTATTTTCTATTTTATTCGCATAAAATTTTCGAGAAGCAGATAATCTCTCCTAGTATTTTGGTAAGTTATTGAATTCTATTACTGTTATCAATCATATATAGGTATTTAATTATCATTATCGGGGATAGATAGACAGTCATAAAGGAATATATAAACGTGCATGTAAGATAGAACAAGAAAATATATGAAAGATTGGAAATTTATTTATGTCATCCCCGATTTACATCAAGGAAATGCCACAGAGGGAACATGCTCCCTGTACTAATAAACTAAACTAAACTAAATAATTACAAACCAGACAAAAATTATAAAATATAATCTAAAATATTGGTCTAATATGAAATTATATCATATAACGTATCAAAAATATCAATTTATGCCAATCGTTATATGTAGTTTCTGATCCAGTTCTTAAGTTTACTTCTGAATGTACTCTTTTTATAATCCAGTAATTTCATTTCATTCTGCAGTCTATTGAAAGTTCTTATAGCCTTTACAGAATAATTTTTGTTGCTAATACATGTAAAGGGTGTCCCAAAATTCAAGCAAGATTTGAATTTGGCGCCATTTGTATGGTAAAGTGTTGCCAGCAAAACAAAACACACAGCGTGACAGCTGACAGTTCAGGGTTATTAAAAATGGAGCGCTACACGAAAGAACAACGTGTTTTTATTGTTGAGCATTATTTTAAAAATATTGAGACTTTGGCAGCTACAGTTCGGAATTTTCGTACACAATATGGTCGGAATAGTGATTTAATCTCATCAACTGTGAAGAGATTAATTGAAAAATTCAGGGAGACTGGATCAATTAGTGATCTTAAAAGCTCTGGCCGTCCTTCAATAAGTCGTTCGACACAAAACATTGAAACAGTTCGTGAGAGTGTTGCTGCGACTCCAGGAACATCAATCGGCACTGTGGTCAAGAATTGAACATTTCGAAAAGCTCTCTACAGCGTATTCTCACGAAAGATTTGCATCTTCATGCTTATAAAGTTCAAATGTCTCAAGAACTGAAGCCTACTCACCACGCACAACGAAAAGAGTTCGTTGAATGGCTTATGGAACAACAACAAGTGGATTTTTCGAAGAAAATCATCTTCAATGATGAGGCTCATTTCCATCTTGATGGCTTCGTTAATCGACAAAATTGTCACATTTGGGATTCAGACAATCCACACGTGACTGTTGCGAAACAAATGCATCCACAGCGTGTCACTGTTTGGTGAGGATTTTGGGCTGGAGGCATCATCGGACCATTCTTCTTCGAAAAAGCGACCACGACTTGAAGGAGGAAATTAAGCGCTCTATCTATGAAATTCCGCCACATTTATGCAAAACCGTCATCGAAAATTTCGACAAAAGAGTGCGTATATGCTGCCAAAGCCGTGGAGGCCATTTACCCGATATGTTATTCCATACTTAACCCTATACTGTATACTTAATGAATCAATAAAAAAATTACAATTTTTAATTAAAAACCTGTGTTTTTTATCAAAATTACTTCTTGCGTGAATTTTGGGATACCCTTTAGTTCTATTAATGTCAGGTATCTTCATAATCTTATTTCTCGCCCTAAAATTATTGCGATAATGAGACTGCAACGTTGCAAGTTAAATGTCTGCCTAGTAAAATTGGTTTTGTTAATTATTTTTAACAGCCTATTCTGCAATGCTTGTAATAATCTTAAGTTATTGTTATACCCTCCGCCCCAAGTGATAATACAATGAAAAAGAGTATAGTAAATCAGTAGTTTGTAGAAAACGTGAAAATATATTCAATATATTTATCTCATTTAAGATTGTAGTCGAATATAATCTCCAATTTTTATAATCTTCAAACAGTTTTCTTGTCATAAAATCAAGGTCTTCCTTGTCCTGAGCAATAACCACCTGAGCGTCGGCAAAATGTAGAATGTACAACGTTGTTTCATCAGTCAGCTGTATTCCCATTCTTCCAAATGCTCTTCTCCATCTCTCTAATGCCTCATTCAGATAAAATTTTGAATAATGTAGGGACAGGCGGTAGCCCTGCCTGATACACTCTGTTACAGAAAAATTTTCGGAGAGCATGTTTCTCAACTTTATTCGGGAACGTGACTGGTTGTATAGCTGTTTTACCGTGGCTCATTTCCATCTTGATGGCTTCGTTAATCGACAAAATTGTCACATTTGGGATTCAGACAATCCACACGTGACTGTTGCGAAACAAATCCATCCACAGCGTGTCACTGTTTGGTGAGGATTTTGGGCTGGAGGCATCATCGGACCATTCCTCTTCGAAAAAAAAACGGTTGACCAGGCAATAACAGTTAATGGTGATCGTTACGTTATCGCGATATGATAATCCAGTTTTTTGTGCCTAAATTGCAAGATATGGATGTGGACGACATGTGGTTTCAACAAGACGGTGCCACATGCCATACGAGAAACAATTCAATTACTGCATGAGTCATTTCCTGGTCGTGTGATATCCCGTTTTGGTGATCAGAATTGGCCACCCAGATCATGCGATTTAACGCTGTTGGACTTTTTTCTTTGGGGTTTTTTTAAAGTCTAAGGTTTATGCGAACAAGCCCATGACCACCCACGACTTGAAGGAGGAAATTAAGCGCTCTATCTATGAAATTCCGCCACATTTATGCAAAACCGTCATCGAAAATTTCGACAAAAGAGTGCGTATATGCTGGCAAAGCCGTGGAGGCCATTTACCCGATATGTTATTCCATACATAACCCTATACTGTATACTTAATGAATCAATAAAAAAATTACAATTTTTAATTAAAAACCTGTGTTTTCTATCAAAATTACTTCTTGCATGAATTTGGGATACCCTTTAGTTCTATTAATATCAGGTATCTTTATAATCTTATTTCTCGCCCTACTGTAAGATGTGAGAAAATTATTGCGATAATGAGATTGCAACGTTGCAAGTTAAATGTCTACCTAGTAAAATTGGTTTTGTTAATTATTTTTAACAGCCTATTCTGCAATCCTTGTAATCATCTTAAGTTATTGTTATACCCTCCACCCTAAGTGATAATACAATGAAAAAGAGTATAGTAAATCAGTAGTTTGTAGAAAACGTGATAATATATTCAATATATTTATCCCATTTAAGATTATAGTCGAATATAATTCCTCAATATTTACAATTTTCTACTCTTTTCGGTTTTTTTATCATTTATTTTTATTTCTGTTTGTTCCGGAACGCTATCGCAATAATTACTAAAAGCAATGAACACAGTTTTTTTCTACATTCAAAGATAGCTTATACAGTGCCAACCATGTTGTAATTTTGCAAGATTCATTCAAATTCATTACACACACATTCATTCATTTTAATTTGAATTTGATTCCAAGTATCTTCTTCAAATAGTCTTGCTGTGTCACCGGCATATGATAAAACTGTATCATTACAAATCATTAACATAGATAATAAATAATAGAGGGCCTGTGATTGTACCTTGCGGTACACCCATTATTATTTTATTATTTTTACCTGCACTATTATTTTTTCTTCCTTTTTGCTGTCTGTTATCGAGATAGCTACGTATTAGATCGTGAACTTTTCCTCTTATTCCAATGTAATTTAACTTATTTAACAATATTTTATGGGTGGGGGTACTCAAACTTGAACTGCTGGCGATCTACCTCAATATTGTTAGACTATGATCGATCGACTCTGAGAGGCTGCAAGTAAGTGTGATGCAGGATTGTCGTCTAGGTAGGGTGTATCGTGGCATAGATATTAGTTTTCCGCACAATATGCATTTTTTTAGTCAAGGTAAGTGTAGGTCTGCTCTAAAATGTCAATGAAAAAACTCATAATTATTCAAAATTGCGAGTTTATTGGTTCTTACAAAACAAACGAGTTCTAGTGTCTAAACTTAACTAAAGAGTGACTTTGGATGTTGAAGCGTGGCACTGCATGTCCTCAGCATACTTTTCATAAGATGGTACGTAATTACCGAGTGCTAATCGCAAGCATGATGACATATGTTCGTCAGTTAGTCGATTGCGATATTTTGACCTAATTATCTTCATTTCAGAAAATGCAGACTCCCACAAGTAAGTTGACCCAAACATTGCCGTCAGTTGAAGGGCGATTTGCTTTAGATTCGGATATTTATCTTCAGATATAAAACACCAGAATTTTGTATCAGATGCTGTGGCTTTGAGATGTATATCTGATATAATCTGCACTAACTCATTTTCAACAGAACATGAGTTCATGTTAAACTGGCTTGCTATTTCAGTCGCTAATTCCTCAATGTTTTTTACACGAAAAAGGATAACTCATAAATGATGCGATATTTGCCAATTTACTGAAATCATAAAAACGTATTTCGAATTGGCCCAAAATATTTGATAATTCTGCCTCATAAATATCATAATTCAACTGAGGAATCCTTGCTTTCAAAGACGGAAAATTTTTCAGATCCTTACTTTTCAGTTGATCTATCATAAGTTGCAAATTATTTTTGAATGCGTTTATTGCGCTAATCATCTCAATAATAGTTTTTCCTTTATCTTGAAGCTCCAAATTAATGGTGTTTAAATGCATTGTGATGTCTGTCAAAAATGCCAAATCAGTCAGCCATTTTCCGTTTTTCAGCATCTGAGTGTCATCACCTCTTTCGTCCAGAAAAGCTGTTATTTCGGGCAATAATTCTTGAAACCTTTCTAGGAATTTTCCGCGTCTCAACCACCTGACGTCCGTGTGAAGAACTAAATCAGTGTGTTCAGCTGGCTCACTATCTTCCAACTGCAATTTAAAGAGCCGTCGTTGCAAGCTACGTACACGGATAGAATTCACAATTTTTATTGCAATGCCCATAATCTCCTCTATGTTTAGAACTTTTGAACACAAAACTTGTTGATGTATAATGCAATGGAAGGAGAAAAATGAAGGGAAATCATCATTAGCTCGACACAATGCCACAAAACCGTTTTTGTTTCCAGTCATTGCTGGTGCTCCATCGGTTGTAATGCACACTAGTTTATATATTGGTAGCTTGTAGTTTGTTACAAAATTGAAGAAAACGTCATATATATCTTCTCCACGGGTCTTTCCTTTCAGAGGAATCATTGTCACAAACTCTTCCTTAGCCGACATGTCATTGAATACCATTCGAATAAAAATACACAGCTGGGCAGTGTCTGTCATATCGGTGGATTCATCGAACTGTAAAGAAAAGTATGTACATTCCATGATATCATGTTTTAGTTTATCTGCCATGTCCTGACTCATGACTTCAACACGCCTTGTGACAGTCGGACGAGATAACTGAAATTCTCTAATAGCAGACATAATCTCTGTTTTATTTTTAAAATCTCCAAATAAAGTCTCACCCGCTTCAATAAATGCTTCCTTCACAACCAATCCATCATCAAATGGTTTCTTGTGTTTCGCCAATATATGAGATATTTTAAATGACGCGATCGTTGCAGCTTTTGATTGTTTGGCTGGTCTTGTGAACATGGTTTGTTCTTTTTTTGAACAAGTTATCAAATCACGTACTTTTCGTTTTCCTAATTCACTCTGTGACGGAAAATCCTTTTCATAGTTTTTATGAACCGTTTTATGATGCCTCTCTAAGTTCCCACGCTTAGGTATTGCAACTGACGCACGACAAATGCACTTATCCTTTACCATACAAAAGAAAAATTCTTCCTCCCAATCGTTATTAAAATGATAAGTTTTACTTTTCTTCGCCGCACTCATTATGGACTATTTATTAATAAACTTTGTATCGATGTATCGCCTTCAAGTTACAACTCAGACTGACGCCTATTCCTGCAGGCGCAACATTTATATCGGCGCGAACGAAGTCTCGAATGCTCCCGTCAAATACGCCGCCCGAAGTTTCTAGAAAAATCGGCGGGAATCAAAAACGCGGCTTTTCTTTGACAAGTTCCGCGCGTTCCTTTGATAAAGCCGCCTTTTGCCGCTAGCAGGGGGTTATTACGATAAAAGAAAGTGATGAGGGGGTTATTCTGGCCTAATTGTGGATCGAATAAATTTTAGTAGTATATTCATTACATTTTGTTTTAGTTACCTAAAACAAAATCTGTGAATAGTTCTATATCGGAATTTTTTTCTCGAGATCGACTCAAAAAGCACTCGCGATCGACCGTTTGAGCACCCCTGGTCTATAGTATCAAATACTTTTACCAAATCTAGAAAAGTGATCAAAACGAATTATTCTTGTCTAATTTTGTATAAATTATGTTAGTAATGTTACTTAGAGCGTCTTTTGTGTCTCTGTTTTTGACAAATCCAAATTATTTTTCGGAGATTACATTACATATAAATAGATGGATAACATTTATTTCAGGATAGCTTTGCAATTTCATCATCATCAATCATCAATCTGGTTTTTTTATAGCGTTCTTCGTCTTCCGGTTCCCAGTTTCCATCTTCTTCGATCTTCCTAATCCCGGAGATTGCTTTCTCCGTGATGTTATATTCTTCGACCACAAAACAGAGTTTAGGTATCTTCACTTCTTTTTCCGTTCTACCGTCTTTACTTATATTAGTTCCAAACTATACATAATCTTCACAATCACCAATGACCTCACCGGTATTTAGATGGGCTTCCCTGTTTTCCTCCTATAAGCAAATATTTGATTTTCTTGCATTTAGCTGTTAATCTCCAGTTTTTATAATCTTCAAACAGTTTTCTTGCCATAAATTCAAGGTCTTCCTTGTCCTGAGCAATAACCACCTGAGCGTCGGCAAAATGTAGAGTGTACAACGTTGTTTCATCAGTCAGCTGTATTCCCATTCTTCCAAATGCTCTTCTCCATCTCTCTAATGCCTCATTCAGATAAATTTTGAATAATGTAGGGACAGACGGTAGCCCTGCCTGATACTCTTTGTTACAGAAAAATTTTCGGAGAGCATGTTTCTCAACTTTATTCGGGAACGTGACTGGTTGTATAGCTGTTTTACTGTGCCGATTACTGTAATGTTTATGGTTGATCGTTCTAATATTTGCGATAGTTTTTTCACTGGGACAGTATCATACGCTTTGGTTGGGTCTACAAACAGTAGATAGAGCTCTCTGTTCGTTGATAGCTTTTTTTCGTTTAAGTAAATTACACTAAATATATTGTCTACACACGATCTACCTGTCGGAGAAGGCGACTTAAATAAGAACTTAGATGATAGATGCCCAGATCCCACCAGGCATCGTCCGGTGTAATACCATCGCATCGGCTTACGCTGCGTGAAGTTGCTTAACGTTTCGTGGCTGTGCCGATCTCTCCGGACTGTAGGACCAAATAGCATGATGAGACACCTGGATACAAAAAATTTCGGAGGTAAAATAGCCCCCCGTTCGAATCTCCGGATGAGGGTTAATTGAGGGGCGTCGCCATGCAGAGATTATAATTTTAAAATAGATTTTTGCAACGTAGCAGGTTTAAACTCGAACATCAATTCGGTGCACCAACACGTGAAATCAAATTAACCTCATGTACTCGCTCTCAGTGAAACCAAGGTTAGTTCATCGACCAGCAACTAGTTTAAGTATTCAAATACTACCTATGAACGACAATTAGGTGTGGCTTAACTCAGCTTATTGACGAACCAACATGGATCCCTGAACTAGACTGGGAGTTCGGCAGTCTTCTTGATCTGTTTTGAACCACCAATCCAGAGATTTACACGGTCACCGTAAATCCGCCGTTAGGTTCTTCCGACCATAAACTATTTCGACATCGAGTATCCTACCAGTCAGTGACAGAAAGGCGCCTAAACCGCGCAAGATTTGGCACTACAAGTCAGCTAAATAGGAAGAACTTATGGAATATTTTCGAACTTCCCCTTGGTTAGACGTTTGTTTTCGTTCCGACGATCCATCTGCACCAAGGAGGTTTCCGATCTTATTTTGGCTGGTATGGAAGCTTACATCCCTGCCCTTCCAACAGCAAGCTTTGATTTGACCAAAAATGCAAAGAAGTTGTTGCTTCTAAACATCTGGCCTACCGACAATGGCTTAAAAATTCTAACGTCATAAATCGTAACATCTTTGTTCGTGCCCGGAACAGATGCAAAAAAATTATCGACGAAACCAAGGAGGCACACAATCAACGAATTAGAAACAAAATTCTCGCTTATCCCAACAATTCCAGGTCCTTTTGGTTAGTCGCTAAGGCAGTTATTCAAAATTTTACCAAATCCACCATGCCACCACTGACATAGCCAGATAATTCTATTGCAACAACACCTGTTGAGAAAGCGAACTTGGCTGAACTCTTTGCTTCACATTCTACTGTCGATTTTCAAGGAAAAATACCATCTATTATTCCCATAGTGCTGTCCAGGATATCCGATATTCGCTTCAGACATCGTATTATAAAACGTATTTTAATGAAGATAGACACCAAAAAAACCTTCTGGCCTGACGGAATACCTGCCATAGTACTCAAAAACTTTTCAACCTATCCTACAGAAAAGGAATCTTTCCTTCCTCCTGGAAATGTGACCCAGTTTAGCCGATACCTAAAAAAGGCAAGAAGACCTTGCTAAATAACTACCAACCAGTCGCAGTGCTTTCAACAATATCGAAAGTCATGGAAAAGGCTATCAATCAGCATCTTCTAGAATATCTTGAAGGATTCGACATTATTAGCTATCATCAATATGGCTTTCGTAAACATAGTTCAAGACTGACTTATGTAACACATGTTTGGAACAACGCAATTGAACACTTTGAAGAATCTCGTGCGGTTGCTCTTAATATATCCAAGGCCATACCGTGTTTGGCACGATGGATTGTTGGGTAAGCTACTCTCTTCTAGTGTATCTGAAAAGTTCTGTTTGTGGCTCTTATGTTTCCTCAAAGAGCGTTCTTTACCAGTGGCAGTCCACGGATATCTTTCTAACAAATTCACTATCAACGCCGGTGTGCACCAGGACTCCATACTGTCTCCTAACATAGTCTCTTTTTCATTTACATTAATGATCTGCTGAAAAAGACCAGGAATCTTTGAACGCTCGAACATCGACAACTCAGACAAATATCCGCTACAAGTGTCACTCAGTTTAAGCCATTACCGAAAGTTGAGAATTCACTGAGTTACAATATCTACATAGAGCCCTGATTTAGCTCCTGTGACTTCTTTTTTCTTAATTCCTAAAAACACCCTTCAATATAGAAAATTTCCCTCAGTTACTGGGTTGAAAGCCGCTGTAGCGTCGTTTATTAAGACACCAACAAGATAATTTTAGATAGAATGAAACAACTTGAGAAACACTAGCCTAAGCATATTAGTGTAGACTGTAGTTATGGTGAAAAATAGTGTTTTTAAAATCTGTAAGTTTTTTTTTATTGCTAATTGGCTAACTTAAAAAAATACTTTGATTAAAATAAAGAGCAACAATTTTTTGTTAATGTTAATAAGTTTTTGAATAATTTTATTTTGATAGTTCACCTGTGGCGCATTAAGCTTTCTTTCTCATTAAACAGATAAAGTTCTCTGGATGCTTTTTAAAAATAATAATGCAACTGTATATGTAAATACTGGAGACACATCTTTGCATTTAAATATAGCTCAACAAGGCTGGGCGGAGTTTATTCTTAGTAGGATTAAAATAAAACTTTTTACACTTATTTTCTTAAATTTGACTACTTGCTCCAAAACATAACCATAACAACGATAGGAAATCGCTGTAATACATCACATGCAACATCAAAACTTAGATTTTTGGATATAGTTCTTAGCATATACCACGAACCCAGTACCTTATTACATAAAATATCAATATAAGTATTCCTCTAAAAATTTACATTAATATGAAGTTCCAACAAAGACAGCGAATAGAGAATGGATGACCCATGAAGTATTGGGGCTTATGGATAAAAGAAGACGGTATAAAAACAATAACAAAACTAAATATAAAGAAATCAGTAAACAGGTTCGAAAGCTTATAAGAAAGGCTAAAGAAAAGTGGATGGAAGAACAATGTCAGGAAATGGAAGAATTATAGCTAAAGCATGACTATTTAAGTATGTATAAAAAAGTTAAAGAAGTTACCGGTCAAAACAGTACACGAACACCCACATATTTAATAAACGGTAATAATCAGATATTAACCGAACAAAAAGAGCTAGAAGAAGAATGGGCTCGATACATTAAAAATACCTTTGATGACGACAGAGAATTACCAGAACTATTTACGGACGGAATGTCTTTAAATATACTCCCAGCAGAAGTTAGGGATGCAATAAAACATGCAAAAACTGGAAAGGCTCCTGGACCTGATAATCTTTATGCGGAGATGTTTTTTCTTCCTATAATTTATATTTTATTACATTTTTATATTTACTGCAGTAATTTCAATTTTTGAGCTGTGTAGCTTAAAACAGTGTTTTAAATTTTTGAGCAATTAATTTAAACCGGCAGTGTGTAATGCGTGTTGCCGACTTGACTTATTTAGTTCGCATTGAATGCGTCGAGATTTACACGCCGGGAAATGACCCAAGGAGAAGAGACAAAGATATTGAAGCAGCCATTTCGAATTTTGAAAGGCTTTTTCCATCATGGAGCCGTAGTGACGTTCTTCTCCAGCACTCCAGAGTGTTTTTTTTCTAAGTGATGTAGTAGTGCAGTAACGGTTTCTAGCTCTCAAGTTTAAGGCCTTTTTCCTTTCTTCAAATATCCTGCTCATCCTCAGGCATTTCGGATCAAAAAGTGTTTAGCAACCCAAATGAAACTAGGAGGGTAATGGCTGAGACAATATTTTTATGAGAATCTCGCCAAGAGAGGCCAAGTAATTTATGGAAAACCCACGAGGAGAAATCAATCAGTAAGTCATAAGCACATCAGTCTAAATATCTTACTTCCTGTCTACAAGTGTGTTTCCAACGACTACTCAACACGTATAACTTGCGGAGTTAATTTCACAAACTTTTAATATCGTGTTTTATCAAGCCTTTTATTAAAAACTTAATAATGCTAATTTAAAGACTCTATGCGATAGTGTACATTCTTCTAGCATAATGGGTTTTTATTTAGTAGGTGTAATTTTAAGAGTGTAATAGAAGCAGGAATTTTTATTTTGTTAGTATACCCTTCTTTATTTAAATGTGTAGTGTCTCACTAAACTCCTGTTCTTTCTTTCAGAACGTAAGGATTGTACCCAACTCAATTTTATTTCAACAACTAAATAATTCGTCAGTATTTTTTTCATTTTTTGAGCTGAACTTAGATTCATTTTATTCTAAAATGAATGGATGCCAAAAACTGTACAACCAAGTCTTAAAAAACTATAGAGACTATTTTTAAAAGACGTACAAAAATTACCTCGATCCCCATGTACTCTACCAGTAGAAACGAGATAGATTATATCTAAATTTTTACTCTATCAGTATTAATATCCACTCAGTCCATTCTTAAAAATTAAGATATACGTAAGGGGTAAATAACGGCTTCTATTTAATAAATAAAATATTTATTAAAAATAAAGAAAGTTGGGGCTATACAAAATAACGCCCCAACGAGACGTTACAAAATAGCGTCCAACGTGAGGCTATAAAAAATAGCCCCGCTAGTAGAGCTTATAATATATAACATAGTTAATAAAATTAGTTTATAAATATTTCCTAAACTTAAAAGTTAATTTTTTACTGTATCGTCGCTCAAATGTGTACATAACCTACAAAATTGAAAAAACCGACAAAAAACTGTTGTTTTTTTTTATTTAATTTTACGGGCCGACTAAGTGAACCATAGGCTTGAAACTTTCAGAAAATATGCCTCTTATTATAGCAAAAATACTCTAAAATTTTGGTACAAAAATATTGAACCCAGTAGGCACAATTAAATTTACTATTTAAAATTTAAATTGCCCACGATTTAATGCCATTTGGATGGATCTTTTTTTTCAAAATTTAAGTCTTTACGCCAGCTTTTCGATGCCATTAAAAGAAATTTTTTGTGGAGTCATTTTAACCGTTTTTTTTGTTTATTAATCAAATAAAAACTAATGCATTTTTTCGGTTCTTTTGAAAAAAAAGATTGAAAATTTTTTATCACTACTGGTACAGAATCGCGACACCTTTATTTAAAAAAAAAATATTTTCGCTAACATTTTTTTTTTTTCAAAATGTCAATTGTTTTTATTTGATTAATAAACAAATGTAAAAAAATTGTTAAAATGACTCCAAAAAAAATTTTTAATAGCATCGGAAAGCTGACGTCGAGACGTATATTTTGAAAAAAAAACCGGTCAAGTGCAAGTTGAACTTGCACAATTAGTGTTCCGTACGTTGATTGTTTTTAAAATAAAAATTTTTGTTAGGGTTGTATAAAATGATCAGTGACTTCACAAAAAACACCCCAAATGAGTTTTCAACAAAGTTTATTTCCAATCTTTACTGAAAACTGGTGACTTTGAAATTTTGTTTTTTTCTATATACCAAATAAATTATTAAAGGTAATGCACTCGTGATAATTTTCGTTCAATCTATACCCCGTGGAGAATATTCCAGAATTTTTTCAAAATTTTTTGATTAGTACTTTTCGCGATAAGGTAGGGGACAGCGATTTTTTAAAAGTAATACGAAGAAAAGTGTGCGCAAGTATTACATTATATATATATTTTTTACTCGTGTTTTCACAAGCTTTCATTTGACACCACACTCGATGACCTAGTAAAAAAATTTTTTTTTTCACTTCCGATTTCACCCCTCAAAACGAATCCCTTAAATCAAAATTTATGTTACGGTGATATAAAATGATCAGTGACTTCACAAAACACACCCCAAATAAGTTTTCAACAAAGTTTATTCCAATCTTTACTGAAACTTGTGACCTTGAAATTTCTGTTTTTTTTTATATAACAGATAAATTATTACAGGTAATGCACTCGTGATAATTTTCGTTCAATCTACACCCCGTGGAGAATATTCCAGAATTTTTTCAAAATTTTTTGATAAGTACTTTCCGAGATAAGGCGGGTGGACAGCGATTTTTCGCGATTTTTTAAAAATAATACAAAGAAAAGTGAGCGCAAGTATTACATTATATATATATTTTTTACTCGTGTTTTCACAAGCTTTCATTTGACACCACACTCGATTAACCAGTAAAAAAATTTTTTTTTCATTTTCGATTTCACCCCCCAAAACTAACCTCTTAAGTCAAAATTTAATTTTCAAAACTACATGGCTCTGATGAGGCCATCAATTCCTATATTGCTACCAAATTTCAACTTTCTATGACAAGTAGTTTCCGAGAAAATCGGGTGTGACAGACGGACAGACGGACAGACGGACAGACAGACGGACAGACACCGAAGTGATCTTATAAGTGTTCCGTACGGAACACTAAAAAAGATCTATTTTGAACTAAATGGCGGGCAATTCATATTTTAAATGCCAAATTCAATTGTGTCCACTCGGTTCAATATGTTTATACCAAAATTTTAGGGTATTTTTGCTATAACAAAAGAAATATTTTCTGAAAGTTTCAAGCCGATCAGTGCACTTAATCGATCTGTACAATAAAATGAAAAAAAAAAACAGTTTTTTGCCTATTTTTTCAATTTTGTAAATTAGGTACACAACGAGAATTTGTAGGAAATTTCATAGCCAAAAGTTTAGTTTTTTGTTGGTCTCGATCCGACTCATATAACCGGAGTTATTCACATTTTAAGCTCAAAAAACGCGTTTTGAAAATTTAAGTTATTTATAAACAAAAGAGCACAAGTTTTTCCAGGTTCAAAACTCCCAGAGAGGATAAAATCATAATATATCTAAATGTATCTAAACTATGCCTATCTCATCATTATTATGACCTTTTTTTAATGCACTAATAGAATAGCAACATTTTTTGCACGTAACTATTCAAATTTGATATTTTGTGCACCAGACACTAGGCTGTGGAATGATAATTTGCATTGCATAGAATTACATGATCTTATAGGAAATAATAATACGGTAACAATTGTAAAGTTAATGAAAATTCAATTAAAAACCCTTAAGCACAAAACATTGTTCTAGTTAAACGTTTCTCCATTAAGAAAGATTAATTAGTTTTGCTTTTGCGAAACTAAACAGTTTCCAATTTAAGTGCAGCAGAAACAAAAAAGTCTATAAATTTTACTGTTGTCCTTTCTAACTGAATAAATTTGTAATTGTTTACCTGACCTGAAAATTTATTGTTATTTTGGCATAGGGCCGGATTTAGGGTATTTGATTTTCAAGAAATATTGAAAAGTTGTTTTGAATTGGTAAGTGATAAAGGATAAAATATGGCTTAGTAAATCAGGGGTTTCCAAAAATTTATTTATATATTCATTAGATTTTTACTAATAAATTTACAAGTGTTGTATATAAAGCTAGGAAAAATATTTTAATAAGATATATACAGAATGTTCTCTAAATTACTATATTTATTTTATTATTGCAGCACTAACTTATAAAACGGTAATCTGCGTCTATTTTTAACGACTTAATGATGATGAAAATACTTGACTTGTTTATGTATGAGGTTTTACATACTGTTAGATTATGGGTATGATATACTCGATTAATTTTTGGAGGCGATAATTGGCGTGGCTGGTTTATGGATTTTTGATAAGTCGTATAGATGTAGTAGTTTAGTCTCGCATCAAATATTAATAAAATATAATTAGTACAACTGCCAGCTCCTGTGATTCTACAACTAATGAAAAGATCAAATATTTAGCAGGCCGGCAACCCCTACTAGATAAGATAATATCTTATGTAAGTTATTTTGTCGCTCTAATTTCATTTTAAACATAGCCCCGGATGACTATTTTGTTACTCCTGAATATTTTCAAATTGGAATATTAAAACATAGTATCCTTCAGATTATTGCTCGTATAACTCTCGAACGAAACGAGGAATTGGTGTCATTTTTGGTAAATATATAGCACATAAGTGAGGAAGCAACTTGTAGATTTTCAGCAATTTCGCTTCAGAAGCAGGAGATGAAGGAACTCAGTATAGATCACCACTACACCAAACACTTTATTTTTGCACTCGACGTGCGTTTCGCTCCTTTTTTGTTTTGCGCTGTGCTTTTAGATCTTTCAGCATTTTTTTCAGTTTTCTCCACTCTTCGTACAGTTTTTCTAATTTTGCAACACAATCCTTCAGGTGTCTGGTTGGTATCTTAGCTTTCTCCCAAAAAATTAAAACTTCCTGTATTGTAAGTCTTGCAGCTTCTTTGGTATTTAGTTTCACTTGCCGTGGATTATAAAATAAACTGCGTAAATCTTGACAATTAGATGGTAAGTTACTGCCACTGATTTGACCTGTGGCCGATTAAATACACCATTTTTTTCTGCCTTGAACTCGAATTCGAACCCGAACAAGCATGGCTCGTTGATGCTGTAGAAGACATTGTCCCGCAAACCTCCCAGAAAAATAACTAAACGAACGTTGTCGAAATGTTCACTGCTTGAAAGGCAAACGTAAACTAAAACTCTCTGACTTCTCCCCAGGCCTCCTAGACAAGGAACAAAAGAGGTGTAGTTTACGACACTCCAGGTAGAATTCTCTGATAAAAGGGTCCTTAGCAATAGCTTTTTTGTAACGAAAACAAACCTTTTAAAGAATAGAACTAAATATTAGGTAGGTACCCACTATCTTGCAATTCGTAAAATTATTTATAAAGTTAAAACAAATAACAATTTTATGTCTTATTATATATTGTATAATAATGTATTTGTATAATTGTTTATAATACAAAGGAAGTAAAAAAATGGTCAAAAGTATTTAAGTTAGGTATCTTTGTTGCCATGTCACTTTCGTTTTCTAGACAGGTCGAATTTGAGGATTCGAATCATGTCCGGTTTTGGATGATGAATATCTTCAAATATAAAAGTTTTAAAAAAAAAGTGGTATGAGTAAAACTTTAAGACAACAACATTTCCTATGAAATGTAATAAGAGTCAGGTTTCTAGGACGAATTCATTCATTTTATGAAGGAAAACCCATGATTTTTTTGCAAAAAATCGAATTTTACAGCTTTAACCTCGATGAGGCCCGTGTTAACGTTATCTAATTGGGTTAAAACTGTGCAAATCTTATTTTTTAGACAAATGACAATATATGGCATGATATATATCTTCCGAGAGTTTTGCAACGTTAACGTTAACTTTCGTATCTTCGTGTCGGCAGTAGAAAGAACGTTTGTTACTTGAGACCAATTGTTCATAAAATTTCTTAGTGCATTCTAAAATGTGACGAGATCTTTGTTCTGTTTGGAGAGATCCATATTTGATGAGGGAAGCAAAATGATTATCATAAGAGTGTAGTTTTATTTATTTTAAAAACAATTTTGAATAAGGATTTTAATTTTATTTCTTCAAAATTTGGGAATTTCAACAATGGATATTATTTTAAATAGTTTTGCGTTTCTTTTTTTGTAGTTGTTATTTCTTTTTAAATATAGTAATGGTTTTAAACAATTTTTCTTTCGTGTGTTCCCCACTAACAAAGTATATTACTGATGGTTAGGGGTTTGTGAGCGGACTACAGGAAAAAAATATAATTTTACCACCGAACGGAAGAGTTTTCACGGGTATGCCAACAGTTTAAATTCTAATATTTAAAATGAATCAATTTGGCTTTAATATTACCAATATAAACATAAGGGATCAAATCTAAAAGCATTCATGCATTCATGACACTAGGCACGAAACTAACGTGGAACAATCAAATTAGAACAAACCTTAATGGAGCAAAAATGTGTCTTATAAGATGCAGAAGCTTGTTTGAGCAAGCCTAGGTTCATTAAACCCATAATTCCACATCGAACTGCAGTATTGTGGACGAAAACAGAGCAGAGAAAGTCAATCATGGAGCTTAATCGACTGCAGAGATTGGTTTGCTTATGTCCCACCGGGGCTATACATAGTATCCCCCTACAGCTACAAAAATAATTCTAGGACTAATGCCCCTAGATATATACATAAAAAGTGAGGCTATCAATAGCGCCTCTCGAAAATGGAGATTGGAAACAACAACCTGTACAATTTGGGCACAAAAGAGATAGGAATCTAATCAACGAAAAACTCTTGGATATGAAATCTGAATATATGACAACGTCGTATAATTTCGAGATACCGTATAGAATTGGGTGCGTTCCAAATCAATGGATCGAGGTGGAGACTCGGACAAAGGTAATGGTTTGGTTTGTTACACAGAAGAATCAAAAACTTTGAGCAAAGTAGGCGCTAGTTAAGCTTTAGCATACCATTAGGACAAGTGAGAAATTCACGCAATGCAAGTATGTGTTCTCGAGAATATTAGACGGAAATACTACAACCAAAAAATACATATTCTCTCAGAGACTCAAGCTGCCCTAAAGATGCCTATCAAGTTCACAATGCAGTGTAAATGTTATCTATTAGAACTATCCTCCACGAACAACACCGTTGAACTAGTGTGGGTTCCAGGACTTTCCAGCATAAAAAAAAGTAATAAAAAGAGATCGAATTAGCAGAGATTTGGCGTTACAAAACCATACGGGGGTGCAAAATCAGAGTTGGTTATACCAAAATAAGTAGTAAAAATGATAATCAACAAATGATCATATCAGCAACATCTATATCGTTGACGCGAAACATCTGACCAAAGACATGGGTGGGATGTAATTAGCGGCCACTCAAAGAGAAACTAATCACTAACGTCACAATGGCTTCACGACATGCTAACTATGTGGTGAACAGGAAAAAACCTCTATGCACATCCGAAATGAATGTGAGGCTTTAACCCGGAAGATATATAAACTATTCGGACATTTACATCGCATATAGGGTATTTCAGCGTTTTACGCCGTAAATCGATTCCCTAAAACTTGTCCCAGATAGAAAAAATTTGCTACCTAACAATGTTGAATAGGCAGAGAACAATCGGCGACCCTTCCCGTTACCCATTTGACAGCGCGCGCGCCGGTGTCTCAGTCGGAATTTGATCCTCGCTCTGAGTGCTCGTTTCTCTTCTAGGGATTCATTACAAAAGAGTTATTTAAAAAAGTGATTTTACTTTTTTAAGAATTTGTCTTAAAGAAAATTTTAACAGATTTGAATATTACAGGTAAGACGAATACATATTGATCATTTTATGTATTTTTCTTTAATAATTAGTAATGTTTTGAAGGTAGAAAATGTTACTCGAAATTGTTGTACAAAAACCCGTGATTTTATTAGTTTTAACAGAAAAAAGAGTATTTTCACTAATCCATTATATCAATATTAGCAGTGATCCTCGTGAAATTGAGATTTGCATGTTTTTTAAATCAGACGGTGAAAACCACGTGGTATTTTGCATTTATTTATTTTTTTAAATTTAAACAGTTTTTATTTTGTTCTAGGATGCGAAAATACTTCAGGTCCTCGAAAAGTAACGCGTAAACTACTTTTTGACAAAATGCAGGAACAAAACTTGCCAAATTTTAAAGAAAAATTGATATATCTTGAAAGTTATATTTTATCTCAAGATGAATATTGTGATGAGCAAAGGAAGAAAGTGAAGCATAAGGTGTTCTATTTGAAGTCACAATTAAAGGAGAAGGGGACAGAAGCTCATAAAAAAGCAATAGGTTTTCTTAAAAAGAATGACGAATGGTTACAAGGAACATTTGAAATATCTAGGATAAAACGCCGCTTTTTCTGGTCGATCAACAAAGCCATTTGAAGAATCAAGTGAGAGGAGCAAACGTAGAAAAACAGAGGAAGAACGCTGTGCTGTAGATAAAGAAGTAATAATGTGTGCTGCTCAAACATCCCTTCAATGTTATGAACAGAGAATTGCATCCAGTATTCTGATAGACATAACTAACTCTCCCCAGACAGCCTAAGCAAAACAGTCACAACTAAATCCAATAGCCGCCCTCTCAATGTTTGTAGAAGCTGACCTTTCAAGAAGACAGTATCAAATAATAAGAATTAGTAACAATTAGTAACACCTGTTACATCAAGCCAAAATATCAGGCGAGACAGGCTTATCGGGTAACTGAAACATGTGCTGAAATTAACTTACAACATTTTTTGGATCACACGGCTATAAGTTTGACCACATATTTGGAGGATGAACTAAAAGATTTAAATCCAGATCCAGAATCCAGAAAAGCGTCAATCATTAACACTCATTTCGAAATGGTAATCTGACCGATCGCAACAAACACAATTTAAGCAAAAAATGCAAGAAGAAGATGCAATTGACAGCATCATTTTTCAAAGTTGCTTTGTTCTACTACAATTGATTTGTGAGATAAACGAGAAAGTTATTTGGCAGAATCCCAAGAACTCCCTCTTTGCCATGATACTGTCGGCCAATGAGGATTAGATTTGTTAAAGAAACAGTAGATATTACAAATTCTGAAATTATTTACATAGAAAATGCAAGAAACGCTTTGGTAAACAGCGAATTCGTACAAGAAGACATCTCTTTTTCCACGAAGCCAATGATGACGCTAACTAAGATGCTACATTTGTGATACTAGTTCAAAGTAGTTTAATGACCTCAATGTAAAAAATAACGTCTACACAGATAGATTACAGTTTGGCCTGTCAGTATTGCACGTTAATATCCGATTATTCGAAAGTATTCTGCACTTGACATACAAGCTTTCTGTGCAAAAGTGGTAGCTAAGATCGGACAGTGACAAGGAAATTGTCAAGCAAAAAAAGGCAGAAATACGGCAAAATTCAGAGAGCCAACGGGCTTAATCATAGTTGCACCAGAGGTGGCCACTAAAATTACCAGTGTCGACTTCAACCTCATAAATCGCTTGAAAGTAATTTTGGAAGTAATATTGAGTGGTCATAAAGTCTACTTGAAAAAATTTGCAGACTATGGATATGAGACCGCCAAAATTTACGTGGAGTTATATCTCTGGCATTCTATGACTCCTGACGATGTACAACATATTAACTCACTGTGCAACAGTAATGGAAAAGGCACTTCTGCTCATTGGATTACTCTTCGAAGAAGCAGCAGAGGCTCGAAACACGCACTTTTTTGCCTGTACCGGCAAAATTTTGCTAGGAAATTCTCAAGAGAAGAATGCAATTTAGATGTCCTCAACAAATTATTGTTCAGCTCACTTCCCTTAATATCTAGCATAAGGAAAAACAAAAAAAAAGATCTATGTAGTTTAATAAAGACGCAATACAAATGCTTGTTTCTGCTAAACCCAATATTAACAGTGAAAGTTCCGAAGAAAAAGAGCAATCCGCAGAGGAATCTGCAGAGGAAGCCGAGGAATGGAGCTCGGACATGGAGGAAAAGGCGTGGGACTCTTTATCGTATATTTTTCTTCAAAATATGCACTCCAAAAAACTTTCGCTGCTATATTTAGAAATAAAGCCCAATATAAAATATCTAAAAACAAAATAATAATTTTAGCCTACATGCAAAGGGGCTAATAAACCTTTTTAAAGAAACGACGCTCATGTATATAGAGAGGGGAGCACAATAAGCCGTAGTGTACAAACAGACACAATCGCCTACCCTGCCTACAATCAACCAACCATTTATGCATTCAATCATACGATTATAGACAATCCAACATGATATCTATGACCTAAATTACCTCAGACTGACGCCTTGTCTAAATCTTTACTTCCAGATAAAGTTTTTCAGTTAATTTTATCGTAAGTAACTATATTATTCTTAATTATCAGAATTAAAATATATTATACAGAGGCCTTCAGTAAATATTCAGAAATGTCTGGTTAAAAAGCCCAGAAACTAATGGATGTGGATTTACAAACCATAAAATTAGCTATAATTTCAGTCTGACAAAAACATGATTAATTATTCTCCCTAAAAACGACCAGTACAAACATTTTGCAGGAATGATGTCAGATCCTGCTGGTAAACTATTTATGTGGCTGTTAGATTTGAAATAGCCCTAAAGACTTAAAATTAAATAAGGTTTAAAACAGTGACATTTCATTTTCACATAACTAGTTTTCTATACTTTATTGATAGGTAGTAATTGTTCTTGGTTTTTTACTTTAATTATTATATTTACATGTTCAATAGCCTAAATAAGTTTGAAGTTGTTTTGCTTGTTTGGCGCAGCCAACAGGCTTTTTTTACAGGGAGAAATCCGTCTTTTGGATTCAGAAGCAGTCTGCATCACCATAAGGGTGCCCCAGAGTGCTCCAGATATGTGGGGCTCTCCAGCCTCTGAGAGGGTGGCATACCCACTAAAACTCCTTGTGAGCAAGGTTCGACCCTATACTTCTTTTACATACTGAGATTATAATTTGTCTGGGTTTTGTTTGTGATTTTAACTCTAGGGTTAATTATTTGTGAATAGAGCTAAGCTACCTTATCCTAACTTAAAGCTAAAAACTAAACCTAAGTCCTCAAGTTTCAGGGAGTAATGTGCTACAATGATATTAGTATGTTTGTGATGTTTACACTTTTTACCGAAAGGAGGCGCCCAACTAACTACATGATGTCAAGTCTACTGTCAGTCTAGTTGTAGGATGTCTATAGGGAGTAAGTATCGGTTGCCGACGTTTACTTTTCTCTGAAGGTGTTAGCTATCTCAGGGTTAGGGTAAGCTAAAGCTTTCTCAAGAAAGCGGAACTGGGCATCACTGGTGAATTCTTTTATCGTGGACAGTAGAAACTCCCTGTGCAACTGATTGTTGCGGACAAACCAAGAAGCTCCTGCTATAATACGAAGGGCTTTGTTTTGGACTATCTGGACTTTGGCTCGGTGAGCTTTTGACATATGGCACCAAGACTGGCAGCCATACGTAAGCCCGGCCCTGATGATCGATTTGTACCTTAACAAGTTGTCAATTTACTCCGATGATTCAGGAGCGTGTACAGCTTCCCTAGAAGCTAGTTCGCCTTACGTACATCCGCCACGTCTTGGTCCTTACATACGAGCCGTTTGTCGTATAGAAGAGGCAACAGGCGGGACGGGGAAGGTAGGAGCACAAAGTACAACTCCTGTGTTGGGAAATTTAGGTACCAACGAAAATTTCGAGTTCAGTATCATTTACACGCCATAAATAACATATCTTAAAAAAATGGATGCAGAAGTTTAAGGATTCTGCTCAGTGGCTCAACATAATCGAACATTAAAGTTTCAACATTTTTCAGTTTCTTCTTCTCAAATGAGGTATATTTCCACATTAATGGCTACGTCAGTAAGTGGAGTTACCGTTAGTGGAGAACGACAGATCGACCACTAAAGCTTCGAAAGTTTTTTATATAACGGCGGCCTGACAACAATTATTAATTCAGACTGTAATATTGAGACGACTTGGAACTTATGCACACCCACTTTAAAAAAAATTGTTAGTTGTAGTCATAATCAGAGAACCTAGTTCCGAAAAATATTGCCGAATATAATAACTTTCGAAAGAGGGCTTCCAGGTAGCCCCGATTTGACGCCCATGGATTTTTTATTCTTGAGGATATCTCAAAACTAAAATTTACAGTAATATTTCTTGCTTCCCGGAACAATTAAAAAACAATATCCGAAAGAAGTAGTAGCGACTATAGTATGATATGCAATAAATAATTTTTATGTCCATTGCTCGAGCGAAGTATTATTTTCGTGAAAAGATCGTCATTTAAGATTTTTCCAGTTCTTTAGGTATTATTGTCCCTAGATTACGAAAAACATTGTTATTCATTTTTCTCGCTTTGTCTGTCTGTCTACTGGCACGATAACTTTCGAACAAAATGAGATATCGATTTTAAATTTAGTACGCATAAGGGGGTTACTCCATGATCGTTCAGCATACTTTTTAGACACATCTCTGAATCTATTGAAACTTTATGAGCTGAGTGGTTTGGTATCATGATAAGACTTGAGCAATAACGATTTTCCAAAACAAATAATTTTTTAGCTCCTTGAAAATTGTTTTGGCCCATCTCTTGCCTAAAAATGATCGCATAGACTTCATACTTAGACTAATGAAATGATCTCGAAAAGGACGTTCTAAAAAATTGAAATTTAATTTTTTTTATTTTTTCTATTCACAATTTGAAAATTTAAAAAAAAAACACCACCCCATCTTTTTTAAAAAACTTATTGAAGAATATACTATGATTTAACTTATAAATGGAAATTGAGGAGATATTTTGTAAAATAAGAGAGATAAATCTCATGATGTATTCACCTGCAAACCACCATATTTTGGTTTCATTGTTTAATTGATAAAATACCTTTCTTTAAATTATGAACAGTCAGTGATAGGATTTAGAGTTCCCTTTTCTTAAAATATGTTAAAATCAATAAGTAGACTAAGTGGCGTCTAAATTTTTTAAAACATGCTCAACAGTGCTTCTAACTGGTAACTTCTCCCTCCAACACAAGAGCTACCGTATGCAAATCTAGGTGAAGGAAATACATTTCGAGACAAATGTCATAAAATAACTAAACCACACCAATGCGGGTTGCTTCAGGCTGACGCTACTATTTTCTTATATTTTTGAAAGGTTCGATTTTTTTTTAGACATCAAGGATCTTGCAGAACACCCAAAGCAGTTAAAGCTAAAACTATTGGGTGACAAAATAATGAGAAATTTATCGCAACAACAAGCAGTTTTTTATAGCAAGTTGGATAGCAGTTTTTTGTTTAAAATACAGTTTTAAAGTGGTGTGCCAAGCAGTTTTATAATGAAAATTCCTTCTCGTATTTTGCTAGACTGTTGAATAAAAAGTCATTATCCGACACTTTTAAATAAAGGCCACTATTATTTAAAAAAAAAAATTGCATAACAATGAAAGTATTACTAAAGAGTTGAAAAAAAAAGTTATTTAAACGTCCTAATTATATGAGTTTAACACTACTTTAGTGCCAAGTAATAGAGCTCTAAATTAAGATTTCCAAAACGTTTATACTGGTCACTTAACCGAAGTTATTAATCATACCAACTTAACAGGCTAATTTGTTTCTAGTTAGTAAACTACAGAGCTTTGTAGTTTATCATACTGAGAATTATACGTATTATTTTAACTATGTCTTGCGGCTATGCAAGCAGAGCTAGTAATAAGTTTTTATTTATTATTCAGAAGATGAATTATACCTTTACAATTACAAAATATCTTGAATTGTTTTTAATTCTCTGATATGGGCCTTCGTGGTTTTATCGATTATTTTTTTAATGTGTTTTGATCAGTAACAATTATGTTACTGCGCATAGCATTAGAACTGTTTTCACGCCGCTATCGATAAACAAGATATTGGGAAATACAAAAATCTTTACATTTTCGATCAACCTGAAAGATGAAGAACCCTTGATCTAACTTTTACCTGTCCCTCCCTATCTACCATCCTCGAATGGGACATTTCACAGGACCCTTTTGGGAGTGACCATTTTCCCATAACAATCCACTTCCCTCAATCCACCATCTAAACCCCCCAAAATCCCGCCCAAATGGAGCATACTTAGAGCAAACTGGACCAAATTTTCATGCCTTGCCATCCCCCCACAGAGCCCATCCCCGAATACCAATACTCTCCTCTCTCAACTCACACAATCTATCTTAAATGCCGCAAACAACTCCATCCCACATACATCCCTCATCCACCCCCACTTTCCCGTTCCATGGTGGTCAAGTGCGTGCTCAAAAGCAATTCAATCAAGGAAAAAAGCTCTAAACCAATTCAAAAGGCATCCAACCACCGACAATTTTATTCTTTATAAAAAATCCAGAGCAGAAGCAAGGCGAACTATCAGGAAAGCCAAGTCAACCTCCTGGATCAAATTTGTCTCCTCCATAAACTCCCCCGTCTCCTCGAGCTCCCTGTGGCGCTCGGTGAGAAGAATGAGAGGTTCTCCCCCTAATTCCATACCGCTTCTCCTTTCCCGTTACCCTACCTTCAGACATCGCAAACAAACTTGCCTCTCACTACCATCACAATGCGTCAAATCCTCAATGGCTCTACCCTCATATCTTCCTTCGATTCCAACAATTCCGAACAATATAATGCTTCATTTTCTTTCCAAGAACTTCTAGACGCCTCCAAGTGCACAGCTCCATGCCCTGACAATATACATCTAGAGATGCTCCTTCATCTACCAACTGAGACCCTACAACTCTTTTTAAAACTCATAAACATCATCTGGTCACACTCCACCTTCCCGGAAGCATAGAGGGAATCCATAACCATCCCCATCCACAAACCCGGTAAGCCCCGTTCCTCCCCAGCAAGTTACCGACCAATATACCTTATTAACCACCTTTGTAAAGTCATGGAACGCATGGTTCACTCCAGACTGACATGGCTCCTCGAAACAAACCACTTCCTATCCAACTACCAGTTTGGCTTCAGAAAACACCACTCAATAATGGATCATCTAGCTTCATCCTAACATCCCTTGACCTAAACTCTGCCTTCGACTCCGTAGACCCGAATACAATTCTTTCCCAACTACATCACCTTGGAATCAAGGGCTCCCTTCCCAAATTTATATTAAACTTTCTTCAACCCAGATCCTCCCAAGTTAAAGTAAAATACTCTCTATCAAACCCGTACATCACATCCCGAGGAGTTCCCCAAGGATCAATCCTCAGTCCCACTCTTTTTAACATAGCTCTATCTACCCTCCCCGACCATCTCCCTCCAGAAATCAAAATCCACATTTTCGCCGATGACATCATCTTCTTCTCAACCACCTCCTCTTCCCGTGAAGGCACTCTAATACACCAAAGATCCCTAGACTCCATTTCCACCTGGGCCTCCGCCCAAGGTATTTCCTTCTCCTCACGAAAATCGTCTACCTCCCACTTCTGTAAACTCCGGAATTGTCCAAAACTCAACCCACTCCATCTATCCCATGACATCATCCCAAACACAAACACTACCAAGATTCTCGGCATGACATTCGACAGTGGCCTAACATGGATCCCCCATTTCAAACACCTTAAATCCTCTACATCTCGAGACCTATACCTTCTCTCCATCCTCGCCAACACAAACTGGGGCGCGGATTTCCCCTCACTACTCCACCTATACAAATCCCTTATCCTCTCTAAACTTTCCTTTGGCGTTTTCATATACGATGCTGCCTCGTCCAACCCCAAATCACGGATTGAACCCATACAAAACCAGACCCTTCGTCTAATCTCGGGTGCATTCCACACCTCCCTTATCCCCAGTCTCCAAAGCGTTTCCTCCATTCCCCCTTTAGCCCTTTCTAGGCAGCTATCTCTTCTAAAATATTACACCACTACATCATACCGCCTCCACACCAAAGTCTCATTAAATCTATACAATATACATCACCAAAACCATACCTATCCTCCGAACTCCATCTCCGATGGATTGGGGTCATTCATTTCACTTCACTCTATCGGGCCACCCACCTTCGATTACCCCCTCTACCCAACATTTCCTCCATGGCTCACTCCCCGACCCCACATAGACCTAACCATGGGAAAATACAACAAATCATCCTTCTCCACAATCACCCTAAATAAAAACTTCCTTAGTTTGAAAGCCACCAGATACCCCCAATCCATCCCAATCTACACCGATGGATCAAAAAACAACACTGGCGTGAGAGCGGCTCTTCACACCAGTCAAATCACTAAATTGTTTAAACTCCCCACCCATTTTTCCATTTTCACTGCAGAATTGTATGCCATCAAAGAGAGTCCGCTTGGCCCTCACTTTCCCATCTCAAACCAGCTTTCTTATAGTCTCGGACTCCCGCAGTGCCCTTTCCGCCATCAAATCAAAGAACCTCTCCCAAAATTATATCCGTCAGATTTATGATCTATTACATGTGGCAAAAATCAAGAATAAACTTCTGTTGGTTACCGAGTCACATTAATAAACCTGGAAATGACCTCGCCGACTACAACGCAAAACGAGCGATAGTACAAGGCTCCCCCGCCTGCAGCAAAAATCATCCCAGAGATTTCAATCACTACCTTAAAGGCCTTTTTATCAAACTATCACAGCTGAACTGGGACCTAATAGACAATGAAAATAAACTCTGGCAGGTCAAGTTAACATTCCATCCTCCCATTCCCTCCACTCAACTTACTAGACGTGAAAACGTAACATGGCGCAGACTAGCCGTAGGACATACATATACTACTTACTCATATACACCTACTCAAAAACAACCTAGCACCTACCTGCGCTGACTGCGACTCCCCACTCACGATCCGACATATCTTCGAATCTAATTGCCACCAACAACTTCGCGATCTCCACAACCTCCCATCCAGTCTCCAGTCCATAATCTCAAAATTTTTTACCCACAAAAACAACATTAGAGAATTTCTTACGGACATCAACTTCATAATCTAAGTCCAATCACCACTGAGGGGCGCTAAATGACCCAGTTGTCGACGCGCCCAAGACCCGAAACATCATCATGAAGAATACTGTTAGGATGACATTTCTTTACAAATACAATGTAAGCTTTCATACCGTTCACAGTGGCATCATAATAAGGACAATGCTAAAACAAATTCTTATCTCAGGAAAACTCGCAAATATTCTTTGAATTCTTTATATATCAAGAGATATGTGTCAAATTGTGTGCATCAACTGGTAAACACAAGCAGGTAAAACGAGTTTTCCAAAAGAATTCAACGAAAAATTTGCGGCGATAATATATGTTAACGGATTGATGATCAAAATGAGATCAAAAAGAATAATGGACTCTCTATTATTAGGAATCGGCTGTGCTAATCGTTGAATTCACTTAAGCTTCTTAAACGCTGAGCATATTAGGTTTATTTGATTTCAGATGTTAATGCACTAATGTAAACCTCATACCAGCCTTCACTCGGATGCCCTAACTTAAGACTAATTATCTGATTTTTATTTTACATTTTCTTAAGTATTTTTTGCCCACATAACAACTCCTTGTAATTCTGACAGATATAGTAAGTTTTCAGAAAACTTTTGCCACGGGATCATGCATAATATTATCGTCCACGTAAATTCGAACTTTAAACATATTTTAAAGGGGTTGCGCGCCTAAAGATAGATTCAGAGCAAAAATTTTATAATTTTTATAAGATACACTTTCATTTTACTGATATAAAATATTTTAATTTGTTTGACTCCAATAAGCCCATTACTTGATTTCAACGTTTTATTCTCTCAGAATAATTTTATACCAACTGCAAATGATGGAAATCGTTGTCTTTAAATTGTTTTTCTGTAAATTGTGGTTTATTCCCGCTTTCAAAGATCGATATGACATTCCAATTATGGAGAAAATGGCGAAAATTTCATTATATACTCACAGTATCATTTTTTATACAGGGAATTTTACAATTAAAGCACATTGCGTTCTTCTTATAAAAATACGATGAGAAGTTTCTATGAGGTCTGGTTTACAAATACTTGGTTACCAAGACCTATGGTAAAGATCAAGCTTGGCAATAATCGATGGCAACACGTTATTATTGAAGCCAAAAAAAATCCATCACCACTAAAAATGCATAAACAGCGCCACGCCACTGACTTATTTCCATTTCGTTAAAATTTTGCAAAAGCTTGAACAATTTTCAGTAGAAGGTCTGTTAACCCTTTTTATATTTTTAACTTTTTTCAAATTATTCGCTCCCTAAGAATTTACGGTAAAGGTTAAAAAAATTAGATACCTCTAACATGGAAACAAGTCTAATCCAAATAAAAAACCTATAAATACTTACCCATAATTAAGAATAAAATACCCATAATAATAAAAACCGTACCAGGAACGGCTGACGATAAACACAAAGCTTCTTGGTCTCGGTCTATTCTCGGGTCTGAAGTCATACTGGATGAGCTGAGAGCTATCACCAACAAAAAAATATATATATATATATATATATATATATATATATATATATATATATATATATATATATATATGTATACCAGGTGTACAAGTATGAAATGCGGATTTTTTTTCTAAAAAAACATGTTAAAGTCGGAAGAATGATAAAAAGTGCTTTATTTAAAGTATGCTCCATCGCTTGTTCTACATTTCTCCCATCTTTCGGACAATTTGTGAATACCACGCCAGTAAAAATCTTCCCCTTTTGCTGCGAACCATTCATCGAGCCATTTTTTCACATCTTCGTACGAACCAAACCGCTGCTCAGCAAGTGCGTGACCCATCGATGCAAACAAGTGGTAATCGGAAGAAGCCAAGTCTGGTGAGTAAGCCGCATGGAGTAGAACTTCCCAGCTGAGTGCTTCTAGCGTGTCGCGAATTGGTTTTGCCGTATGTGATGGAGCATTGTCATGAAGAAAAATGACTTTGTGTTGCCTCTTTCGGTATTCTGGGCTTTTTTTTTTTTCAAGCAACGAACGGTTCAAATCGGTCAATTGTTGTTGGTAACGTTTAGTATTAACCGTTTCCCCAGGATTTAACAGCTCGTAATAGACCACGCTCCTCCGGTCCCACCAAACACAGAGCACCGTCTTTCTGCCAAAGCGATTCGGTCTTACGGTCGATGTGGATGGCGCGCCTGGGTCTACCCATGATTTTTTGTGCTTGGAATTCTCAAAATAAATCCACTTTTCATCCCCTGTAAGTATACGATGCAAAAACGACTTCCTTTTGTACCGAGCGAGCAAAATGTCACACGTGTTTTTGAGCTTTTCCATTTGCCTGTTGTTCAACTCATGTGGTACCCATATACCGGTCTTCTGAATCTTTCCCATCTCTCGTAGCCGATTGGAAACAGCTTGTTGACTAACGCCCAATTGCTCGGCGAGTTGTTTTTGTGTTTGCGAATCATCTTCGTCCAACAATGCTTGCAATTCCACATCTTCGTAATTTTTTGTCGGTTTTCCACGTTCCTTGTCTGCAACATCGAAGTCACCACTTTTGAAATGCCGAAACCATCGTTCATACGTACCTTGCGATGGAGCATGTTCACCATAAGCTTCTCGAAGTAATCGGTATAATTCGACAGCAGTTTTCTTCAAATGAAAACAAAAAATTAATGCTGTCCGCGAATGCTCTTTGTTCGGTATAAATTTCGACATATTGAACACAACACTATGCACACACTTTTCCAATTTATCACTCGTGCGCATCTGACACTTGTTGATGACACAACAAAATGGCGCAGTGTCAAATCTTTATAGCACAAACTGCATTGGTGCACCATCTGTTGTCTGAAATCCGCATTTCATACTTGTACACTTGGTATATATATATATATATATATATATATAATGTAACATTCATTTTTTCCTAGATTTTAAGACCATATAATGTTACTGATTTTTCACTTAATAATGTACTTCTTTTCATTTTGTATCGAGCGGTATATTAATCAGAAATTCTTAGCCGCTCGTTATATAGTGTGCTGTGCGGGTTTGCGACCGAATCTATCGATACGCCGGGATTGGTCAAATGTTTGTATCCGGAGTTTTGGTTCCGGCGTCGCCATATTACAGACAGAGTGCCCACGGCTTATTTAAGGGTCCGGAGGACGCGAATCTTGGCTTAGAACACCGAGCCGCCGCCAGGCAGTAACATCAAGCCGCCGCCAGGCTTAGTACCATCAAGCCGCCGAGAGGCTTAGTACCATCAAGCCGCAGCCAGGCTAATTTCCACCGAGCCGCCAAGTGGCGATTTTCCACCGAGCCGCAGTAGAGGCTTACGACAATATCTACGAGAGCCAAGTTAAGCACGAGTTTTTTTATCATAAAGCCGTAGTGGGCGTTGTGTGTTTTCTAAATGGAGTAGTTAAAGTAGGCTCTTCTCAAAAGTGTGAAATCGGTATTGTGTTGCATTGAAGGCCTAGAAGCCATAGGAAAACCGTAAGTTACCAGAACAATACATCAATAAATATATTCCCCGCAAATAAGTGTTTTAACAGCAATTTGAACTGAAAGATCGCGAAGTGAAAATCACGACTCTTCGATTTCGGGTGTAGTCAAAATTTAGAAGTAAAATCTCTGATTTAGGGACTCTAGTTTATAAAAACTACTTTTAGGCTAGAATTATTTTTGTATTCCTTAAAATTGCAAAGGTTGGAACTTTTATTTTAAATCATGAATAAATTTTCTTTTTTTGTAGATTAAAGCTAGTGTCTCACTGAATACCTATTTTTCTTTTCAGGATAAGAAAAGTTGTACTAGAATAATTCTTTTTAGTAATAACAGTAAAACCCTTCAGTATTTTTTCATTTTTTTAACTGAAGTTAGATCCTTTCTATTTTAAAATGAATGGTGCCCAAAAATTTGTACGACTGAAGCTTTTTAAAAAATAGAAAGTAATTCCAAAAAGACGTATAACAATTATCTCTTACCCATATTTCTCTACCAAGGAAAACTGAGCTAGTGTTTGTTTAATTTCTTTAGTTCTTTTAAAATCATTATTCACTCAATTCATTCTCAGAAATTAAAAAGAGGTTGCAAGAAAATTGTGCCCAAGCGTGGGAAAAACAATTTTCACAGGGTACAAAAAGACGCCACAAAAAGCGACCAATTACAACACGGTACAAAATAGACGCCTCAAAGTGCGGGCAAGTTCACAACTTACAATATATATATATATATATTTATACATATATATATATATATATATATATATATATATATATATATATATATATATATATATATGTACAATAGAGGTTTCCACAGATGGTGGAATGTGGTAATCTAACAATGCATTCACACGACGTTTCGCCAAAATCTCATTTGGCGTTTTCAAGTGCTCTTGTTGCTGCTGCTACTTGATACTGCGATCTTGCTGCTGCTGCCGCTCGAAGATAACTGAGAGACCGAAGTGCGGTCACCGTCTATTATAGGTCGAGCACTTGAAAATGCCAAATGAGATTTTGGCGAAACGTCATGGAAATTCATGTTGCAACTGCTGAACTCTATAAAAATATGTTAATTTTGCCTAATTTGTGAGTAAAATGTTTTAAAACTGTATAAAAAGTGTGTATTTTGACTAATAACCAATCTGTAGAATTTTATTAAAATTATGGTTATTTTGACTGTATTCTACATTGAGCTTTGTCAAAGAAAAAACGAATTTTCACATTTTTCAGAAATTTATTAAAATAGAGTAATTTTCGAATATATAACCGAAATATGCGACATTAGTCTAAAATTTTTAGAATCATTCTTTAATTCTACTAAATTCTACAGAGAATATTCTAGAAATTTTTTACAAATCTGTTGATCTCACCTGATTTATGAGCTAGATATTCTAAAAAAAATTCTCTATATTGTCGGCCAAGAAAAATTCTTTCGCTTTGTGATTTTAATCAGAAACGTTAACCATATCCACAGATTCTAAGCAAGAGAGCGGTGAATAACACCGTGATGCTGCATAGATTACAAGTAAAAATATTTAAGACGAAGATCGTTAAATATTTGTTACAATTAATTACTGTAGTGAGGAACTGATCTGATAAAGAACTCAGAAAGATATAAAATGAAAAGTTAAAAGAGGAAAAATTCTTTTTGTTCTAAAACGAGCTATTGTAGCCTTTAACCCAGTATTTTCCAAAGAGTAAATGTTCGAAACACCAAGATTTAACTCTAAAATATTACCTATAAATTTCCCAGTAAACAACTATACAAAATTTATCTCGTTAAAAAGCACAAGAAGTAAATTTATAGAACTTTTCGTAGCTGTTAAATTGGAAATAACTTAGCCGACAAAAGCAAACAAAAAAGAGTTGTAGGTAGAAAATTCACAGAGTGGTAATAAATTTTCCACTATTTATAAAGAAGTATTATATACCCAGTTTAATTTTAAGTTTCATTTAGGTAATATCGAAGTTTATGGAAACAATGCTTAATTTTTTAAAGTACCTACAAGAATTTAATATAAAGAGTTGTCAAAAAGTATTGTGCCTTTTTCTCGTTAAATAGCTTTCGTTATATCAGGTAATATAAATTGCAACGGGTCCTACTTAGCGTCAGTTGAAAGCTGACATTTCACAACAGTAGGCGTTCAAAAACTGTGGGAATTCGTTTAGTCGGACTTAATTTAGAACAGCTAGAAGATGAGTAAAATTTCTGCAAAAGTTCGCTATATTTTACAATTTTATTTCGATAAAGGCACAAATACTGTGCTATTTGTGATCAAGATCTGGAAATTCCGGTGTCAAAAATGCTCCTCGCACTGACAGAAAAAATTGATAGAATTGTGGCAAAAGTTGAGGAAGACCAGGATGTAAACAGCCATGACATTGCCAAGTAATTAAACATCCATCGCTAAATAGTTTTAAATCATTTGGAGAAAGCTGGCTATAAAAAGAAGCTCGATGTTTGAGTGCTACATAATTTAACGGTAAATAAATATTCGTATTTTCCGCCTTCTCCTATTTAAAGAAAGCTTTCCTGGTAAATATTGCTCCGAGCAACAGTTTCTGAGATAATGGCATGTTTGTTTCCATTTTTTAATTCCATCCACACTTCATCCAGGCTTAGAAATGGTCCAGAAGAATAGTCTTTGAAATTTGGAGCATGCTTAAAGGCAAACAGACTAACAACAATAATAAATTTAAAGACTAATGGGCCAACAACAGTAAGAATATAAAAACCAAGGGCATAAAATATTACCCACAAATTGATAAATTTGTAATCAATAAATAAACACATTCCACTATCTCAGAAACTGTTGCTCTAAGCAACATTTACTAAAAGAGCTTTTTTAGACAGGAGAAGACGGAGAATACCAATATTTAATTAAAACTATCGTACAGAGTAGTATAAAAAAAGTTATGCTAGTTTAAAAGTATACATAGTGCAATAAATGGCACCCCCTATAATTTACAAAAAAACTGTGAGCTAATTTCGATTTCTTATCTCAGAAAACCCCTTAGCACCTAATCTTGTACAAATAGTACAATTATTAAGGAAGCTACTTGAGAAAAACTAAATTAAAAGTATAACTTTGACACCCTGAATCTCAAAAATTACAAGTTTTTGGGCTAAGGTAAGTCGGGTTAAATGGTCATATTTTCATCCCAAAAATCCACAGTAACTCTATGTACACGGAATACTGGGACACCCCATATATATATATATATATATATATATATATATATATATATATATATATATATATATATATATATATATATATATATATATATATATATATATATATATACCAGGTGTACAAGTATGAAATGCGGATTTTTTTTCTAAAAAAAACATGTTAAATTAGGAAGAATGATAAAAAGTGCTTTATTCAAAGTATGCTCTATCGATTGTTATACATTTTTCCCATCGTTCGGGTAATTTGTGAATACCACGCCAGTAAAAAATTTTCCCCTTTTGCTGCAAACCATTCATCGAGCCATTTTTTCACATCTTCATACGAACCAAAGAGCTGCTCAGCAAGTGCGTGACCCATCGATGCAAACAAGTGGTAATCGGAAGGAGCCAAGTCTGGTGAGTAAGCCGCATGGGATAGAACTTCCCAGCTGAGTGCTTCCAACGTGTCGCGAACTGGTTTTGCCATATGTAATGGAGTATTGTCTTGAAGAAAAATGACTTTGTGTTGCCTCTTTCGGTATTCTGGCCTTTTTTCAAGCAGCAAACCGTTCAAATCGGTCAACTGTTGTTGGTAACGTTTTTGTATTAACCGTTTTCCTCAGGTTTTAACAGCTCATAATAGACAACGCCCCTCTGGTCCCACCAAACACAGCGCATCGTCTTTCTGCTAAAACGATTCGGTCTTGCGGTCGATGTGGATGGTGCGCCTGGGTCTACCCATGATTTTTTGCGCTTGGGATTCTCAAAATAAATCCACTTTTCATTCCCTGTAACTATATGATGCAAAAACGACTTCCTTTTGTACCGAGCGAGCAAAATGTCACACGTGTTTTTGCACTTTTTTTCCATTTGCCTGCCGTTCAATTCATGTGGTACCCATCTACCGGTCTTCTGAATCTTTCCCATCTCTCATAGCCGATTGGAAACAGCTTGTTGACTAACGCCCAATTGCTCGGCGAGTTGTTTTTGTGTTTGCAAATCATCTTCGTTCAACAATGCTTGCAATTCCACATCTTCGTATTTTTTTTGGCGGTTTTCCACGTTCCTTGTCTGCAATATCGAAGTCACCACTTTTAAAACGCCGAAATCATCGTTCACACGTATCTTGCCATGGAGCATGTTCACCATAAGCTTCTCGAAGTAATCGGTATGATTCAACAGCAGTTTTCTTCAAATGAAAACAAAAAATTAATGCTGTCCGCGAATGCTCTTTGTTCGGTATAAATTTCGACACATTGAACACAACAACACAACACTATGCACACATTTTTCCAATTTATCACTCGGGACGCCTATGCGAAAAAGAGACACAGTGTGCTACACATTTATTGTAGAAATGGCTCCAAACAGAAAAATTCTCAGGCTTTAAACAAAAAAATTGAGATCGTTGAAGTTCACAATAAGGAAATTTAAATGTAAGGGACTTATCCAAGAGTCTTAATATCGGAAAAATACAAGCTGCTGCTATAATTAAACATAAAGAAATCCTTCTAAACAAATGTATGTCGAACAGCAATTTGAAGAGAAGCTTTTTGACTGGTGATGTTACCAAAATTAACAAGTTGTGTTATAACTGGTTTATAGCAGCTCGCCATAAGGGGATTCCTTTGACAGGTATGCACTTAAATTATTTTTTTTTAGATAGGGTTTTTTGGAATTGGTGCGTTAATTTTCTTTTCATATCAATTCAAAGAATGGATAAAAGGGGTGAGAATATCAGTAGGCTTGTCGTGACAAAAATGCTAAAAAACTTATTGTTAATGTTTTTTTAGGCCCGCTAATATGATACAAAGCAAAAGAAATAGCCGAGTCTCTGGGACATTCTACATTCAGTGCTTCTTCTGGTTGGCTTAATAAATTTAGAAACAGCCACGACATAAGCTTTAAAGCGATTTTAGGAGAAGGAGCTTCGGTTATTGCTGAAGATGTTTCATCATTCTGGAAAAAATGCCCTTGTTTAATTACGGCATATTCACCGAGAGACATCTATACTTCCCATGAGACAGGCCTGTATTTTAGGGCTCTACCTAACAAAAAAAAGAGAGGTTTACAATTTTGCATTGCGCAAATATGGTGGGAGAAAAAGAAAAACTCTTAGTCATTGATAAGGCAGCTAAACCCAAAGCATTTAAAAATATTAACATAAACAACCTGCCTGTAACTTGGAAATATAATAAGAAAGCTTGGATGACAGGAGAAATTATGACAGAGTGGTTGCAAGATCTTAATTGGAAAATGACAAAAGAAAAAAGAAACATTTTGTTATTTTTAGACAATGCAGGATCTCATCCAAAAGACGTCCACTTAAAAAAATATAAAAATCTTGTTTCTGCTAACTGTACATCAGCTTGTCAACAAACGCGCAAGGAACATGGAATTAAAAAAAAAATTAAAATTTATTACCGAAGTCTAATACTAAAACACCTGATAGTAAACATTGAAACTGCTAGTACAGCTTTTGAGTTCATTAAGAAAATTACGCCATTGGATGCAGTTTGCTTTGCAAAAATCGCTTAGGAACAAGTAACCAAGGAAACAGTTAAAAATTGCTTCCGTAAAGCGGGATTTAAGCATGAAAATATGCAAAGTGAAGACCACTTAACTGAGGCTGTTACATATGATCCAAAAGATGACTTACCACTTAACGTACTTGCAGATATCCTCAAAAATAATAATTTGTTGGAGTTGACTGATAATGAAAACCTTAATGATTTTTCGAACATAGATAAAATTTTGTATGTTGAAAATTCAAATTCAGGACAAGAAATTGAAAATCCCGTTGAAATACTTAGGACTTTCCGAAGATTCTGATGTCGATGAGGTTCCAATACCAACAGATGCTATCCCAAATTATGGTGAAGCTATTACCCTAACCAAGCAGCTTAAAAGTTTTGCCGAAGATCATGGAGATGCAGACTCTTCAGAGTTTCTTTCCTAATTAGAAATATGACGCCATTTTAAAGAAAAAGAGGAGACAAACAACAACATACGAATTTTTGCGTCATTAAACTGACCTTTTATTTCATATGTATAATTCTATCCTATTATATTTTAGATGTATCTAAAGATAACAAATCTTTGTTTTTTCCTTAAGTTTTACGTTTTTTGTTTATTTTAAAAATATGTACATAAACTCCTGGAGAAAATTAACGCAACAATCTGAAAATTAATTTATCTTTTTCTTATGTCAGTTTTAAAGTTTATCAAGTATTTGAATAGTAGGCTATGCATATTTTGTTTCGTCGTTCATGACAGAAATCAAAACAATTCGTTTAGATTTACAGTTTTAAAGAATTTTTTAGAAGATAAATAATTTTCTGTAATAATGCGACAGATTTTCTTTAAAAGTAAGCTTATAAATTGTTCCCTTTTTCAAAGTAATACGTTTTTGTGGTAGACTGTTTTATTTTTGACCCCGAAGAATTAGAAAAATGAATCGAACAAGGAATTTAACTGAACACGAGGTAGTGCGAGCCTCAGTTTTATTGGACGAGGGATATTGTCAGAGTTATGCTGCCAATTTGTTAGGCAAACATCGTTCCACAATAAGTCGTATGGTAAGACGCTTGAATGAAGTAGGAACTTATTCTAGAAGGCTAAGGCAGGGGCGAAAATGATGCACTAGCGACCTAGATGAACGTTTTATAAGATAATATGCTTTAATAAACAAGACTGTCACTAGTTCTATAATAAGAAACGAACTCGAAGCTGTTCGCAATGTCACAATTTCTTCTAAAACAGTTAGAAGACGGTTAAATGAAGCTGGATTAAACAGTAGGAGACCAGCCACTGGGCCCTTGCTTACTAGAGAGAACAGAGTTGCTAGGTTACGTTTTGCTCGAAATCACGAAAACTGGTGTGTGGATGATTGGAAACAAGTGTTCTTCACAGATGAAACTAGGGTTAGTCTAAAACATCCAGATTGTCATGAGCGAGTATGGCGAAGACCAGGAGAGAGGTTTGCTCCTTGCAATATCTCTGCAAGGATTCCATTCGGCGGTGGCTCTGTTATGTTCTGAGGTCGCATCTGCTTTGATGCTCGCACAGAGTTAGTTCCTGTCCGTACGAGATCCATGAATGCTGATTACTATCTTGAGAATATTGTAATAGAACATGTGATGCCTTTCGGTCATTTTGTGGGGCCCAATTTCCTGTTTATGCAAGACAACGCTCGACCTCACGTGGCTAGGGAGGTTCTCGATTATCTTATACAAGTTGATATACCGATTATGCAATGGCCACCAAAAAGCCCGGATCTGAATCCGATAGAACATGTATGTGATCACCTTTAGAAAAATGTGAAACGTCATATACCTGCACCTAGAAACCTGAGGGAACTTGAAAATGCAGTTATCACAGAATCGGAGCAAATTCCTCAAGATTTTATCCAAAATTTCATTAGAAGCATGCCTAGGCGCATAAACACTGTCATTCGAAGTAGAGGAGGCAACACACGCTACTAGTGTCCCAGTTACACCATTAATTTTGCTACTAGTGTCCCAGTTTATTTTTTTCATTATTACATAATTTCAACGATTTTGTTATTAGGTCTTAAGAATAATTTTAATTCGAATCTTTTAGAGAAATTTGGTAGCTAATTCACTTTTAAAGTATCCGAATAAGTTTTTTTCTAACTTTTAGTGTAACCAATGTTCATAAAAAATTATTAAAATTAATTCATTATGGAGATTTGTATGATTTCATATATTGTTGCGTTAATTGTGTCCAGGAGTGTACATAAGTATACGTTTTAAATGTCCCAAATTCTTTAATTACGGTTTTCATTAAAAAACGATTTTTTTTTTTGTATTTCTTTTAAGCGGACACCCCTCTTGAACGGACACTTTCGGTCGATCCCATTGGTGTCCGCCAAAGGGAGATTTCACTAATATATATATATATATATATATATATATATATATATATATATATATATATATATATATATATATATATATATATATACAGTAATACCCCGCTTTACGCGAGGGATACGTTCCGAAAAAAATCGCGTTAACTGAAATTCGCGTATATCGAGGTTTATGATTAAACATAGTCAAAATTTAATACAAAAAAATACAAATCATTTTAATCAATCACTTTAATTCTAAGAACACTTTATGCAATACATACTCTTATTTTTTACGGAAAAATACATCTATTGTCTTTTGGGTAACGTTTTGTTTACGTTCTTGTAAAATACGTTCATAACACCCAACACTGTTTTTAATTGTTTGACACACGGTCAAGACACGGTCATCATTATTGTCTATACTCTGCAATATGTCCAAACCTGAATAAATTTTTGAAAGTGCATTTTGTATTTCCCCTGAAGATAAAACTTTCTCTTCTACTTGTTCTTCCTCATCGTAGATAGGATTATTCTGTAACTCGATCAGATCTTCATTGCTAATAGGATCGTCGTGCGTTGCTACAAGTTCTACGAGATCTTCTACCGTGACATCTTCAAGTTCAGACCCCTCAATCATTGCAGCAATGTCTTCAAGCACTTGTCTCTGCATCTGGACAATTCTTCTAGGTGCTTCCACTACATCTGGCCAAAGATTACGCCACACCCCATTCATACAACTCATTTTAACTTCCTTCCAAGCCTCTTCTATGTTGTGAATAGACTTCATAATGTTGTATGACTTCCACCACTCTCGCATAGACTGTCTTCCTTCCCCGTCAGTTTCATGAATTAGTTGGCTAAAAGTGCGGCGATGGTAATAAGCTTTGAAGTTTGCTATTGCTCCCTGGTCCATAGGTTGTAATATTGACGTAGTGTTTGGTGGAAGGAACTTTACGTACACTTTTAAGTCTCTGGGCGTATCAAGTGAGGTTGGATGTCCTGGGGCATTGTCTAAGAGTAATATAACTTTAGGTTCAAGCCCATTTCTGTCACAGTATGATTTGACTGATGGGCAAAAACTATTAGAATACCATTCTTGAAAAAATTTCCCGTGTAACCCACGCCTTTCTGTTTGATCGCCACACAACTGGTAGACTTGTCTTGTCTGTGCCTCGCATTGCACGGGGTGTGTTTCTGAATGGTACACTAGTAAAGGTTTCAGTTTGAAATCACCAGTGGCATTACCACCCAGCAGAAGTGTTAGTCGATCTTTCGCAGCTTTGAAACCACTGGCTTGACGTTCTTCCTTAGAAATGAATGTTCGAGATGGCATTTTTTTCCAGTAAAGTGCGGTCTCATCAACATTGAAGATGAGACAAGCAGGAATTTTCTCTCGTCTAACGAAGTCTTGAAACTTGTCTGGAAACTCAGCTGCAGCTTGAATGTCCGCGCTGGCCGCCTCGCCTGTTATGTGGATATTGTGAAGATTAGAACGCTGCTTGAACCGATGGAACCAGCCTCTGCTGGCAGCAAAAGTCGGAGTGGCACTCCCTTCTCCTTCTTTTGTTTTCAGCATCTCATACAAAGATTTTGCTTTTGTGCATATGAGATCTTGACTTAGTGGTGTGTTCTTCTTATTCAAATCTTCGATCCAGACTGACAGTAATTTCTCCATTCTTTCTAAGATAGATGATCTCGAACGAGAAAGTTTTGTTGCACTTATAGGTGTTGAACCTTCGCTGGAGATTTTAATTTTTTTCCCGATTTTTATAAATCGTTCTCACAGTCGATTCTGAGAGTCCAAAATCTCTCCCAACAATTGTTGCTTTGCCTCCATTTTCCATTCTTCTTAACACTTTCATCTTCAATTCCAAAGTGACGCTTTTACGCTCTTTTTTCTTTACAGGCGGCATTTTTAACGTAGGGTTAAATTATGTATGTATGTATCTCCAATAAATATTAAAACAAAACTGCCAGCCGACCGAACTAACATTACGGAACAAATGAACACACGAAACGAACGAGGAAATCCCCATAGAACAAAGTCGAAGGACAGGGAATTCCCAATTCTTCAAAGAGAATATTCAGAGAAAGCGGGGATCCCCCCGCGACCATAGAGAAGTTAATGACTACATGAGCGCGAAATTTGAAATTCGCGTTATAGTGAAACCGCGCGTAACGGGGGTCGCGCTAAGCGGGGTATTTGAAATTCGCGTTATAGTGAAACCGCGCGTAACGGGGTCGCGCTAAGCGGGGTATTACTGTATATATATATATATATATATATATATATATATATATATATATATATATATAAATAATATATCTGTATATATATATATATATATATATATATATATATATATATATATATATATATATATATATATATATATATATATATCTATAGTTCAACGGTTGCTTTTTCACAATAACGACCTGAATAGATCTCTTCTTAACATTCAGAATCAATTTCTCACCCCTAATGTTCTTTCATATGTCACCCCAGACCCTAACACAACAGTATACAGAAGCTTACCTTATATTAAGGGCTTAACCCCTAAACTAATAAAAGTATTTAAGAACGAAAATATTAAATTTGCCACGAGGATTGATAATACCCTCAAATGCCTATTCACCAATTTGAAACAGCCAGTACCCAAACTAAAAAGGACAGGAATTGTATACAAGATCCCTTGTCTGGATTGCCAACTTACATACATTGGCCAGACTTCTAGATCACTCCAAGGGAGAATAACATCCCATAAGAGCGACTGTAAAAGGAGCACTCAATCTTGTGCCCTGGCACATCACTTTACACAGCACGACCAGGATTAATTTCGGAGAGGCTGAAATACTTTACTCAGAGACTAACTACTACAGGAGGAGCTTTTTGGAGATGGTGGCCATTCATAACACACCTAATAATATGAACATCAAAACTGATGTGGACGACCTTAGCGTCGTGTACTCTTACGAGGCTGGTTTGAAAAGTCCGTGCAAAAATAAAAAAAACTGCTTATGTGTTTGGGGTAAACCTTTTTTATTTTTCGACATAGTCTCCTTTTAGGCTTATACACTTCGTCCAACGATATTCTAGTTTGTTGATCCTTTCCGAATAATAGGATTTGTCCAAGTCTGCAAAATATCCATTAGTGTCTGCAATCACCTCCTCGTTTGAATAAAATCTTTGTGCCGCCAGCCATTTCTTCAAATTGGGGAACAAATAGTAGTGCGAGGGAGCCAAGTCTGGAGAATAGGGGGGATGTGAAACGAGTTGGAATCCTATTTCCATTAATTTTGCGACCACAACTGCTGAGATGTGTGCTGGTGCGTTGTCGTGATGGAAAAGGACTTTCTTGTGGGCCAATCGCGGGCGTTTTTCTTGCAGCTCGGTTTTCAAACGATCCAATAACGATGAATAATATTCACCTGTAATAGTTTTACCCTTTTCCAGATAGTCGATGAGGATTATCCCTTGTGAATCCCAAAAGATAGTCGCCATAACCTTTCCGGTCGAAGGAACGGTCTTCGCCTTTTTTGGTGCAGATTCCCCCTTGGTAACCTATTGTTTAGATTGTTGTTTGGTCTCAGGAGTATAGTAATGTATCCATGTTTCATCCACAGTGACGAAACGACGCTTAAAGTCCTCCGGATTCTTCTGGAACAGCTGCAAACCATCCTTGCAACACTTCACACACGATTCCGTTTTTGGTCAAGCGTGAGCAATCGCTGCACCCATCTTGCGGGTAGCTTTCTCATGTCCAAATGTTTATGCAAAATATCATGTACCATTCAGTCGAGATGCCCACAGCACTAGCAATCTCACGCACCTTAACTCTTCTGTCATCCATCACCATATCATGGATTTGATCAATGATTTCTGGAGTCGTAACCTTCACAGGCCGTCCAGAACGTTCAGCGTCACTTGTGCCCATATGGCCGGTCCGAAAATTTTGAAACCACTTATAAACTGTTCTAATCGAAGGTGCAGAGTCACCATAATATTTATCAAGCTTCTCTTTAGTCTCCTGAGGCGTTTTGCCTTTCATAAAGTAATGTTTAATCACCACACGAAATTCTTTTTCGTCCATTTCTTGAAAATCACTCGACTTCCTTGATTCACACGAATGCCAAACACAAAGAAATAGACTGATATGGCTGAAACTTGGTGTGCGTTCATTCAAGAGATGCTACTAACTAAACATGACCTCGATATGCGCCGGTGGTGCCATCTCTCGGACTTTGCACGGACTTTTCAAACCAGCCTCGTACTTACTACAGCTATCTACCTCTCCAGATTCCCCCCCTGTTGACCACTAGTCCTTCCAAATAAACAATTATTAAACAGGTTCCTTTTGGATAAAAATTTTTTTAATAAAATAAAAACCAAATAAAATAAAAGATTTTTATAATTATAATTACTCCCTCGTAAAGTTCATAGTTGAGCCCCTTGTGGTACAATACGCAGACGCGAACTGTCTGCCAAATGTCAAAAATGCCGGGATTTTTCTAACATCTCTCACTTTTTCGGTTCCTGAAACCACATGTTTCACTAGTAATGATTAAGAAAATGTAAAAATTTTTTAACAAGTTTTAATATGTAGTCCGTTAGTTTTTAGTATAAAATAGTTTTTTACAAGTTGTTTTTGATTAAACAATGCTTATCCTGGAAAATAACTCATGTTAAGTAAGTTTAATATTATAATTTCTCTGTTCAGTGATACCAATTAGTATTTTACCATCTGCTTCATTAAGCAGCACAAATTGACTGTCCATTTTACTTGTAGAGTGTCCTGATGAAGAAAGAAATATATTCCGAAAGCTAGACTATTAACCAAGAGTTTTATTTGGCCAAAATCTTTTGACCGCTACCTTCACAATATTGTGAATTCTCTCTCTCTCTCTCTCTCTCTATATATATATATATATATATATATATATATATATATATATATATATATATATATATATATATATATATATATATATATATATATATATGTATATGTATATATCTCCTGGTTTTTTTTTTTTTAAATAAATATTTGTTGAAGTGCTCCGCCGTTGATCAGGTGTCTGTCCGCGAAATCCTGGTGTCAATAGGTCGCGCTGTCTTAACTCCTTTTATATTGAATTAAAACTTGATTTTCTTTTATAAAAGAAAAAAAAACACATTTCAACAAAAAAGTATAATCTTTTTTCCAATAATTTTCGTACAAAGAATTACATTTATTCCGTTTAAAATTCAAATGCAGAAAATTTATGAAACGTTTCGTGTTTCGTGGCTTCCAAATTGGGAATAACTCAGGAAGGAAAAAACAAGATTAATGATGTGATTCTTAAATGACCAGTACAAACGTTTTGCTGGCACCAGCTCTCAAAATGTCTTAGTTTAAAGGCCATTTATGTTCTTGTTGAGTTTGCAAAATCCCGTAAAGCACACTTTACGAGTATATAGCTTTAGGCGAAGACCGGTTTATTACCCATAAAATGGGTTTTAATCAATATTTATAAGTTTAGTGCTGCTAAAAGTAAAAAACAGTTCCTGCTAAAATTTGAAATTTAGGAGAGCTTATTTTGAATAGCGAGAGGTATGTTTAGCGTTTGTAAATTTGCAGACAGCTATATCGAAGAATTTTAATTCGTTTGCAATTTACAAAACGTAGGTTTCTAATATTGTATTATATGTTTTGCATTAAACGATCAGCCAATATTTTTATTATAGATATAAAAACATATGGTAGCGTTTATGTCCAGCAATATGTAAAATTGTTCATAATGCTTCATGGTTTTCGTATAAATAATACTAAATTATTGTAACATTTACCTGTTAGACAATTTTATTTCTGTAGCATTTCCAGAACAAATTTTAAAGACTTTCAGCCTCATTTATAACCTTATGTAATTACCGCTTATAGTTTATACTTATTATTTTTTATGAATATAATCTGTAATGTAACCTCCTGTTTTAATATTGTCATTTATGTTTAACTAAGGTTAAGTTTTGACACATTTTTATATATTATTCTTTTGGCATTCTCTGCTATGCTATATCAAGAACTACCTACTGCCATCAAGACTGTGATTAAATCGCGTAATGTTTACTTTTCGAAAATATTCCTTAGTGCAAATTTTATTATTTATTTCTTATTCGTAGTTTAGAGTTTTTAATTTACAGTTAACGTGATTGACAAATAAAGAGTGTCTCAAAATGACCTGACGTTTTAATTTATTGATAAAACATATTATTTATTTGAAAAATATGATTTTTTTTATTTTAATATAAGGTACAAACATAGAGGTTATGTGTGAAACACAATATCCAATAAATGGTCGCATCGACCCTGTTTGCAAAGGTCGTTCGACGAAATTTTCAATAACATTTTGGCATAATTGCGGACTAATTTCTTCCTTGAGCTCCGGAATGGTCTGTGGCTCATTGGCATAAACTTTTCCTTTCAGAAAACCCCAAAGAAAGAAGTTCAATGGCGTCAAATTGCACGATCGTGGTGGCCAATTCGCTTCGCCGCGGCGCGCGATAACTCGACCATGAAATTTCGTGTGCAATAACTGCATTATTTCGCCCACAGTGTGGCAGGTTACGCCCTCTTGTTGGAAGAATATGTCTTCCAATTCATGCCGTTCAATTCACTGACGGTAACTGTATTCCAGCAGCATTCTCGAAAAAGTACGGCCCAATCACTCCTCCAACCCAAAATCCGCACCAAACAGTGACTCGTGGTGGATGTATGGGAAGCTGTTAGATCACTTGTGGATTTTTGGTCCCTCAAAGTCGACAGTTTTACTTATTTAAGTAGTCACTAAGTTGAAAATGCGCCTCATCGCTGAAGATGATTTTCTTTAAAAATCACCATCGATTTGTTGATGCTTCAATATCCAATTGGCGAATATACGTCGCTGCGCATGGTCTACTGGCTGCAGTTCTTGTGTCAATTGGATCTTGTAAGCAGGCAAATGCAGATCTTTCGTCAAAATTCGCTGCACAGAGCATCTTGAAATGTTCAGTTGCTGAGGACAATGGCGAATCGAGATGGAAGGATTTTCGTCAACACTTGCACTCACTGCGGCCTTGTTTTCATTCGACCGGCCGGTAAGAGGACGGCCACTGCTTTTTGCGGTCAGAATTGAACCACTTACCTCAAATTTTTTGATTAGCTGCACCACAATGTTGCAAGATGGGTTATGATGACCAAACGACGTGCGGACTTTTCAAACTGTCTCTGCAAAATTTTCACCATTTCTATGCGTTGCTCGATCGTGTATTCTTCATGACTAAACCTCAATACTTCCTGATGCCAGTTGTCAAAGATTAGTACTCTATGTTCGCCACACAAAAAATTGCGCGCAATTTAAAATGTCAGGTCATTTTTAGACACCCTTTATGTCTTGATACAGATATCTTTTCTGGTCCTTTCTTTTATTTTTATTTAGCTTAAACAATGGCAATAATGCCATCTCATTAAATATTGTCTAGATTCACCTTTTTAGTGTTCCGTACGGAACATTTATAAGATCACTTCGGTGTCTGTCCGCTTGTCTGTCTGTCACACCCGATTTTCTCCGAAACTATTTGACATAGAAAGTTCAAATTTGGTACTAATATAGGAATTGATGACCTCATCATAGCTGTATAGTTTTGAAAATTAAATTTTCACTTAAGGAGTTAGTTTTGGGAAGTGAAATCGGAAGTAAAAAAAAAAATTTACTAGCTGATCGAGTGGGGTGTCAAATGAAAGCTTGTAAAAACACGAGTTCAGAAATATATATAATGTAATACTTGCGCACACTTTTCTTTGTATTGTTTCTAAAAAATCCCGAAAACTCGCTGTCCCCCCCTTTATCCCGAAAAGTACTGATCAAAAAATTTTGAAAAAATCCTGAAATATTCTCCACGTGATGTAGATTGAAAAAAAAATTATTACCAGTGCATTACCTTCAATAATTTATTTGGTATATAAAAAAAATTCAAGATCATCACTTTTTCAGTGAAGATCGGAAACAAACTTTGTTGAAAACTCATTTGGGGCATGTTTTATGAAGTCATTGACCATTTTATACTTCTGTAACAAAATTTTTCATTTTAAAACACTAATTGCGCAAGTTCAACTTGCACTTGACCGGTTATTAAATAATCTATAATCACGTAATTCCATTCAGTGTTCCCATACGTTATTTCTTTTGTGACATGGTGCCGCATGAATTTATGCTGTGTTTATTTATTTTTCACCAGAAGACTGTGATGTAAATAGGTGCTAGTCCTATTTTGCTCACTTTTTTTTTCGTTGAAAACACTAAAATTAGGTTTGGTACAGGCAAGTGCCAATAATTATTTCCTTTTTTGTTTTTGTGTACATCATCCAAAAATTTTTCCGTTGTTGTACATAGTGAGGAATGACGCCTTGTCCGTTGATCATCAATAAGATAAAATTATTTCAAATTATTGAAAATCAATTTAAATAGCTTTCTTAATTTTTTCGCCCATTTTTTCATTGTTTTTTAAATTTTTGATATCTTAATGGTAACACCGTCTCAGTATGAGTAAGTAACTTTCTTCCTTTGAAATATACCTACCCTAATTAATACAACTTACAAGTTCTAGGGCGTTCACTAGGGAAACTACTTAAAATGCAACAGGGCCCACTCTGTCCGAGATAAGAGCTTCAGTATACAGTTAAGGAAAGCATATGGAACAAAATAAATAAAAAATACACAGTATAAGATAAGGATTTCAAATATTTTACCACGTAAAATATGGAGTAAATATAGGGTTTAATCCTTACCGTGTCTGAGAAAAAAAATGAAAATATTTAGTTTATCTGTTTGCAGTAAATAAATATTTTATTTCTTCTTCTTATTACGCCGTCTCCGTAAGAAGGTTGGCGATCCATTTGGTTATTGTGATTTTCGATACAACAGCCTAAAATAGGTCGCAAGATGTTTTAGCAAATCATCTTCTCAAGTCCTTCATCCACGAGTTTCGTCTCCGTCCCACTGATCTCTTCCCTGATACTTTTCCTTCTATGATCATAGGCAGGATCTCGTATTTTTCTCATCTCATTAAATGATCGAAATATGGTAGCTTCCTTTCCTTGATGGTCATAAGTACCTCCTTCTTCTTCTGAACTCTATTTAGCACTTCTAAGTTGGTCACCTTTTGCATCCAGGATATTCGGAGCATTCTGCGATATAAGTATATCTCGAATGCCTTTATCTTCCTCTCGCTAATGGAGTCCAGGGTCCAGCTTTCACTTCCGTATAAAAGAACAGAGAAGACATAGCATCGCATCATTCTTATTCTCAGTTCTAAGCTCAGATCCGATCTTGCAAAAAATGTTCTCATGTTGATAAACGCTTGTCTGGCTTGCTCAATTCTCGATCTAATTTCTTTTTTCGGATCGCAATTGTTATCCACTATTGAGCCTAAGTATTTAAAGGACGTTACTTGTTTAACAGAGTTACCATGAATAGTTAGAAATTCGCCTGTATTTCTCTTAGAGAAGATCATTAGTTTAGTTTTGGACATGTTCATGAAAAGATCGAACTGTTCGCTATGATGAACTATTTTATTTATAAGCTTTTGGAGTTCTTGAAGGATCTTTCCTATGGCTACAGTATCATCAGCGTATCTAATAGTGTTGATTACTGTCGCATTAATCTCAATACCAGCAGTTTCATCATGTAGGGCTTCCTTGTAGAGATTAAAGAGTAATGGGTGAAAGAACACACCCTTGCCGTACACCTTTTCTTATACAAATATCATCAGATGTTGTTTGTTTTATCTGTACTTGAGCTGTTTGATACCAAAATAATTTTGTTATTATTTGGATGTCCTCCTTGTCTATGCCGGTGGCTTTAAGTATATCAATCATTTTGTTATGTGACACAGAACTGAATGCTTTGCGGTAGTCGATAAAGCACGCATGTACATCAACGTTCATGTCTCTGCATCTTTGGGTTAATACGTTAAGAGAAAATAAGACTTCACGTGTTCCCATTCCATTTGTAAAGCCAAACTGAGTGTGATCTATTTGACTTTCAAATTTTCTGCAAATCCGTGTGTTTTTAATACATGAGGCACAAGACTGATCATACGATAGTCATTGCCTACTGAAACGTGTGCCTTCTTAGGTAGGGTTACGAGTGTTGACTCGAGCCAATCTGCTGTTATTTGGCCAGTTTTGTAAACTGAGTTAAAGAGCGAAGTAAGTAAGTTGAGAGCCTTAGTCCTTCAATAGAAGCTTTAATGTTTCAGTATGTATTTTATCAAGGCCGGCAGCTTGTCCATTTTTTGTAATTTTAGAGTGTGGATAACTTCGCGCTTGGTGATTACTGGGCTTGATTCATTTATTTCACTGTCTGGTGTTAGCAGGTCTTGTCTATTGTCGCTGAAGAGATTCTCTATATATTCTTTCCAGCCTTTAATTTTTCTTCAACTCCAGTTACTATTTCATTCCGGTCATTTTTAAGAAGTGTTTTTTGATAGCTTCATTGTTTACCCGCCATTTCTTTAACTTTTTTATGTAGTTTAAATGTATCATATTTTTCTTGCAATGTTTCTATTTCTCTACATTTCTATGTCAACCATTCCTCCTTTTCTTCTCTACATTTCTTTCGAATGATGGTCTGTATTCCTTTGTACTTTGTGTTGTCTTTTATTTTCACCTTTCTTCTTTCTTCCATTAGCTGTAATATTTCGTCGGTCATCCAACCTTGTTTTTTCTTATTGTTCTTAAATCCAATCTCATTTTGTTGAATATCGTTCATGACTGTTTTTATTGATCTCCATATATCTTCAGCTTTATTACTTCTATTTGTTCTTTGTAAATTATTCATTTCCTTCTCAAGTTTCATGATAACCTCTTGATTCAATGTTCTTAAGATCGTCAAGATTTATACGTTTTCCTGACTTGTGCTTTTTGATATTGAAGAATCGTTGAAATCTAAACTCCATTACGACAGGGCTGTGATCGCTATATACATCTGCTGTATTGCTGAGTATTGGCTGTATTGTTTAAGATCACTACTTAAAGAATCTTTAATTTATTTTTTCCTTATAAACATCTGATAATTATGAAAGTTATAGGTCTAGTTATTTAGGATTTATTCTGTGTCAATTGAATAAGTACTGCAAACTTTTTGTCGATCATCCTTCTTGAGAGCTTATTCCGAGAACTGACTACTTCAGAATCTGGCAATTGATTTAATTCCAGTTGCATACGCCATTTAAATTAGCGAACCGAAGCTCGGAGTGGGGAGAGCGAGACTTTATCGATGATATGCTGCCAGTGTCACGATTAAAATTTTTGGAATGTTTCGATATTTCGATGGACTGCCGAATTTTCCTAGGATAGAAACGAGTTTGTTTCAAGGATTTTTGGTCATTCAGAAAGGATCTGGTCTCTTATTTCATGCAGATGTTCTGTAACTGCTGAAGTCGAAATATTACGAAGACATACCGCCCTTCTCATTTCACAGATATGGGTTTTACCACAGCTACATGGAATACTGTAGACTTCTGGCTTTTCAAGAGAGAGTTTAGAGCAGATAAAGAATCGTATTATTATGTTTCCGTTGAATTTTCAGAAAGCCATCTGTGACATTCTTATTGTATGGAAGGACTACAATCCCCACTGACTTATCTGCTTTACTTCTAGTTCTCGGAGATATCTGGTAAGATATCTCGGCATCTCGTCATCGGAAATTAACGGAAAAAAAGGTGTTTTAGTTCAAACTGAAGAGAGTTGTGACTGAGAGAATGATACAGCTCTGTGAGCAAGGGAGTTGATAACTGAGCGATTTTGGGAGGGATGGTGATGCGAGGAAGCATTTAAATATCGATCCGTATGAGTGGGGTTTTTGTATACCGAGTGACCTAAAGTCATATCTGACTTTTGTTCAATGAGAATATCTTGGAAATGGAGAGTATTATTATTTTCAGCAAAATTTCAATCAAAAGTGAAGTGGATATTTAGGTATAAAGAGTTAAGATGATTGGGAAAACTCTCGAAAGATTATTGTCCGTGTGCCATATTCCGAAAGTGTCATCAACATAACGTTTCCAGAGTTTTGGTTGAAAACGAAAAGTGTCAATGACTTGTTTTTCGAAGTGTTCCATAAATATTTTCTTCTTCTTCCTATAAGATAAGTCTGTTTTTAAGCCTCTTGTAACGTAGATGTCCAGCTTTCGTGCCATGTTTTTGGTGGTCGACTGGGAGGTCCCCTCTCGTTTCTGGTTTTTCATCTTTTACCCATCTTAGCCAGCTATTAGCTGGCATCCTACTTATGTAATCCTTCCAATAGCGACGTCTTGATCTGGCGAAACGGATGATGTCCTGAATCTTGAGTTCTTCTTGTATAGTGGTGCTTCATACTTGGTCTCTCAGGGTTATTCCTTTGACAGTGCGAAGTTTTTTCATTTCTGTACCTCTCATGATGTAGATGTTTCTGCTGCATACATTAGAACTTGTATTACTACGGTTCTATATATACACACTTTGCTTTCTGTAGACATTCTGTCTGATGATGCACGCCCACATCTTCTACCGATGACAAATAAATCAGGTCCTCCCATAACGGCGGAAGAAGTTCGAGCTACGATAAGACAAATGAAAGAAGGAAAAGCCCCTGGTCCTGATAACTTCCATTCAGAATTCTTGAAGCTTCTGGACGATAATGGCATCAAACAGATAACACACATATGAAACCGGGAACATCCCGAAGGAGTGGTTAAAATCAGAATTTATAACACTACCAAAGAAACCAGGAGCAAAGAAATGCGAAGACTTTAGAACGATTAGTCTCATGAGTCATCTATTAAAGGCATTTTTAAAAACCATACATAGAATGATCTACGAAGTTTGTGAAGAGCACATATCAGAAACACAGTTTGGATTTCGTGATGCGGTGGGAACAAGAGAAGCCATATTCAGTATCCAGGTGCTATTTCAGAGGTGTCGTGACGTTAACTGTGACGTGTATGCTTGCTTCGTGGATTATCGCAAGGCCTTTGATAGAGTGCAACACCATATACTCATGGAGATACTGAAGCAGGTGGGGATTGACGATCGTGATTTAAGGATAATTGCACATCTATATTGGAATCAGACTGCCTGCATAAACGTGGATGGAGACAAATCTGAAGCAATAAACATATTACGAGGAGTTAGACAGGGGTGCGTTCTATCGCCACTATTATTTAATATCTACTCCGAACATATATTTAATAAAGCTCTCGAAACCAATAACGCAGGAATACTTGTAAATGGAAAACGTTTAAATAACTTAAGGTATGCGGACGACACTGTAATTATCGCAGATAGTCTGGCAGACCTACCGGAAACTATGACAAGAGTGGTAGAGGTTAGTCGGGAGTACGGGCTCGATATAAATATAAATAAAACCAAATATATGGTGATCAGCAAAAATAATATCCCGCATAAGGATCTGATAGTTTCCAATAATCAACATATTAAACGAGTCAATAAATATACATACCTGGGATCTGTATTGAATGACCAATGGGATCACTCACAGGAAATAAGGTGTCGTATAGAAAAGGCGAGAGCTGTGTTTGTTAAAATGGCATCAGTTTTCAAAAACCGCTTCTTGAAAATAACGACTAAGGTACGACTTCTCCGCTGTTATGTCTTCTCCGTCTTGCTTTATGGAGCAGAATCCTGGACTGTAACTGAAGCCACCAAGAAAAAGCTGACGGCGTTTGAAATGTGGCTATACCGCAGAATCCTGAGAATTTCATGGGTGGATCACGTGACCAACGGGGAAGTTCTTAGAAGAATGAAAAAACCCACGGAGATAATAACCACCATAAAAACACGGAAGTTAGAGTACCTGGGCCATATAATGCGTAATGAGAAGAGATATGGATTACTACAAGAAATACTGCAGGGGAAAATTCCGGGTAAACGTGGCCCGGGCCGCAGGAGGATCTCGTGGTTGAAAAATCTTAGAACATGGTTTTCGGTAACAACCACGTCCGGACCGGATAGGCACCAGAAGAAGAAGAAAAAGAAGACATTCTGTAGGCATTTTTCCATATTAAGTCCCAAAAAACAACTATATATTTTCGATGCTTTATTTGCCTGATTGAGTACTTCTTGATATAGATTTTTTGTGCTCGATAGCTATACTCCCAGGTATGTGCAGTGCATGTTTTGTGCTACTGTTTTGTTATAGATGACTAATTTACATCTAAGCTTTAGCTATAACCACCGATTCTCTTTTTTGCACTGATATTCTCATGTTGTAACTTTCTGCTGTGGTTTGAAAACGATATATTATTTGCTGTAAACCACCTTCATTTTCTGCTGTTAATATTACAACATCGGCAATTCACAATATTTTTATAGTTTTTCGTCTATTTTGTATCCACTATTCACCTCATTGATACTATTTATTATTTTGTCTATTAAATTAAAAAGTGCCTATCGCCTTGTCGAATTCTCAATGATATTGGTACTTCTTCAGTTAGTCCTTACTGCGTCTTTATACATGTCGTATTGTTTTTATTGAGATGTTCTATCACTTTAATATAGTTATATATATATATATATATATATATATATATATATATATATATATATATATATATATATATGTATATATATATATATATATATATATATATATATATATATATATATATATATATATAAATATGTTTGCAATAACTGGCGAAAGAGAAGAGCCCATTGCCGTTTCAGATATTGGTTTATATATTTCACTATTGTATAACAAATAGTTCCAGACAGGCATTTCTCGAATAGAGTTAAGAAATTTTAGGGCAGATTTTGGGCGTCAAAGATGCCTCTTAAAATTCTAAATGTCTCGGCAATGGGAACTTTGTTGCTAACTAAAATGTCGTTGGGGTCGATTTGGCTTGAATTATTGTACAACATGAGAAGAGTTTAAGACAAAACTGTCTATCTGGCCGATGAGAGGTTTTAAGACGAAAGCCAGATACTTGGTAAGAGAATACGTTGGAGAACCAATAGTGCTGACAGTTGGACGAAAAGGGTCCTTTGGTTTGTAAACTTTCGGAAGCCTTTAAACCACAGAATTTTGGAATCATAGATGTAACGATTTGTCTTATGCGAGCGACAATATCTTAATTGCTGCTTTGACTAAACGTTCTATTGAAGATGCTGGATCCTTCTTTAGGGATTGGTATGAGCTATCAAATAGGATTTCCTGAATTCTGTTAGGATATTCTGCTGAATCCATGACAACAATAGAATTCCTTTATCCGCTTTCAAAATGATCAAATTCTAGTCCGACTTGAGGGATGCCAGAGATTCTGATTTTGAAATGTGTGTGGCTTACGGCTTAACCTTTTTGAGAATTCTAGCTGTTTCGAAACGAACTTCATTGTGAAAGAACCTTGTTGATAATACTTCACATATTAGAAATTTGCGGGGACCCAATACGAAATTGTAGCATTTTTCTGACTTGGAAAGGGGGTATGATGAACTGACTGACTATGTTCGGAGGTGACTGTGGCTACGATGTACAGTAACCTGTGTATTATAATTCAAATAATTTTGGTTACTGAAAATGTTATATACACCAAAAAAAAAAATTTTTTAAAAGGAAATCGTAAATTTGTGTTAAAAAAAATTAAATTTGAGATTAAAATGGCCAATTTCTCGGGCTTAAATTATTTAAGTGAGTTCTTAAGTACCTCAAATGAAAGCTTAGGGACTAAGGAACATTTTCTGATATTTTAGTTAATGTAGTAGTGTACTCAAAACAAGTTGTTTAAAACATTCGTCAGAAGAAAAAAACGTGAATCGGCAAAATTGATCAATATCATGAGGAATGAAAAATATATCTAATATGTAAAAAATGGCTAAAATTATGTTTGGATCAATTAAAGGAATGTCCATGGAACATATTTTCAGAGTTAACTAAAAAAATAGCTTATAGTTTGCAAGTACACCTATTTAATAAAGAAAAAAACCGACAAAAACGGCCAATTTGTCCCCACCAAAAGGTTCAAATGACATTCAAAGCCCCTTAAATTTTTGGTTTTTTTACCTGGAATCAAAATCTGTCAGAATTTTTAGTTTATCTTCCATAAATTTATGATAAAATTGCAAAAATACGCTAAAAAAACCCAAAAACTAGCATATCCTCCCATTTTTAAGGATATTGCCCCAAATTTTTTTTTTTTTCAGCGTTCGGAATATTTTTTGCTTAATGTACTCGTCGAGACTAGCAGTATCCGACGATTTCATCTCAAAATCGTATTCTGACTGGAGTATAAAGATCCCTGATTATTTTCAGTAGCCTTTTACACAGTACATTTTCTCTTCTAGGCTTAAGTAATGGCAAGATACAATGAGTACCAAGTACGCACACCTAATATTCCATCGTAGGCTGACATAGCAGTCACAAACCGACAGAGTGGTTGACAAAGTCAACACTTCAACGCAGGCGGCGCCGACCTACTGAAAACAGACAAAGTCCATATTTCAGCAGTCTACCTATAATCCCCTCCAATCAGAAGGACTAGGATCGACAAACAAGAAAGCAGAATTTACTAGTCCTTATCCAGGTACTTACGGAACGTTGGTAATATACAATGAATTGTACCAAGTACATACACCTAATACTCCATCGTAGGCTGACACTGCAGCCAAGAGCCGCCAGGTGGCACACCCTCTATATTATTAATTGTTCTGATAGATTATATACCTATTTCTAATACTTTTCGATTTATTTTGAATTTTTCAATTTTTAAAACCCTTGTTTTTAATACACTTACGCTATTGTGAAAACATAAACAAATAGTTAATAATAATTTTAATATAGTTTAACTTATCTAATGATTAATTATTATGGCGTAATAAATGTTCAAAAATATGCCCGACTACTTGAATACACATGTTTAGTCGTTTTACTATATTTTCCTTCATTTTGCTTAGCATAAAGGGCGTTATTGTCCTGCACGCATTCCGTATCCTATTTTCCACATCTACTGGTGTTATAGGGGGATTTACATAAACACGAACTTTAATGTAGCCCCACAAAAAGAAGTCTAAAGGTGTTAAGTCAGATGATCAAGGGGGCCACTAAATGAATCCATCCCTACCGATCGATTTTTGTGGGTAACGATCGTTTTAAAAAATTCCCGAAATGAGCAGGAGTTCCATCTTGTTGAATCCACATTTGTTCCCTTTCAAAGTTATCAACTTCTTCATGAAGCTGGGGTAATTCATTTTACAAAAAAATTAGATATATAGGCCTGTTAAGCGGTTTGCGGAAAAAATATGGACCAATAATTCGAAAATTTAATATTCCACACCATACATTAAGCGACTAATGGTTTTGGTTTTGAACTTCCCGGACCCAAAATGGATTAACTGTTGAATAATAATGCATGTTATGGCTGTCAACTGCTCCATTACTGCGAAAAGTAGCTTTATTAGAAAACATTATTTTGGATAAAAAATTTGGAACAGCCTCTATCGCTACATTCATGGTAGTACAAAAGTTTACTCGTCGTTTAAAATCACGGTCTTGAAGGTCGTGGTGTAGTTGCATATGAAAGGGATGATACTTGTATTTTCTCGTGGTGCGATTAGCCGTAGATTGGGATGTCAGATAAGTCAGCTAGTTGACGGCTGCTGACCTGGGGATTATCTCCAACATGAAGTAAAATCTCCATTTCTTTTTCCTCATTGGTAGCATTCTGGTTTACTACTTTCCGTTTCGTATACTCAACGCTACCACTACCATGGAACCGTTCCATTAAGCACTGAAAATATTTTCTAGATGGTATAGGTCTATTAGGATACTTCGCTCCGTAAAGCCTTACTGCCAAAAGAAAATTTTTTCCCGCCTCGCCCAGTATATAAACCATTATCAATTAATTTGTTTTTTAGGAAAATCCATAACTATTACCTTTATACGTCACTTACTACAACAAAATTGAAATATTAGAAAAACTACTAGTTTTAAGTATATAACATTATTAATAAAAAAGTTATAAAATTTACCTAGAATATAAAAATAAATTAGAAAATAAGATGTTCCATTTCAAAAAAACATATGTTATATCGGCAACACTTTTTTGAAGTACTCTGTATACTCAAAAATAATTTTAAACTGTGCACCTTAACATTCCCTAAAACTGTTGTATGAGATAATGAACTTTACTCTATCGTTTAACTCACCCTGTACTTAAGTATACTTTATCTAAATCAATTTTCTGTATTTTATCATTCATTTTCTTATAAATATATCTGGCAAATAGTCATATCCTATATTTGTATTAAATAGTAAATTTGCAATATATTAAGTCGAAGTTTTTTTCAAACTTTCAAGTTTCGTTTAAGGAAAAAAAGAATATTAGGGGCGAATCTACTTATTGCAGAGAAGGTTTCCCCTCTTCTTACAATTGAACTAGAAATGCTTAGACATATGCACAAATAACGATTGAAATAAAATCTCTTTGAATGGAGTTATACCATAATCCTTCCCAGCAAAATCTATAACCAAAGAAATATCACAGTTTTTTCAAAGAAAACGACTCTACCTTCTTGGAGCCCTTTTCTATATCCATAGAGCCAATGAGGCACATTTTGTCTTCCTTACCTTCATCTTGGCTACGTCACTCTGTGTGAAATGAATATGTATTATGTAAGCCTTATCATCTTAAGATAAGAGAGTAAATCTGTTCCTTTAAAGCCCATTTGGTTTTTCGCACCTCCAAGCCCAAATCGAGCATTCCGTTACAAACTTACCTATCTTGTTATGGATAAGCCTCTCAAATATTAACTATTTAATACCGTAAACATTAAACACAACCCATATTGTACAGTTCAGCTACGCAATAAAGAAGTAAAAGCTCAAACTAACATCCAATTTATAAATACAATAAATTATACAACTTTTCGAAACAAAAATACTCTCAAGAAACCCGAAAATCCCCAAATTGCTACAATATTTCGTTCGCTCTCCGGCCAAAATATGACCAACTTTATTACGCAAGCCGTAAAAAATTGCGAAACTCCCCCAGTCTGAAATATTGCTATTGTTTTAATTGTAGCTTTGCGCCGAGCCGCTTATGAGGTTTGGACCATTTCCTAATAAAATTTTAATAAACTTTGTGGGGTGTAAATCTTTTTGAATTTTATACAGGGTGGATCAAACTTAGATATCGGTTAGAGGTTTCTAGGAGGTAACGAAATATTTATTTTAAATTTTTAGATTTCTAAAATTATTCTGAAACATATAGTTTTGCCTGATATATCATCGGAGGTGGCAACATACTAATTTTAAATAAGGTTTATTGAAATCTAATTGCTTGTTTGAATTCTAAGCAAAATTCTAGTCAGACTTTAAAGTAAGCCTTGGATAGGATGACCAACTACCTCAAGAAATATTGCAAATATGGAACGAATTCGAGTGCCAGTTATCAAGAATCCGAGCCTCTACTAAATAATAAATACCGTAAAAATGCTCAAGCGATTACTAAAATAAATATTTTATATAGATTAATGTCTACACAAGGCACAATTGGTACAATAATTGCAGCCCACTGATACTGTTTTGGGGGCTAAAACTTCCCAATTCAAATGTTTGAATGCTGCTTGTTCTAGGACAAAAACGGAGTTATTAATCTAACTCGCTTATTTAAATAGACAGGTAAAAATGTTAAACACGTTGTAAGGTTTTTGAAAGTTTTTTTACAAATTAAATTTTAATTTTGCTAGTTATAATTAACAAACGTGATATCTGCAAAAGGAGGCATTAAACGCTTTCAACACAACACAAGTGGCTTAAATTGGCCTCTAACCCAAACCTCCACTTCTTGGAAGCATTCGGCAGTGATGAGTTATTTTACGTCACTTGCTAGTCGCATTCGTAAAAAACATCACACTCCTGGATTATTGTATTTCCTCGCGTTTCAAGTTCCTTAGATTACGATAAAAATAGTCCCTCATTTCCGTCGGACTGCTTGCCAGTTTGGCTGTGTATATGTCTGACTATCCGTCGACACTATAATTTTTGAATGAAATCATCTATGGATTTTAAATTTGTTATACATATAATACTTTAAAGAAAAAACAAAAGGTATTGTCACAGTAAACATAAAATACAGTAGCGACGCTCAAGAACATTTTTAGGTCCTGTCTTTTATAACGCATACGTCCTCTATCATACCAACAACATGGCTGCCAGCACGGTAGCGCGTTATGTTTACATCTGGATTTTAAAAAGAATCTTTTTACAACTTGCATCGAAATTCATAATTTTTCAATAAGTAAAAGTTTGACGTTATAATTGAAAACAATTATAAAAAATAACCGGTCAAGTGCAAGTTGAACTTGCGCAATTAGTGTTCTGTACGTTGATTGCTTTTAATATAAAAATTTTTGTTACGGAGCGGAGGTATAAAATGATCAGTGACTTCACAAAACACACCCCAAATGAGTTTTCAACAAAGTTTGTTTCCAATCTTTACTGAAATCTGATGACCTTGAAATTTTTGTTTTTTTTTTTTATATACCAGATAAATTATTAAAGGTGATAATTTTCATTCAATCTACACCCCGTGGAGAATATTCCAGAATTTTTTCAAAAATTTTTTGATCAGTACCTTTTGAGATAAGGGGACAGCGATTTTTCGCGATTTTTTTTAAAAATAATGCAAAGAAAAGTGTGCGGAAGTATTACATTTATATATATATATATATATATATATATATATATATATATATATTTATATATATATATATATATATATATATATATATATATATATATATATATATATTACTCGTGTTTTCACAGGCTTTCATTTTACACCACACTCGATAACCTACTAAATTTTTTTTTCACTTCCGATTTCACCCCCCAAAACTAACCCCTTAAGTCAAAATTGAACTTTCAAAACTACATGGCTAATGAGCCCATCAATTCCCATATTATTACCAAATTTCAACTTTCTATGACAAATACTTTCGGAGAGAAACGGGTGTGACAGACGAAACACTAAAAAGATGTCAAGAGGAAGTTTTTGTTGTGCAGTTAGTACTTGTAAAAATATATGTGGTGGGAGTTAGTTTTTTTTTTAGATTAACAATCTTAAAAGTTAATTTATTCATAATTCTTTCTTTCTCTTATGCAATATAAAGATTATGATAATTTTTGTTTTCATATTAGAGATACAATTTATTTGTAAAACAGTTGATGTTTTATTAATGTTAATTTTATCGCGATATATAATTGTTAACATATTGACTCATTTCATCGAAATAAAATTAACGCATCCTTGTCCTAACTTTTTCGAAATTTATCTTATTTAAAATTGTTTGATAGAGTTACGTTATATTATCTACTAAAATTCGCTAAACAAACTTTCAAAACTCAATCTGGGCATGCAAAAGTAGTAATTCTCTAGCACGAATGAGTTTGAATAAATCAGTGCATGGTTTTAATTTTTTTATATAAGTAGTATATAGGCACGAAAAGTTATTAGTTGTATGAAAATTATTATATTAGATTATAAAATAGAGCAAAAAGTGCGTTCAATTCATTTTTAAGTTCAGAAGAAAGAAAGAAATCTTAAAATGATAATTATACTTATTTTCAATCTCTCCAGCTTACTGGAATTCATCATTGATATATAAGGAGTATAATTGTTGACATTATACGCGCGAAGCTGAAGGTGTGCAGAGATAATATATTCTGAAAATGAACATTTTTTCCTCTCCGGACAATAACTCTAATAGTTGAGAAATATGAATTTAACAATGAGATATTTAAATGAAAGCATTAAAGCCAAATGTATTTTTTTCTTGTATTTTTTGCCTTTTCCCCTGTTTTTTGTATATCTGTTTTAATAAGAACTTGATAAAAAAAATGTTCCTAAAAAAAACTTTTCTCGTTCTTTTGTTGCTCAGCAAAATTCATTTTTTATTCTACAGAATAGGATTTTTTCTTGAAAGATGGAATTTGAATATTTCAAAAATTCGCAGGAATCATACCAGCAACATGGAGACAAGTCATATGATCATTACAAACTCGAACTCCTTGAGATCAAAGGTCCCGAGTCGGACTGTAGCTACTGTGTTTTATGTTTACTATGGTATTGTTTTCGGGTAGTATCACTTCAGGAGAAAGGAGTAAAAGGAGTGAGGGTAATTTAGTATAAATAATTCATGGTTATGAGAATTTGGCCTTAATTGAGATAATGAATAAATTTTAAGCATATTTATTTTTAGTTAAAGATATAAAGATTTGAAATGGTGAGATAGAGTGTTAGAAGAATTGCTTCGTACATATCACGTTATTAATCATTTTCGGGCTTTTTGGCGCCGAGAAATCTAAGTTGTGTTATTTTTCATTATTTTCCATTTGCCTGTTGTTCAACTCATGTGGTACCCATCTACTAGTCTTCTGAATCTTTCCCATCTCTCGTAGCCGATTGGAAACAGCTTGTTGACTAACGCCCAATTGCTCGGCGAGTTGTTTTTGTGTTTGTGAATCATCTTCGTCCAACAATGCTTGCAATTCCACATCTTCGTATTTTTTTGGCGGTTTTCCACGTTCCTTGTTTGCAACATCGAAGCCACCACTTTTGAAACGCCGAAACCATCGTTCACACGTATCTTGCGATGGAGCATGTTCACCATAAGCTTCTCGAAGTAATCGGTATGATTCAACAGCAGTTTTCTTCAAATGGAAACAAAAAATTAATGCTGTCCGCGAATGCTCTTTGTTCGGTATAAATTTTGACATATTGAACACAACACAACACTATGCACACAATTTTCCAATTTATCACTCGTGCGCATTTGACACTTGTTGATGACACAACAAAATGGCGCAGTATCAAATCTTTATAGCACAAACTGCATTGGTGCACCATCTGTTGTCTGAAATCCGCGTTTCATACTTGTACACCTGATATTATTGCCAATTATTTATAGTCAAACATACAAAAAGCTAAGTCGATGGGAGAAAATTAAATGATTTCTCCATATATATAGTGTTTTTTTTACGACTTTTCGGTGCTCTTGGAGTTCAGTATTTTGAAATTTATGTGATTTTTCAGTATTCTCACATATAACGGATCAATGGTGTAGAGCGGAATTGGACAGATTGATTTTTAAAGTTCTTAGAGTCGAGGAATCTAAATATTATGTTATTTGTGTCAGATTGCAAATAACCGAAACATATAAATTAATTCCCATGTATACTTCTCGTATACTTATCATTTAAACTTTGATCACCAAATTTAGTATCATTAAACTAAGCTCGTCGATATCTATCAAATAAGGGGTCACTTGGCCAAATTGGTCCAATAGTCTAAAGCAGAGTGGAGCTAAACTACGAATGCCTTTATTCCGTGTAATCTTGAAATCTCAATACTTACGCTCATCCAATATGTCTCGAAACATAATATCTCTCGTGATATTAATGTTATCAGGAAAACATATCTGACATTCAAATATACCCAGTATAATAATCTCAATTAAGCCAAGGGCAATATATCGCAGAATAGTAATTTTCGTAATTTGTTACCCCTTAATTACAGGAAAGCATTTTACCGTTTAATTGAATAAGGAAAAGTATATTTGAGACAAAGTTGAATATAATTGTAACAACATGTTGTGTTTGTGAAATGGGGTATATGGTCTGGCAAATTTAATATATATCGCAATTATCTTCAAGAATTGTTAAATTCACGTTCTCTGAACACCCTTCATAAATATAGGTTAAGAAATAAACACCGAGTTTGGTTTTCTACACACCCAAGGATAGTACTTAAGTCAAGCAATAGTACTGCTTGCTTAGTTTAAAGAATCAAATGATGTGTTCTAGTTAATCACAAACATATATGTCAAAACTACCCCCTCACCCACTCTTCTAACCCGTATTACCTTAAATATTATTTTATATAACAGAAATAATAAAAATATTAATAATAACGGTGAGTTTCCGATGAAAAATATATTACTTAGTATATATCACCACTACACCAAACACTTTATTTTTGCACTCGACGCGCGTTTCGCTAACCATGTTGCTTCATCAGGAGCGATGATTGACTAAAGCTAAACTACAAATCTACCCTATTTATACTTAGCCTAACCCTTGAATTACTCAAGCGGAACTAATAACATAGGCAAGGCCATCAGTTCCGGTCAAGTAACCAGTAGAGGGGACTATAAGGAATAGGCCCTCTGTAGCATACTTTCGTATGCGTTCAACAATCTCCTATCAGATACGTTTTTTATTAATCTTAGATTATCTAATGTTACAGTATGATCAGCCTCAAGGGCATGTTTCAGCAATGCTAGACTTTTCTGTTCTACTGTATTTTAAGTATGCTAAATGTTCTTTAAATCGTGTTTTAATTGACCTTTTAGTTTGCCCAACATACTTTTTGTCACAATCATTACAACTAATTTCTTAAATTCCACTTTTCTCACAATTAGGAATCTTATCTTTGGGATTTCCTAAGATATTCCTCAGATTGTCTGATGACTTATAGACTAAGGTGAGGCCTACCTTATTAAATACCTTATTGAGTCCCTTGCTATATTTCGGATTATATGGTATGAAGACATACTTGGTGTTATTTTCTTCGCGTGTAAAAAAGGTGGAATTCTGAATATTAAATCTAAACTTATGTCTATTTATTAGCTTATTTTCTAAGTCATCGTCATAACCATTAACTCTAGTTATATTTCTAATACGATTCCTTTCTTTATTAAAGTTTACTCTATTCAGAGGGAAAGTGAACAAACAATGAACTAAAAAATGTAATGAGGCTAATTTATATTGTTTGCAATGAAATGAATCATCTGTTACTGTATCCTTCCTATAGATATCAAATTCTAATCTATTATTATTTTTAATAATTAAAATATCTAGAAAAGGCAATTGTCCTCTGTTCTCAACTTCGTAAGTGAATTTAATAGAATCATACCGACTATTTAATTTAGAAACAAAATTATCAATATTTGCTTTCTTTGTATCAAAAATCGCGAAAATATCATCCACATACCTATACAATACCCTTGGGAAATATTCGAATTCTTAACTGGCTTCGATTTCAAACTTACTCATGAATAAATTGGCTATGAAAGGTGATAAGCAATTACCCATAGCTGTTCCTTCTTTCTGAACATAAAATTGATTGTTATATTGGAAATAATTTTGTTCCATACAAAGTTTAGATAATGTTAAGTATTCACGAATAATTTCGTCTTCAAAGTCATTCATTCTAAGTAATTCTTCGAGATATTGTAAAGTTTGTGGACTTGGCACACTTGGGAACAAAAAACTAATATCAAAAGAAATTAAGACTTCACCTTCATTAAGAACTAGATTTTTTGTTTTATTAATGAATTCTAACGAATTCTTCACTGCAAAAGTATTTAATGGTAAATTCTCAAGTTTTTTTGATAACCATTTGGATATTAAATATGTGGATAATCCGACCGATGAAACAATGGGTCGCATTGCTTTTCCAGGTTTGTGAATTTTGGGTAAGCAATACAATTTTGGTATGGTCGGATTACTCACATTTAATTTAAATTTTAGCGAATCGAAGACAAGGTTCTTACATTTTTTTAAAGAATTTTTAACCTCTGATATCATTCTCGGTAATGGATTTCTTACTACCTTTTCATAAGGGCCAGATTCAATAAGATTATCTACGCGTTCAAAGTAATCTTTCTTATCCAATATAACAACCTTATTTCCTTTATCCGCTTTTAAGTAGAAGACATCTTTCTTTTTCAATCCTTTAACTACTTTTATGTTTTTTCGTGAATTAGAATTTGTGTTGTTAACCATGTTTTTCGATATTTGATTGCGACATGCTCCCCTAACAAATGATTTACTATTTTCTGGAAGTGTACTAATGGAACTTTCAATGTGAGCAACTATTTCTGATAAATTATTACGGAAATCATAAAATATAAAAGTAGTTTAAATAAAGACAGAGGGCCTATTCCTTAGAGTCCCCTCTACTGATTACTTGACCGGAACTGATGGCCTTGCCTCTGTCATTAGTTCCACTTGAGTAATTCAAGGGTTAGGCTAAGTATAAATAGGGTAGATTTGTAGTTTAGCTTTAGGCAATCATCGCTCCTCCTGATGAAGCTAACATGGTTAGCGAAACGCGCGTCGAGTGCAAAAATAAAGTGTTTGGTGTAGTGGTGATTTATACTGAGTAGTATCATTGTAGCAGAGATTCCACATTCCCAACTTAAGAAAAATATATCGATCTCACAGAAGGGCGGCAGCGTGTTCAACTCACCCCATTTGCATGGAGCAAGTTTAAATTCACAGAAAATTACAAGGAGGCACCACCAGCTACAGAAAAAAAGATTTTTTGTGACGAGAAGTCAAAAATCAAGGAAAATTCAATGCAATCAATTTATTAAAAAGAATGTGTTTAGTACCTACGGTACGGTAGTAAAAGTGGTAAGTGAAATAATTTAAATAAACGTAATTAGATTAAATGCAAAAATATATTATAAATGGATTTAGCAACAAGGTAACAGTGATTATTTGTAACTATTCCGAATAAAATCACTGTAGGTATTAAAAATATTTAGCGAAAACATAAAAACTATGTAACATTTACAAATACCCGCCGTTAACTTACTCTCTAAGAAACCAGTCAAGTGCAAGTTAGACTTGCGCAATTAGTGCTCCGTACCATGATTGCTTTTAAAATAAAATAAAATTCTTACCTAGGCTAAGTTAATTAGGTCCCTTACATCTTAAGATCCAATATGAATTTTCACGTTTCTTCTTAATCAATATTATATAATAGTTATAGCGTCTTAACTACCTAATAGCCAATAGCTCAATTTAGAATCTAGTAATAAAATTGTAAAACAAATATTTACTATCTAAATCCTTGTTTAATTATAAAAAAATAAAATTATTTTGTGTTTAGAGGAGCAACACGCTGTAGTAGTAACGTACTCAAAATTATGTTAATAAAAATCTCCATCATATTGTCGTGAAACATACTTTTTATTAATGGTACAATATAACGAATTGGACCAAGTACGTACACCTAATACTCCATCGTAGGCTAACACAGCAGTCTACACGCTATTCTCTTATTTCTCAATCCATCCCTCCGTATCATGGCTCATCACTCCGGCTAGGATCGACAAACAACAGAAAAGAATTTACCAGTCCTTTTCCGGGTACTTACGGAACGTAATGGTAAGATACAACAAAATATACCAAGTTCGCACACCTAATACTCCATCGTAGGCTGACACAGCAGCCACAAATCGACATAGTGTACCTGGATAAGGACTAGTAAATTCTGTTTTCTTGTTCGTCGATCCTTGCCCGACTGATGAGCCGTGATATGGCGAAACGCGTCTTGGGATAGATTGACAAATAAGAGAATAGTAGGTAGACTTTTGAAATATGGACTTTGTTCATTTTCAGTAGTTTTACATTAACCCACATATGCCTGAGGGGGATCCCTCTAAAACCGCATGGCCTACATTGAAGTGTTGACTTTGTCAGCCACTCTGCCGGCTTGTAGCTGCTCTCTTACACTCTTCCTGTTCCCGAAGATAACAAGAACCATGAAAATACGAAATTACCAACATAGAGGAGACAAAGACAGAATCGCTGAGTTCTAGAAGTGCTTCGAGGATTAGAAAAAGCGGTGGCTCAAGTGTATTGGATCTGGTGGAAACTACATTGAAGCGGACAAAAGTAGTATACGTGAATAAATAAACAGCTTTTAAGATAAATGAAGATTCTGCGTATTTTTTAATCAAACCTCTTATGTATTACTACTCGGATTCCGCGTCAAAAAGTGGTTTGAAATAAAATATACGGTGGATCATATATAAACGAGATTTATTTTTTAAACTTTTTATTTACTATAACAAATAAACCAAGTACATATTTTTCAACATAATCTCCTCCTCTAGAAATGCCAGGGTATCGGAAGCTTTTTGATACCGTCATCGTAAAAGGCGGGTGGCTGCCTCAGTAACCAATTGCGCACGAAGCCCTCCACCACGTTGTCGTCATCAGATCTTTAGCCTCCCAGTGCTTCTTTGAGTGGCCCAAAGAGATGAAAATCTTAGGGCGATAGGTCAGGGCTGTAGGAAGGGTGATCAGGTGTTGTCCAACTCATTTTCGCGAGTGAGAGTTGCAGCGTGGGGTTGAGCGTCGGCAGACACTTTACGGAATCCTAGGTCCTTTGTGATAATGGCTTGAGTGCTCCCATAACTTATTCCGACTTCAGAAGACATTTCGGAAACCGTCAAACGTCGGTCGCCCTCAATAAGGTCACGAACGGTGCGAATGTTCTTCTCGGTAATGCTCATCCGTGGATGATGATCATGACTCATTTTCAACGTCTTCATGGCCTTCCATGAACTCCTTATGACAGGCGAACACACGAGGCATTGATAATGTTTGATTTCCGAACTATGCCGTCAATCTTCACAGAATTTCGGTCGATTTTACGCTTTCGCGAGTGAGAATATCAATAATGATGCGTTGCGCAATTAAAGGGCGCATGTCTCACTCCGGTATCGTGAGCTGTACTACTGAATGCACCTAGCGAGGCAAACCGGTCGTTCTCTCCACATTGCTAGAAATGGCGGCCCGCTCCGAACGATACTAAACGCTCAGTACAGAAAGTCTCATTTATATTTAATCCACCCTCGTATGTACGTTGGGTAACTAAAACCATTTTTTCTTGTTTCGTTTTTTATTAAATAACGGGTCTATAATAAAAAATATCAATGATTTATAACTGAACTGGAGTAAGCATTTCTTCACCAGCCAAACCTCGTAGAATATTTTTTGCAGTCAGTTCCGCCATTGCATTTCTAGTATTGTTAGTAGCACTGCCAACATGAGGTGTTAATACTGAAATAAAAAGTTTATTAAAATAATATTAAGCATATGTAGAGATGTAGAACTAACAAGTAAAAAAAAAATTGGATAGCCTTAAATATATTCATTTCAAGCGTTCAGTAGTTCAACCCTAATAGTGTACTTTTATATTTTCGTTTATTTTTATTTTTCTGGATTATTGCTTCAATTGCCATTGAGATTCGTATTTCCAGAGGTATAAATAAAAAATACTTTTTTACTGCTCCATTGCAATAAAACTTACGGTTATAGGGTCATAACATTACAATAAATTACGCGATTTAGGGGCCCTTTTACATAAATAAGATAAGAGGTCGCATTTTGAAAAAGTAGTAGAGTTATTTTTCATTTCAATTCCATCTTATTCTTTATAAGCAACTTAAGTACGTCGTTTTTTATATAAGTTGTCGAATAACATTTTCATGTCTAGCGACATAAAAAAACTCTACATACAGAGTAGAAGCAATAATTGACACCTATTTCACAGTATTTCAGAAACTTTTTAATTTGCGTTAAAATTTGAGAAAATGGTCCTACCTAATGGAAAACAACCAAAAATTGTTCTATTTATTCAGTTTGATACTACCGAAACCCATATCTCTATTAATGTTGTTAGAATATTTGTAAATTTTCAATTAATTTCCTGAACGTTCACAGATAAAAATTGCAGAAAAAAGGAAAAGTTGGGTTTTTCTGACATTAATGGTACGACCTTTTGCGTGTTGAATTCTTTGATATTGATCCTTTAGTTTCTCCTACACACAGTGTACCAGAACAGGGATTTTTATAGCCATCTTTAGGTTGCTACAGAATTTTATCTTATGGTTATCTCCAGCACTGCTAAATTCTCTTAGAGGTTTAGCAGATTGTGCGAATATTGCATCTCCCTTAGGTACCGTATATGTGTAATACGTATCTACTATAATTAAGGAAACAGGAAAATATACGAAAAGAAATGAATTGTACAATCAGCGATAGTTATACACAGACACTCTACAGGAGGTCACTTCAATATAAGAGAAACCAAAGTTTTTGTTTCAATCTCAAATTTCTATGAACAAAAATTTAGAGAATCAATGGGAATTTAACAACTTTAATAGAGATAAAGGTTACAGTCTGCATCACGGGTGGAAATCGATTATTACACGGTGTTCTAATCTTCGAAAGTAATTATTTCTGAAGGCGAAACGTCACAAACTTACTCCTATTTGACATGAACTAATCCCAAGCACCATGATTTCAATTTAAGCAGAAAAATGACTTCGTGACCTAGCAGACGAAGACACAAGTTTTGCTTTTGTATCAATAGAATACCAGGGCGTACCGACTATCTTTTATTAAACTAGAACATGACATATCTTCCATCACTTATAGCTTGTCAGCTAGTCTTAGACTAAGACAACTGTCATCAATTCTAGCAACATAATCAAAGCATAAACTAAAAAAAAAATAACTATTCCTTTAATCTATGGTGTTAGCAAATAACAGACGTCAGCGCATCAGATATCGCCGAAGGTTTTAATGTAAGAGCAAAGCTCACTGGAAGAACAGAAGTACATCATACTACTATCGCCACAGACGAATAGGATACTACTATCCCTATTCGTTTTTTAGAGATAACTATATAAATGAAAATTCAATTGAATAGAAAAATACTGTTTTCAAGCTCCCAATAACTCTCAACTTAACTAACTGTCTGAGAGAGAAGCGACAGTAAAAGATTAAAAAAAAATAGTATTTATTGAAATCCTATCTTGCTGACTTCCAGGTCTACTTAGGCAAATAACCAGATCAAGTATTTGTTAATAAAAAGGCCAGAATCCTCGGTGTTATTAAACCTTTGACACTAACAGAATAAAAATTCTCAGTGACATGATAAATACGCTGATTTCTGAGTCAGAGGAATTATCATCGGGCAGCAACTTACTTTGGTAGTTGTTCATGAAAATCCTGAAAGCAGTTATCCTTCGTTGGCTTCCTCTTTTAAAACAAATGAGTTTTGCCTAATGTCACTAAGTGAGTAGTTTGTGAGGAGTGATTATCGGATATACGCCTAGCTGTCGCGACATTTTGTGAAGCATTCACGTTAATCTTGAGTCGTTGGTATGGTTGATGGTACTTGGTAGTTTATATGTGGATCTTCATATAAAAAAAAGTTCGTACAAAGGGTGTCATGGGGAGTGGCAAGCTGAACCTCATATGTACGTACTGTATTAGCGCGAAGTGTTTTCTTAGCATGCAAGTATATATAACAGAACATATAGTCGCCTATACTTTTTTGATTTTCCAAAAAATCGAAACTTCAGATAAGTCTCCGGTTCAGGCGAACCTTTTTGATAAAATCTAACTAATGGGTAGTATCTGTAAAAGTAGTATGATTATAAAATTTAAGCTTTGTATCAAAAGCTATTGCGGAGTATGAAGCTTTCCAGTAGTAAATAACATTCCGAGATTTTCCCAAACCTATAATATTATCATATTAAAACCAAAAATCAAAAGATCCTGAATCGATGGAGTATACGAAAATGTTGCATTTAATTTTTCTGATAATGTGTCTTTTTATGGAAGAATATCACCCTATCAACGAAAGATTAATTAAAATAACTTTAGCAGCAAAACCATATAGAATACACTTTCTATAATATACCAACTTCAGACTCACCAAACCAGGATGTCAGGATATCTACAGCGAAATTGAAAGAAATATAATAAAAATACCGAATAAAGAAATGACAATCCTACTTGGAGATTTCAACGTAAAAATATGAAATACACAAAACATGTTGATATCCGTAAAACAGTTGGAAAATACGGTCTTGGTGTGTAAAATAAAAGGTGCAAAAGGTTACTTTAATTTTCCATCGAAAAAGAAATGACGATATTGAATACCACTTTTCAACAGCATCGTCGTCGCCTCTATACATTGGTATCTCCAAATGGCAAGTATAAAAATCAAATAGATTTTATACTGATAAATACGAGATGGCGCACCAAAACCGGGAACAGAATGTGGATCTGATCATCGGTTACTCCTGGGAAAAATTGAAAATCAAATGTCAAATATAAAAACATGAAAAAACAGAAACAACAATCAGAAATCCAACTCCGGAGACATTCTAAAGACTGCTTTGAGAAACTAAAAGGACAAGGATGACAGACGATATCAATACAAAATGGAAAGAATCTAGAAGCTGGATTACGTTCACAATTGAGAAAAATACAGTTACAGAGAGAATACACAGGAAACAATGGATGTCAGAAGAAACAATGAAAGAAATAGAAGAAAGAAGACATATAAGGACGATGGACATAGCTGATGACATAAAACAAGCTCGATTAAAACACACAAATCATTTAATTAAAAATCTCTGCAGAAGAGACAAAAATTCATTCATAAACAGTATATGCAGTGAAGTCGAGCAACATTCAGCTCAGGCGATTGAAAATGAGGAAGGTGAGATTATGGGGGCCAAAGAGGGATTTCAAAGGTTTGGAAATAATACAGCGAAGACTTATAAAAAGACTCTTCTGACCCTGTCCATGTCCCCTCCCCCTTCAAATTAACCATCACGAACCAAGTATTCTGAGATCAGAAGTAGAAAATGCCATTGCAAGACTCAAAACTCGAAAGTCACTAGGCCTAGATACCAAAACAGCCGAAATCCTTAAAGCTATGAAGTAACGTGGGGTCGACTTACTACATGATATACTCGTATGCAGTATGCTGTGGAATACCGGCGAATGGCCTGGGGACTGCAAAGAGTCAATAGTCATACCGATATAAAAAAAGGGCTCTCCCACAAAATATACTAACTATAGAACTGTCTTCTTGATATCTCACGCTAGCAAAGTTTTTCTAACCATACTAAATGAGCGTCTCAAGTCTTATCTGTTGCCACAAATATCAGAAAAACAAAGATGATTTATACCAGGAAAGGGAACACGGAAGCAAATTTTGAATATACGTCAACTGATTGAGAAAGGAAGAGAATATAACATAAAAATTTATCTCTGCTTCATCAACTATCAGAAAGTGTTTGACAAGGTGAAATGGCCGAAACTATAGTCGATTATGAAAAAAATTGAAACTCCGCCACACTTATTAAAGCTAATACAAACGCTTTACAGATGCAACATCGTCAAAGTGCGTGTTAATAACATATACACAGCAAGCTTCACCACGAAAACTGGTGTCCAGCAAGGATGCATTCTTTCGCCATTACTGTTCAACATTTATGTAGTGTACATAATGCACGAAGGTTTCAATAACTGGAATGGTGGTATCACCGTTGGAGAAAAACGCATACAGAATTTACACAATGCAGATGACTCCTTGGTTGTAACTAGAAATAAAAATTTAAACAGCTGTTTAAGATCACCACTTATGTTTATTATATTATTGCTGACAATTGTTTCGACACACTGTGTCTTCTTCTGGAGCACGATGTAAATTAACTAACAAAGTATGTTACAGAATATATAGTTTACCTAATTACAAGTACTAAATTCATTACCAATATTTACCTTAATACCCAGAACAAGTTCAATAAAGGAGACCATCCACCATCTAATTGATCGTTGAATAATAAACCTGAGGATTTTTTCTGATTAATTTCTACCTGTTCTAAACAATTCAGTAATTTTCCTTTCTTTCTATTTTGCAAAATTTTGAAACCTTGCATTGAACGTATGATTTTCATCTGTTAATTGTTTAGCGTAATGAGATTTGTTATTTTTCATTATATAGCTTTGTTTATGTTCCTTTATTCTTTTATAAAATGATCTGCCTGTTTTTGTCCTATATACATTTTATTGCAAGTGCCACAGCATAATTCGTAAACCGGCTTTTATTTTCTTTTTTTGTTTTACTTTTATTATTTTTAATATGTCGAGCTAATGTGTTATTTGTACGGAAAGCGATGTTTACATGATTTTTATGGAAAAAAATTTTGAATTTTATTAGTAAATTTCCCTGCAATCAGTCGTTTTCACGGATACTTTCACAACAGTCCTTTTCAGAATTTTCCCTGCACTCAGTCGTTTTCACGGCTACTTCCACAACCATTTCTTTTGAGAATGCAGCTTCCAATCAATTTTTTCAAAAGAGACAGTCGACATTATTTGACTGGACTACTTTTATTCACTTGCTCCTTCTCTTATCTTCCCTGCAGAAATCTTCAGCTCTATATGCAATAGAGTGTCAAAACAGTCCAAACAGTTTCGGTGTTGTTTGTGGTGAATATGTCGTTTCGGTCAGGAGTAAATATGAAACTTATTTCGGTATATCAACAAACAACTTCAATTCTTCTGGGATATCAAATAGTATATGCCAAAGTAAACGTGACAGTTGTTAAATGATAATTTTCATTATCTCATCTTGATTAGAATCGCCAATAGCATCAGGTAGCATGGTTGCAATATAGAATCTCTTCGTCAAGGCATTTTGGCACTTGAGAGCCGCAGAACATATGGTCGCTATCAAAACTTATTTGGGACATTGAAGTAATACCTGCAGACCCCAAAAGTGGTGAGTATATGGCGAATTTACTCATTCCCGAATATCATGCCCTTAAAAACGATGAAAATTTTCATTTTGAGCTCATTTTTACCAATTTTATGGCTATTTTATACAAAATTCAGTTGTGATGGACCAAAATGAACCTCGAAATTCATGATCAGCGACCCAAAAAGCGTAGCCTAGATCTATTGTAGCCAAAGTAAATTAACAAAAAAAATTTTTTATGGTCCTGTGTAATCAACCTCAACAGCTACTAGGGTATGAAATCATAGATTTCTAAGAATACCTAGGGTCTCTTATTATCAATACCGGCCAGTGTCATTCAGAAATACGTAGGAGACTCTCAATTGCTCGCTCTGCAACCACAAAATTATCATCGAATTCTCGGGATAACGTAGGTAGAACATCGAACTAACTAGTCTATTTTATAAAAACTAAAAATTACTGAAAGACTGAACTCACTTATAAACCAGTCATACTTGAAGTATTTCGGCCACCTCAGCAGAAGACATGAACTGGAATCACTGGTCATACAGGGAAAAGTTGAAGCCAAGCGCTACAAGGATAGATTACTTTCACGTTGGGTGGATCAGATGAAACAGTTGACCGGGAACTCATTGCATGAAGCATCAGAGCATGGACAGAGCCGAGAGAACAGTGGCAGATGATAGTTCAATCGATTTATTGAGCACAGAGTCACCATACCCTCTCGGGGGTGAAAGGACATAGCAGGGTCTCTTTGATTTCGAAACTTATTTATTTTCATCTGTTATATGAGAGCTAGAAAATATATTTTGGTTTATGATATTACGCTGTTTGAAAAGGTGCATCGATCATTAGAAGTGCATTTTTAAGAAAAATTGGATCTCATTCCTAAAGGACAACAAAAATCTCGTTAACATGATTCAGATGATGACAAGGTATATTGGTTGTCAAAAAGAGTCCTAGAAAACTCGTGAACTCTCTGTAACAAGTAGGAATCCTTACTGATTCATCAATAAGCTAAGAGAGCTGAAAAATTTTAAAAATATTCAAATTCAGGGAGTCGATTGTTTCTGATATGTTCCGGGTGCCCAATCAAGTAAATAGGTCTCTTCTGAATAGAATAGAATTTAGCAGGTGCAGAAAATATTTAGAAGCGGAGTCTCAAGTGGGAAGACTACGTCATCGATGGCCTAACTTAAGCTTTGGATAAAGCTAAAAACTGCTGTGGAATATACAGTTTTCTAGTACTAGTAATTTTGACACTTAAAATATTACTTTAGGAATTAATTTGTAATTTGCAAGAATAGCAAAAGGTATCTTAAAATTAGTGACACTTGACCAGTAAAAATATTTTATCTGTTGTTGGTAGTAGGATGGCAATAGTGTTTCATGTCTTATCATATCAGTATCAGTTGTATTTATTGAGTTTGGTACGAAAAGCTTTCCTTTAGATCAGCGTTTTTCAACCTGTGGACGCGCCCTACTAGGGGGGCGTAATTACACTATTTGGGGGGCGCAAGCGTATCGAAAAGAAATTATTATTAGAAACATTCATTAAAAACATTTAATATAATTTATTGAAAGGAAAGCAAAACAAAATACATTCTGACATAATAAAAAATAAAATACACATTTACACTGATAGAATACACCTATAAATAGGATTGTATTAGTACTGCACAATGTATTTACCTAATAATTAACATATAAATACTAAATTAAAAACAAGTTTAATAATTATTGGGCCTGTTTTGCAGAGCAAAGATTTTCGAAGGATGGTTTAATATTAGAAATAGACTCTATATTCTATATTTAGTTTGAGATCTATACTTTGTTTTCAAAGCAGCCACCGCAGAAAATCCGATTTTCAAAGGTAGGATGTTGAAAATAGTAATAGTATACGAAATACTCTTGTTTTCAGTGCTAAAAACTCATCATTCTCCCCTGTCCAAAATTCAAAAAGTGATTTATTGTTGTGTCTATGAAGATTTCTTCTTCGGAAGTTGAGAGCTCTTCGGGAGTATTTTGAAATGGATCCCCAACCTACTCGTAACTTGCTACCAAGTTGTCGTCAGTAAGAAAATACTTTTTAAAATTCTTTGTCAACATAGCTAGATGATTTTCTATGGTTACTAAAACAACTTTCACATGTTGTTTTAACACATTCACCCACATTTGCAAACATTTCTAGGTTTTTTTTACTTTACATTTCTGCTCCACTTGTATCGAATATATGTGTATTTGTTCCTTGGAGTTGAAGATTTAAGGTATTTAGTTTCTTGAATATATCGACCATAATAGCTCAATTTTTATCACAAATAAACTATCTCAAAACTTCTCGGCTTCCGGTCGGTTTTCCTCTTCTAGAAAAATGGCGATTTTATTTTTTAATTCATAAACACGTTGCAAACATTTCCCACGTGACAACCATCTTGCCTCGCAATAAAATAGTAACGCTGATTGTTCGGCACCCATGCCTTTACAAAGTGCAGAAAAAATTCTAGATTTTAGGGGTCTTATTTTAATACCATTTACTACGGTTACAAGTGTAGTGAGCACAATATTCAGAGCAGGACTCATTTCTTTGGAAGCCAGAGCTTCTCTATGAATCATACAATGTGTCCACACACATAGTGAAGATTTGTGTTTCACAAGTGCCTGTACACTTTGAAATCCTCCCGACATTGAATGAGGACCATCGGTACATATTCCGATGCAATTTTTCCACTCCATATTTGCCTCGTTTACAAACTCATTCAAGATAGCAAATAATACGAGTGATGTTGCTTTCAGTTCTATTGGTTTGCAGAAAAATAGTTCTTCTACTGCTAACATACCATCACAAAATCTAACATAGGCAAGAAATGAGCATCTTTATTTCTATCTGTTGCCTCATCAATCTGAATTGAAAACAACTATACCACCAATTCGACGGGCAACAGTATTATTTGATATAGGTATGGATAGCAATTGTTTGGCAAACTTATCTCCAAACAGTTTCTACAATCTCAATTGCTGCTAGCAAAACTCGTCACTAATGGTGTGAGATTTTTTACATCTGGCTATTTTATATGAAACTTTGTAAGAGGCAAGTAAAACTTTTTCATTCACAGACAAACTTTTTTAAAAAAATTATTTCTGCTTAATATATGATTTTAATTTTAATTCGAAGAATTCTCGGGGTTTGTTAAGGTACTCACTATGAAGCGTTTCCAAGATTTTTGAGCAAATAACACACATTCATTCTTCATTTAGTTCAGTACTGGTAAACCCTAAATTTAAGTATTCTTGAGAATATTTTCTTAATTTTATTTTCGGAACCACGCTCGTCTGTGCTCTTGTTGATGCTTGACTATCGTCTAATGCTCGCTTACGCCCACTTAAAAATTTATCCATGGTCCTGTATAAATTTACTGCCGTAAATACTTAATACTTTGAATTTCAATTTACACGTAAATTACAACATCCACATTCACGACAAATCCGATAGCAGTAGAAGGATCAACTCGACTGAGACGGGCTGTAATTGAACAAGGTGCAGCATTTATACACTTTTGGGCAGACTTTCCGAACGTTCGAGACAACTCGGAACTTCTCGTGAAGCCGCTACCGATATGGTGGACGTAACAGAGAGCAATAGAGAGGCATCGATTCTAGTTTTGTCAACGCAGCAGATATGTGTTGCCAAATATGAATATATTTACTTATTCTTGGTAGTTTGTAAGGTTTGTAATTAAAGTCATAGTGTAGCTTTAGCATCAAAATACTGAAAATACATTATTATTGCATGCATTGTATGAGAGGAGGAGGAGGCGCGATGAAAATTATGTTTGAAAATTGGGTCGCAAATACTGAATACCAAGCTTGTGCGCCTTATAAAATACCTTTTTTAATTTCTAATAGTTTTTACTTACCAACATTTTGCAGTTTCAATAATTCGCTATTTGTATTTAGAGGTTCAGGAGTCATCACATCAAGGCCAGCTGCAAAAATTTGTCCTTGCTTTAATGCTGTAATAAGTGCCTCCTGATCAACCTATAAAGAAATTTTTGTATTTTTGTAGCGTATAATACAATTTTTATACACAAACAGTATGTGTTTTAATGTATTCAATATTTTAGACAAATTGTTTTGTGCTTATTTCAGATAAAAGTGAGTCATGAGTTGTCTCTAAACGTATTCGTTTTTTACTTGGACGCAAAACAAGGTGATACATTCTACAATTTAGTTTTTTTTTGCCAATGTTCAAACATTTTAAAACCATAACGAGACAGAAGTCACACGACTTCTTAAAGATTTTTCAATGGAACCTCTGAGGAAAGAAAAATTCTTACGAGCCAATTTGTAAGTTAACGTTCAAGTTATCAGCGTAAAAAGGTGACACCTTTTGCTTTTGCTTACCGTGTCAAAAGCCCCAGTCGATCCCCGACAGGTCGTACACAAGCGACATTCCACATCATGCTGTTTGCCGGCAGACATAGATAAAATCTTAAAAGCCGACACGCTCTCAAAAATGACACTTACTAGTGGGAGACCGCTCGGACCATGAAAAGCTGACGATGAAGGCACCGCTCCGCCCCTCTTCCTACAGAGAAACTACCGGGCTCTTTGTTGATGGGAGAATGCTCGGACCATGAATAGCTGACGATGAAGGCATCCCACCTCCATATGGACAGGGCGGATACCTGAAGTCGCCCTCCAATGACTAGGAACCTACTCCGACAAAGAAACTACCGACAGCAAGTTGTTGATGGAACCAGAAAGTGAACGAAGTAGACAGCACTCTCGTCAATAAAACTCAGGTCAGAAATAGAGCTGAAAGGTTCGCACGCCGTCACCAGTAAACATACTACACCACAAAGTCACGGAAACATTCATAAAGGTATTAAAGGATTGATAGTCACCGAAGGTTCGTAGCCAGTGGAGAGTAAAAGGAACAAGACTGTAAAACAGCTGGCTGAGAAAGTACCATCTGCCACTCATATGGTTCGGATCCCAACGTTAAATTTTTAGGTACCGTTTAGCTGACACTACCAAGACATTAATTTAGATTAGCAAAAGATCTCTTTGATCTTTTTTACTTGGCTGTAAGCCTTCCGACCCACTCCTAGTAGTATTGCTATACTTGTAAAATAACCGCTTATTCAGTAGTTTAGCTGTTCAAAATTCACTAATATTTCATTTGAAATTAAAGAAAGTCAATAGGTAACTTGTACCCGCAAACGGTCGCACAGCTTCCGCCGTTGCAGTTTTTGCGGAAGCTTTCCGATTGTAGATCAATGAACCACTTATATTCTGTACTCAGTTTCAAATAAAATTACTCGGATGTTGACTTCACATACACTATTGGGACTTTTTCGTTCCACATAGTGTCCGTAGAACTTTCGTAGAACGCTCCGGAAGAAAGGCAACTTCTATTTCGTTATTGTTCCATAAAAATTCATGCCAAATAATATATAAGCCTCAAGTTTTGATTTAGTTACTGTCCTTAAATTGAAGTAACAAAACTTAGTAGTATTTGACCGACATTCAGAGGAAGAGAATGAAAAAGGTGAGATTAGTATATATTATGGTACTTCACTAGAATTGTTTTATATTCCCACAAACTTTAAACTCACAATGAGTGTAATCAAAACTGGAAGCGATGATCTAAATTGCAACCTTGTCTGGTCTTCAGTGTATCCTAAAAACATGTAAAAACGACGCCAGTAAACCGAATTGCCCCTTGCTATTTTGTAGCAGACCTCTTTAAATGGGGTTAGGGTATTACCAGTTATATTTATTTATTTTAACAGTTGTTTACATATGCTTATAAATAATTTATTAAAAAATAAATTTATGAACTATTCAGCTATTAATGATAAATAAAATATTGTTTACCTTCTTCACAATTGATTAAAACTATGCACTAAATTAGACTTTTAATAATAAGGATCCTTTTAAATTTTGAAAATCTCACAATTTAAACGATTCATAACTAATCGATGCAATCAACCAACGTATTTTAATGTTAATATGAGGAAGTTTAGATATATCCTTGTTACTTCAAGGGATGTTGATTGGGCAACATCCTCTTGAATATTACTTTTCGGCTGTTTTGAGCCAGAGAATTCGAAGGACATATAAATTTTTATTAGTTGTAATCTAGCCAATAAAGTTAGTAATAGGTTATGAATGAAATTTTAGTTAAATACAGATTAATTTCATAATTTATGTTTGCGTGGAAAGTTTTATGTGAAAAACCTAATCAATTTGAATATTACTTACCAGCTCCCCTCGGCTCACATTAATTATTATTCCAGTATTTTTCATTTTCGCAAAGAAATCTGCATTACACATATGATGTGTTTCATTTGTCAGGGGTGCTGACAAAAATATAAAATCGCTCTCTTTGGTCAAAGTATCTAAATTAACAAATTGAGCTCCAAGTTCTTTTCCTATAAAATACAATAGTGCAGTAAAAAAAGCATTTGACGTTGCACAGTTTAGATACAGCAATATTATGATTTTATTCTCTCTAGGACATTGCCAGGAGTATTATCCTGAGTTTTGGACCTCGAAAAACTTGTGCTCTTTTCTTTATAAACATTTTTTTTTCAAAACGCGTTTTTTTTGAGCTTAAGATGTGAATCACTCCAGTTATATATGTCGGATCGAGACAAAAAAAAACTAGACTTCTCGTAATGAAATTTCCAACAAATTCTCGTTAGTTTTAAGGCGCTCAAATGTGTACATAACCTACAAAATTGAAAGAAACGACAAAAACCGTCCAAAATGGATCTTCCTTTTTTCAAAATTTAGGTCTTGACGCCAGCTTTCCGATACCATTAAAAAAAAAATTTTGGGTAGTCACTTTAAAACCGTTTTTTTTACATACGTTTATTAATCAAATAAAAACAAATGCGTTTTTTTCGGTCATTTTGAAGAAAAATTGAAATTTTTTTTATCAAATCTGGTAGAGAATCGCGAGACCTTTATTTAAAAAAAAAATGTAATTTTGCATTTTTTTTTTAAATCTCAACTTTGGTTATTTGATTAATAAATAAATGTAAAAAAACGGTTATTGCCATTAAAAAATTTTTTTAATAGCATCGGAAAGCTGACGTGGAAACCTAAATTTTGAAAAAAAAATCCATTTTCGATTAAATCAATATTTTTGTACCAAAATTTCAGGGTATTTTTACTATAACAAAAGGAATATTTTCTGAAAGTATTAAGCAAGGTTCACTTAGTCGACCTGTACAATAAAGTGAAAAAAAAAAACAGATTTTTGCCTGTTTGTTTAATTTTGTAGGTTATGTAGATAATTGAGCGATTTAAAACCAACGAGGATTTGTTGGAAATTTCATTACGGACAGTTTAGTTTTTTGTTTGTCTCGATCCGACTGATATAAACGGAGTTATTCACATTTTAGGCTTAAAAAACGCGTTTTGAAAATTTAAATTGTTTTTCAAGGTCCAAAACTCAGGATAATACTGGTGATACTTCAAAGAGGATAAAATCATAATATTGCTAAACTATGCCTATCTCATCATTAAGTTGACCTTTTTTTTTACTGCAATACAAGTAATAAGTGGCATCTACGTATTTGGTAATAATTTCAAATTTTACTGTAATCAATGATCAGTTTACAATAATTATCACTGCTAGAACATATCATATATGTTTTAAAAAGAATTAATTAAACCTTCTATTTTTTAGTCACTTTACTGTCACTATATCCAGATGTAGCAGGAACTAGTATTTAAAAGTTTCTACGCGACATATAACTAGTGAGGATACATCTAGACCAGAGGTTCCCAAACTTTTTTTTCTCGCAGACCACTTTCAAAATTTTACTGGTTTCGGTGGACCCCCTGCTGCTACATTTCTACCATATTCCCAAAAATGTGAAGATTAGATCTAACGATGGAAATTTGCGTCGTGGCTGAGTTCCAACCCTAAATTCGGAGTGGCAGAAATAAAAATAATATATTTTCTTGTGTTCTATTTATTAAAATAATATGATTACAGACTTAATAGAATTAAAATTAAACATTAATAACGTACCGTAAACTTCAACAATGCAAATCAACAATAAAAAAAAATAGTCATAATTTTAATGGGAGGGATGTACTTGATGGATTGACAGCAAATTATCAATTTTTGGCTTCAGTTTTGTAAGGAATAACCGCAAATCTCCCCGTTCTGTGATGTTCAATCTGCTCCTTTTTTTTTGTTAATAGATTTGTAACTACACTAAAACTTTTTTTCGACAAGGTATGACGAGGGAAACGCTATCAAAGTTTTCTCGCAATTTCCCACAGCCGAGGATATTTTTCAGGTATTTCTGCCTGCAGTCAAAATGTTTGATAGCCTTTTTTAAATTTCACCTTCAGATCCTCATTGGCGCTAAGCTCGAGTAGCTGTAATACCACATTCGCCACTTCCGTTTCATCAAATGGATTTATGATCCATGGTGGTATTTCCATCGTCAGAATATCTTCAAATCTATTTTTGAAGTCATCATGCAGGGCATTTAAATGTTGAACGTATGTCTGAATATCCTCATCAAGACATTCTGCCTGTGACAAGTTTGGAAACTGGGAGAATTCGCGCCGACTAATATCTTGCTTCATAAATTTCAATTTTCCAAGAAAAGCCGAAATTACACCCTTCGTTTTTATTAAATTTAGGCTGTCCCCTTGTAAATGCAAGTTAATGTCATTAAATTTTTTGAACAAATCTGTCAAATACGCGATGTCTGCTTTCAATTTGATCAGGTTTTCTTTTAAATCTGGATCTTTACTTTCCAGAAACTCTAAAACTGATTCAAAAAATGAGTAAAATCTTGTTAAACATGCACCTTTCGACAACCAGCGTACTTCAGTATGTAAGAGCAGTCGTTGGAAGTCTTCATCATTTTCGTCGCACAATTGTGCAAATAAACGGGTATTCAACGCATTGCTTCTTATTTTGTTAACTGCTTTAATCACAAGTTGAAGCGATTGGTGCAATCTATCACTCAAATTTTTCGCTACCAGGTGTTGTCAGTGGATGACACAGTGAATTGCAGTTACTCCTGGTATAATACTTTTAAGATGGCTTATAAACCCACGATATCTCCCAAAGATGTCAGGAGCTCCATCTGCTGCCACCGAAAATAATGTTTGTAAAATGGAATCGATTTTTCCTTAAAATCACTCAGGACATTAAATATTGATTCGCCTTTAGTGTCCGTCTCCAAAGTTGTCGCGAATAGCAGCTCTTCATGGATTTCTTCGTCCATAACAAATCGAACATATGCCAATAATAATGCTTCATTACCAGGTAAAGTTGACTCGTCCAGTTGAATAGAAAAATGAGTTGTTTGCAGATAATTACACAAGAAGCTTTCAATATCAGAACTCATTTCATCAATACGTCTTTGTACAGTGTTGTTACTCAAAGAAATTCTTTTGAGTACGCAAATGGAGGTTTGTGCAGAACAGTTTTTAAAACCTCTTCAACAGCGGGTAAAATTAACTGTTCTCCGATGGTGTGCGGTTTTCCAGATTTCACTATAAGCAATGAGATATTGTAAGATGCCCGCAAGCCATTATCGTTACTTTGAGACGTTGAAGCGAACATACTGTGCACGGTGGGTCTCTTTTCATATTTTTCTTTCAATGTTTGAAAAACATTTTCAATCTTTACCTATTTTATCAGGATGACACCTTCTTAGATGATCTTCGAGCTGCGATGGTTTCATAAAGTCATTGCTCAAAACTTTGTTGCATAAAAGGCATATGGTCAATCGTTTGTCTGCCTTTGATGGAAAAAACCAAATTTCAAATAATCAACACTGTACTGTCGACATTTCTTCTTAGATTCAGCCATGTTTCGTATCAGTTACCTACCTATAAGGAAAAAAATGTTTGTTTTAGTAATCATAAGGCGACTTTAACAGGATATGGCTATTTTAACAGAATAAAATAGGATTAATTAATTATTGCAATGAAAAAACCAAAATGCCGGCGGCAAAACTGATTTTAATTATTAAAACAATAAACTACTAGGACCCATATAAAGGTTTTCACAAAACGGCTGAACCTATTTTAATGTAATATAAAATATTTTTTGATTAATTATATTTTGATACGTTTCTGTAAATTCAAGAGAAAATACTTTTAAAGAATATTTTGACATCAAAACTCCGCAATTTTAATGATTTATTTATTACTTTGATGTACGTTACAAGTGGTACATAAAGACACGTACAATTTATGAAAATATTTTCATTTAGCATTAGCAACTACGAGGGCACTGAAATATGTACAAACATGCAGGTCAATCATATATCTCTCCTTTAATAAATCACCACAGTCGGGTAAATAAATAATTTTATAATAAAAATGTGCTAAAAGTTCAATCTTTCTCGGCTTTCTGTTCTTTTATAGAAGTATCGAATAATGGCCCTGTTCAGTATTTAATTTTTATTACGTACCTACTACACGCAAACATAACAAATATAATATTATTACAATATAAAATAAAAGTATGAATAACAAATAGGCAGGTACTTACTTTTTCCGGCACTGGCAAACACTGACATCGATTCACTCACACTTTTCTTTTCAAAATTCCGGAAACAAATGAGTAACGTTTGTCCTTGGCATTCGTATTTATATTGGTGAAGAATCAAACAAGTTCATGTAAGATTGCAAGCACAGCACAAGTCGTATTTCGTCCCTTTGCACCTCTGAACGGATTGCGTTGCGGGCCGGGCGCGCGCTTTGCATGTCTCGACGCGCGTTGTACTGAATATCGAATATGCAAGTTTTTACAAGTAACAGTCGCTGACCTTCTTAAAATACACTACTCAAAAAAATTAAGGGAGGTTTTAAAACAAGGAAAATTAATGCTAAATAAACAGGCTATCTGATCCATATGCCGGCCTAACTGAAAAAATTTTTTTCAAGCCCGTGGACCAAAAAAAAAGCAAAATATTTGCAATAATATTTTTTTGCGCTATCTGTTAGGATTGCATGAAAAACCGTAGCTCCTAAAAAAATTTTAGCCAAAAAATCTGAAAATTAGAATCTTAAAGCTTCAAAATGCTTTTTTTTAAAGTCTCAATACGACCATTTCTCACCGAAATACAGCCTGTCAAAAATCACCGAAAAATTTGGAATTTTTTTGCTCCTTAATTTTTTTGAGCAGTGTATTATCTGCCTACATTGATAGGTAAAGCCAAGCCAACATTTTTGTTCTTTACTATCGAAACCAGATAAATTTTCGTGGACCCCCCACTTACAACTTGTGAACCCTCATTTTTTTTCACGCCAACGTAGACCCCCGTCGAGTCTCCCGTGGACCCCTGGGGGTCCACCTGAACCACTTTGGGAATCACTGATCTAGACAGAAAAGAGTTCTAATAACGAAGAAGGGGTAGGCGAGGGTAAAAAACAGTAACGCTCGTTAAAATTTGTGTATTTTTTCCGTTTTCATACAATGTGACAGTGATTTTAGGTATGATAACCAGCCAAGTGCAAGTCGGACTTGCGCCTTAGTATTCCGTTCGTTGACTGCTTTTAAAATAAAAATTTCTGATATGGAGGTATAAAATGATCAATGACTTCACAAAACACACCCTAAATGAGTTTTCAAGAGAGTTTTTTTCCGATCTTTACTGAAAACTGATGACCTTGAAATTTTATTTTATTTTTTATATACCAGATAAATTATTAAAGGTAAGGCATTTTCATTCAATCTACACCCTATGGAGAATATTCCAAAATTTTTTTTAAATATTTGATCGTACTTTTCGAGATTTTGATTGATTTTGAGGACCGCGATTTTTCGCAATTTTTGGAAAATAATACAGAGAAAAGTATGCGCAAGTATTACATTATATGTATTTTTAGACTAGTATTTTTACAAACTTTCATTTGATACCTCACTCGATGACCTCACCCCCAAAAACTAACCCCTTCAGTCAAAATTTAACTTTTAAAACTACACGGCTCTGATGAGGCCAAATTTCAACTTTCTATGTTAACTAGTTTCGGAGTTCGGGTGTGACAGACGGAGAGACAGACAGAGACGGACAGAGAGACACCGAAGTGATCTTATAAGTGTTCCGTATGGAGCACTTATAAAAAGTTACATATTAATTAATTAGAAATCTCTTTTTATGGGCATAGCACACGTGCTGCATCCCTAAAGCGCTACTGAAGCGTATGCGGAAAAAGCGATTCACATTGGCCTTGAACAGCTCCAAATTGTACTTGGTAGAAAATACTTTCCTATTGTAATAAAATAAACAACGTAGAGTAATAAGTTTACTCTTTTTTTTTATGGGCACAGCACACGTGCTGAAAGGAAATCCCAAAATGGCTATCGGAGCAACGCATGTGCGAATTCGCGTTGATCTTGAATCGCTGCAAGTTGTATTCGGTGGGAAAAAAAGTCATGGACAAATAATTCCAAAGGGATGAGGTTCTCAATATAAAAGATTGCTTGAAAAAGGCTATACGAGAAGAGCCAAGCTGAATCTCATATGGAAGTGATATATTAGCGCGATGAGTATTCCTAGCATGAACAGCTCTGGGAGGAATTAAGCGGGCTACAGCCAACGAACACTTTCCATGAAAGTAGTTATAGAGTAGACTGAAATTACCAACCGCTCTTCGACGTTCCAAGGAATTAAAGTCACTGGTGATTTCTGGGTGTCCAATCAATCGAATAGTTCTCTTCGGAACAGATTCCATCAAATGCATGGTATGTTTGGGAGCAGAGCCCCAAACGACCAAACATGGGAGTAGTATTCCATCATTGGGTAGAGTGAGCTTTGTACAGAATTAGAAGTACAACTTTTAGTGTGTGAGTGTAAAGCTTGAAAACTTGAACTTTTCTATGTGAGGATACAATAGTAAAACAAAGAGAACAAGAATTGTTTATTATGTCAGATGATTAAGACCGCATACAGTTTATATATCAGAGGCAGAGAGGGAAGTATTAAAAACGATCCTAAAGCTTTCTGGAGGTATATTCAACAGAAGAGGAAAAGTTGTGCAATTCCAGGTGTAATGACATACCAAAATGCTGATTTTAAAAACCCTAAGGATATTGTTAGGGCTTTTGCCAATCATTTCTGGAATGTTTATAATACTGCGAATGATGTCACTACTAGTTCTCATTCTGTAAATCAAGGGCATATTGAGATTGTCGCGCCGTGTGTTGTATTTTACTAAAAAAACACCACGAACTTTTTCCCAAACTATATGACACTTTTTGATGACACAACAAATGGCCCAGTGTCAAATCTTTATAGCACAAACTGCTTTGTGCACCATCTGTTGTCTGAAATCCGCATTTCATACTTGAAACATGAAGGGGTACAGTATCAATCATATTTGTGGACTACAGAAGGACGTTTATCATACTGGTGCCACTATTAATCCTCTATCTCCTAATATATTGAATTATGTTTCAATTACATCCGAGGACTGCGGATTAGTGTAATTCGATTTAGAAACATCTGGATTTTCAAGTACAGCTGATATTATGCAAATAGCGGCAAAATATCGGAATAAAACATTCAATATTAGCCCTGCACAACCGATTAATTACCACACTTTCAAAGTTACGGGCTTAGAAAATATTAATGGCGACCTATATTTATATGGTAAACCTGTCAAAATAATCACTCACTACTTCTACATTTTATGATTTCCATACTTTCGTATGCGTATTATATTGGATAAGAAAGATTACTTTGAACGCGTAGATAATCTTATCGAATCTGGCCCTTATGAAAAGGTAATAAGAAATCCATTACCGAGAATGATATCAGAGGTTAAAAATTCTTTAAAAAAATGTAAGAGCCTTGTCCCCGATTCGCTAAAATTTAAATTAAATGTGAGTAATCCGACCATACCAAAATTGTATTGCTTACCCAAAATTCACAAACCTGGAAAAGCAATGCGACCCATTGTTTCGTCGGTCGGATCACCCACATATTTAATATCCAAATGGTTATCAAAAGAACTTGAGAATTTACCATTAAATACTTTCGCAGTGAAGAATTCGTTAGAATTCATTAATAAAACAAAAAATCTAGTTCGCAATGAAGGTGAAGTCTTAATTTCTTTTGATGTTAGTTTTCTTTGTTCCCAAGTGTGCCAATTCCACAAACTTTACAATATCTCGAAGAATTACTTAGAATGAATGACTTTGAAGACGAAATTATTCGTGAATATTTAACATTATCTAAACTTTGTATGGAACAAAATTATTTCCAATATAACAATCAATTTTATGTTCAGAAAGAAGGAACAGCTAGGGGTAATTGCTTATCACCTTATCACACTTAGCTGACGCTCATAAATTGGTCGTTTCATTTTGCATAAAATTAAGAAAAATTTCTGTTAGTTAACAGGTGGAAAAATAATAGGCAACTACACTGGCAATCTCACTAACGAGTTAATTACAATTATTATAACTAAACAGAGTTTAAGTTTGTTTTTTTTTGATCCATGGATATTGTTTTTATTTCTATAATGGCTCTAAATAGGAAATTAACACTTAACATGCGAAAAAAGAACGAACTAAAGAAATTAGAAACAGTAGAAAAATGACAGAGTTAAAGAGATTCAAGTGATTTAATCACCCAATAAGAATGTCTAATTTAAGACAGTCAATAAATATATTCCAAAGGACTAATTAGACGTAAGATGACGACTACGCATATCCTGAGTTGACATGACACATCTGACGGAAGAAACTGCTTATAATATAGAACAGGGGTCGGCAACCTTTTTAACTAATGGGTGCCAGTTTTCATCCATACAACATTTTTGCGTGCCGACATAGGTACTTACTACAACTAAAATTAACAAAAATTAACAAAAATTAACTTAAATTAACTTAAAATATTGCTTTTAGAAGGTTTAATTACAAAAAAAACTTAACATTTAACAAATAATTTTATTATACTAGTCCTAGGACCTAGTGTGAACCCTGTGCTTGAAGTTATTTAGACAGTTTTCTTATATCCGGTTCATGTCTGGTTATTTTCAGTGTCACACATGCTTCCGAGTTGTCTGTTGTCAGCCTGCTTCGGCACGGGTTTAAAATCACTCTCATATGGGAAAAAAGTTGTTCACAGATATAGGTTGATCCGAAAGCTGTAAGCATGGCAAACGTTACTTTCTTAAGACAAATAAATTTCTCTGGTAAACTCATTCAACAACTGAGTATCTCGTTTGAATGGTTCTGGCAGTCACCTTCTAATACCCTTCTTAATTCTACAAATTTCGTGTTCCATAACTCAGAGCTTTTAAATTCGATGTATTGAGGATCAAAATCATTAATGTCCATCCATGAGAAAAGAGATATGTCAAAGCAACTGCTGGAAAAATCCATTAAATCTGGTTTGATTAAAAAAGCGAACATAGGACCATGTTTATCAAAATCCTGACCCCTCGCGATAAACTCCTCTTTTAAATTAGTCATATATTTAAGAATTTCGTCTATTAGTGCACCATCTCGACACTGGATATATAAGTTTTTAAATTTGGAAAATATTTATGTGTTTGTAGTAATATCGCTGATAAATAAATCTATTTTTAATTTGAATGTTTTCCAGGATTCGTATAAATCCAGAACTGTTTTGCCTGAACCTTGTAACTTTAAGTTGATTTCACTGAGATGGTTTATAATATCAGTAAGAAACATTAACATACAGATCCAGTTCTTATCTTCTAGTTCAGGATAAGCATCCACTTGATTTTTTTCCAACAAGAACGATTTAATTTCGCCCAGACATTGCATAAATCTAAAGAGCACTTTACCACGGCTGAGCCAGCGCACATTATTGTGCAATGGTATATCTGAATATGCACTTTCTAATTCCTGCAGAAACGCCTTAAATTGTCTATGGATCAGTGAAGAACGACCGACAATGTAGTTAACTCTTTTAACCACCCTATCCATCACGGATTTTTAAACTTCCAGCGGAGGTTTTAGCGCACAAACTCTCTTGGTGAATTATGCAATGAAAATTCAAAACTGATCGACCCATGCGTTCAATAAGAAGGGAAACAAATCCTTTATGTCTCCCAATCATAGCAGGAGCACCATCTGTTGTTACGCAAAAAAAATTATTTAAATCAATGTTCCGCTTTTCAAAATGTTTAACAAATTCAGAAAATATATCCTCTTCTTTTGTAGTTCCCTGTAATGGGAGCAGACAAATCAGCTCTTTATACACACTGCCATTATCGAAGTATCACGCAACGATTGCCAGACGGGCAATGTCATTAATATCGACACTTTCATCCAATGCTACACTAAATACAAAACTCCGTTTGATAGCGTCTCTCTGCTGTTTTTGGACATTTTGTGTCATTTCGGTAATTCGTCTCTCGATGGTCCGCGCTGATGCCGGTATATCCCTAATCCTGGCCAATATTGTTTCCTTATTGGGCAAGTCGTCGAATAAAATCTCGCCAATACTCAAAAACGTTTGCTTCATAAATTCTCCGTCAGTGAACGGCCTACCCTTTTGTGCCAACGATTGTGCAATTTTGAAACTGCATTCAGTTACCTGATTTTTTCCTTGGAAAACTTTGCTAAAGAATGTTGACTGTTTCTCGTATTGTTTACTTGCTTTTTGTATTGCCTCCCTTTTATCAGCGTTATCTTTAAATGACGATTCATGTTTTATCTGGAAATGTCGTTGAACACTAGATGTCCGGAAAACTACGCTTTCCCGACATAGGACACAAATGGTCCGATCGTTTTGCTGTACAAAACCGTAATCTGTTGTCCATGAAGTTTGAAATGATCGAACCTCTACCTTCTGTTTCTTCGCGGCCATAACGCAACGTAATTTTAATTTTTAAACTTTTCGAGGGACTATTGACTGGAACGGATGTTACTTCTATACTAAATGATCCAAAGGTGTAGCCGCTTGCTATATATAGACGTTTATTAAATTTCTTAGAACAAAAATTATTATCTACAACGCGCCCATTGCAATCAAAGGGCCGCCTAGAAGTTAAATCTAACAAAAACTAAAGTTCGACAATATAAAAGGAGTTGCGGGCGCGCGTCGGAACGATTGAAGTCAAGTCAAACAAAAACCGCCTTATAGCGGCTTTTTTGATCTGAATTGAGGACGTTTATTTGTGTTTTTGCCTAGGCTTATATTTTGAGGCTTGCCGTCTTTAATTCTTGCCGAAATTAAAGCCAAACCAATGCATTCAGTAAAATTATAAATTACAAAATATATATTTTGTAGTTTTTGGTAATAATACCTAGTGACCTATATAAATATATCGTTTTGTTTGTATCGTTAAAGTAATACTGTCTTCGATTATTTACTTAATTTCGAAACATGTCACAGATTACAGAATTAATGTGTAAACTTTGAATAGGTACGCGTGCCATTCAAAATTGCTTGGCGTGCCAGAGATGGCACGCGTGCCATAGGTTGCCGACCCTTGATATAGAAGCTTCGAGAAGGCTATTCTATTCAATTAATGCACTATTACATAATTTACTCTATAGGACAAAGTTCTAGAATTAATTGTACCGATTTTCAGAGGCGGGAGAAATATCCTAAACTGAGGTGTCAAATAAACTCGCCTGTATAACGCTAAAACCTTTGGCGTAATATTTGTAGCACCGTAGGCGGATGCTTACGGATAATATTAATCGTCGGACGTTATCCGGCATCAGTTTTCCTGCGTCACAACTGTTAATCAAAAAGAACGAGAAAGTAGATACAACTGACAATATTCGATATTTAATCCGAGCGGAATTCCCTTTAATGCTAATGACTTTTTATTTCTGTTAGCACGTTTCCTAGTATTTCTGTATGTCTTTTCCAATTTTCATGATTTGTACAATTTTTTTATGTGTATTTTTAAAACATATTGAATACGTTGGGGCATATTCAAATTTAGACTTTACTTTCGTCAAAAAAAAAACTAAAATTTTATGCTCCGATTTTAAGCTTCAATTCAATTTTAAGATAATATTTTGAAAATTGGTGGTTTTCAACTAGCTGGAAATTACCGAAAAGCCATCTTAATATATTTTTCACCTACCTTCAGGTTTTTCTTTATGTCCTGTATACAATATTTTTGATACATCAAATCCTTTTAACCGTTTGACAATGGCTTGTCCAATACCTCCCAATCCAACAATACCAACGGTAGATCCAGAAATATCTTGACCAAGCATCCAGTGGATATCATAATCTTTGGACCAAGTACCTCTAAAAAAACATAAGTCTATTAAGGATATGAATCTTTATATATAGTGTATGTATCTATGCGGCTCAATATAACTCGAGATAGTTTAATCCAATTTTCTTACAGTTTTCTGTCACGTATGGGCATGTTATCTGGTCAGGTTCTTCATGATATTTAATTAAATTGGTTCAGAAGCTTGTGATGTAATACCTAAAATAGTTCTCGAAAAAATGCGCAAGTGAACCAACACAGCTAACGTTGCAGATTTTTTAACTTACCCTAGAGAAAAGGAATAAGTGCTAAAGTTCAGCTGATACCCAAAAACACAAAAAGATCTTGTTAAACAACTACCGACCTTGTTTTCAATAATATCTAGTTATGAAAAAGGCTATCAATCAGCATCTTTTAAAATATTATTAACAACCATCAATACAGTTTTCGTAAGCAAAGATCAACAGGAGCTTGCGCTTGATATATCTAAGGCATTCGACCGTATTTGGCTAAGCTGCCCCCTTACAGTATATCGGAAATATTTTATTTTGGGCTTCCTCAAAAAAAGACACTAGCAGGAAGTTATTCAACTTAACAAAGACCTGAACAAATTCTATCTTGGGGTGTCAGTGACAAGAAACACCCACTTTTTGTTGAGCATGAGCAGTAATAACGTTAGAGCCCTTTGAGTGTCCCACTGTAACAAATTTATAACAACATTTTTTGCAATAATCACAACACTTGTATATAGATTTTATTGTATTACTTTTAGAACGACAAACAAATTTCCTTATATAGCTTCTATAGATTTAAAATGGTGTTTACGGAGTAGTAATTTCATCTTAAGGAACAGGAAAAATTCACACGGTGCCATGTCTGGCCAATATGGTGCTTGTGGAACGGTCGTCATTTCCTTTTTATTTAAAAACTTACTAATAATAATGGCACTGTGTAATAGTGGGCTAACTTAACGCAAAGTCTATGAATTGTTCTGTCACAATTAATACCTTTTTTTACGAACTGATTCACATAAAGGATGTATAACGCTTAAATAATATTATTTATTAACTGCTTGGCTAGTTAGAAGGAACTCTTTGTGCACACCACCACAATAATCAAAGAAAACCCTAATTTTTTTTAACAGACTTTTTCAGTTTTAGTTCACCTTTGGCATGATGTTCACGTGATTCTTGCGCTGTTTCTCGGTCATACGAATAGATCGATATCTCATCCCTAGGAAAGCATTTCTTTAGCAACCTTCTGCTGTGTCAAGGTGAGGCGAGATCACACAAAAGATAAATACAAATAAATTTTCAAAATCGATTGTATTGAGCCAATTGATTTTTAGCAAGGTTTACAAGATCGATAGTACCTAAATGTCCATTACTGAGTACCAGATCTTTTATTTTGTCGAAATTTTTTTCTGTAGTTACAGTGGATGGTCTTCCAGAACATAATTCGTTCTCAGACAAAACAATGGCATGGTTGTTCCAAAGCTGGAACTTTATTTATTCTCTGCCGGTATCGAAATGAGATAATGAAAATATATTCGCCACTGTGATGAAGATGCGTCGAAAAATATTTCGCCATAGTACGTTGGAGCTATAATACTTCAAAAAATCTCCAGACGCTTCAAATTTCAAATCGTTCGATCGAGCCTCACCGTCACCGAGAAACTTTTTATACTCCTGTGTATTTGACTCTTTGCCTATAAATATGTGTGTCTTGGACAACTTACTGTTCAATATGCCATCTGCCTTCCGTAAATCTTCTAGAAGCTGATAGTGCTAACAGCATTGCAACATCGGCTACAGCATTGTCTAATACTTTTGGTGTATTTCCTAGTTTTATACCACGTGCCTTAAGTTCGTTTAAGTCAATATGATTGTATCCCGCTGACATTGTGCCAACTATTTTCAATTGTGGTCCTAAAATAACATATATTAAATTTTAATCACATGGCACCTGATATTTCTAGCATTGCGCAAAGATACTTTAATATTCCTATACTTAACATAATTCGGTTAACGTTATCATTTACACAATATTATAGATTTAAATTTCCTTATAGATATCTCTTAAGAATGTCCATTGTCTAAACAACCACACTATAGGACGCCTAATTGTGGACACTGTAGTGGTGGCATTCCCAGAAAGGATATCGTTAAGACTTCCATGTTATAGGATGTTTAGATAAAATACAAAGTATTATTAGTATATTGAAAGTGGTAACCTTAAAAGATGCTAATATTAAGAAATGTTTTAAACACAAAAATACAAACTGTAAATCAATATTATTTTACAAAAATCTTAAATTAGCAACGCGCGATGGACAAAGTAAACAAATAACCATTGTCTATCAGAGTTAATTAGTGCATACGTCGAGGTGTACTGTCTATGCTCTCCTTAACTTAACGGATATTAATGTACATATAACATAAGTGTATAATTTTCAACTATATTTAAATTTGTAAAAAACCCATTTTGATATAATAAACCAATTACACTACTCTGTGTATACAACATTTCAATTGAACAGCTTGCATCTTGCAACAAAAAAACTATCCAATAGTTATGCAGTTTTTAAAAGCTAAATCAGGCTTCATAATAGGCCATTTCTTCCATTTTATCGCCATGTAGCCTGAAAAGTTTTTGGTTTGACACATAGATGTCGCCCTTTTCAAAAAAATCCATATGATTTTTAGGAAGTACCAACCTTCAAACGATACGTATCAAAATTTCATGACATTTCGACGATTAATTTACAAGTTACAGTAGTTTAAGTGACGCTACTTTTGATATTTTCAAAAAAATGCAAGTCTGTTGATTAAACATTGTTTTTTGATGAGAAAAAATACCGTTCAACCAAAGCAATGGCTTAATATGTGTTACGGAGGCTCTGCCCCTGGAAAATTACTCATCATTTAGTGGTATGCTGAATTTAAATGCAGTCGTACAGATACAAATGAGGCTGAACGCTTTGGATGCCCAAATGAGGTAGTTACACCAGAACACACAAAAAAATCCACAAAATTGTTCTGGTTTGATCGTAAAGTGAAATTGCATGAGATAGCTAACACCCTAAAGATAACAAAAGAACCTGTTGCTCATATTTTACATGAACATTTGGGCATAAGAAAGCTCTGTTCGAAATGGGTACCACGTTTGCTCACAGTGGACCAAAAACAGCAACGTGTTGATGATTCTGAGCGCTGTTTGGACCTGTTTAAGCGCAATAAAAAGAATTTTTTCATGCGCTATGTGACAATGGATGAAACATGGATCCACCACTACACATCGGAATCAAATCGGCAGTCAGCTGAGTGGACAGTAGCGAGTGAACGCCGCTAGAAGCGACCAAAGACACAACAGTCGGCTGGAAGATTTTGGCCTCTGTATTTTGGGATGCACATGGAAAAAATTTCATCGACTATACTGGGAAGAGAAAAACCATCAATAGCGAATATTATATAAAGTTATTGATGCACTTGAAGGCAGAAATCGCAAAGAAACGGCCCCAAATGAACAAGAAAAAAGTGCTCTTTCATCAAGACAATGCACCGTGTCACAAGTCAATGGTTACGATGGCAAAATTGCATGAATTGAAGTTCGAATTGCTTCCCTCATCAACCATATTCTCCAGATTTTGGCTCCCAGCGACTATTATCTATTCGCAGACCTCAAAAAAATGCTCTCGCGGGAAAGAGATTTAGCTCCAATGAAGAAGTTATCGCCGAAACTGAGGCCTATTTTGAAGGAAAAGACAAATCCTTTTTCAAGAAAGATATAGAAATGTTAAAAAAGCGTTGGATTGATCGTATCGCTCTTGGAGAAGAGTATATTGATGAATAAAGTCAAATTTTGCAAAAAAAAATGTATTTTAAGTAGCTAGACCAAAAACTTCAGCCTACGTGTTACAAGTTTAAATTTAAGTTTTAAAATTTAGGATATGCGAAATTATTTGGTATTCATAATTAAGATCAAAATGATTTTTTTTCATAAATTTTTTACATTGAAATCTTAAGACAAACCCATGTAATTTCCCTTGCCTGCATTTCTGAAGCCGATACTGTTTTGCTTCTTAAAAGTCACGCGGTAAGAAGCAAATAAACTATACTAAAACGTGCTGTCTCTGCAAGCAACCAACTTCGCTGGTTGTTGCTCCTTAGGATCCCTCGTAAAATAATATTGTAACATATTGTACATAGTTGAGGAAGGCATGCATTGTAATTATTATAAATTAAATAGAGCTCCACAATGAAATGAAATGCTTGGTATTAATAGTTGTATTTTGTATGTGCTTCAGCTTAACAATTCAGTTAGCTGGAGTAGAAAATTATAAAATATCAAATAAATAGTCATACCTAGAATCCACACTTCAATTTACTACCATTGAGCCAATTTAAATGGTGGTTTAAAGCCCACGATAATAGATGGTATAACTTACTTGACAAATCAAAGTGCATAATTTAAACCAGTGTTAAGAGGGTTCACCCCTGATTAAATAAGCTTCACGCGAAAATATTTACACTATCTACTAAATATCTTTAATTATAAAAACAAATTATAGATTGGATCACTTAAAAGTATTTAAGCTCTGTATAATAGATGTAATGTAATCTACTATTTAATTGTAATTTTTGGACGATATTGCTTCACAGAAAGAAAGGAAAAGGAGTGTGAGTACATACATTTTATAGTTCGCTTGAATAACATTAAAGGGGTTTTTCTTGGTTTTTGGTTGGATGAACACATTCTAGGCTTAATTATTTATAGGTATACATATAAAGGTTTAGGAAGGGGCTCAAACAGCTTAGAATATATAGTGTTACATATACTTCTCACGGTGCGTGGAGTAGAATAATCAAAAAAATCATATGATAATTATCTTTTTTATTATTTTTATCTTAACGTAAATAACATAGGAACAAAACTAAAAAAATATTAACCTATAGTATCAGTTAATTATTGTCTTTTTAAGTTTCGTTAAATTAATAGAGACTCGAATCTCGAAAGGGTACATTTGCTGATTATAGTTGATTTTACTTGATTATTGTTTAAAAGTCTAATACAATTATATTAATCCATGAGTCCAGAGAAGTACAAGCCTGTGTATATTTGACTGGTGGTCTCAGAACCACTCTTCTGATATCAGGGGGTGGGATGTTTTACAGTGCAAGTAGCTAGATTGTTGGTGTGTACCCGTGAGCTGGACGCCTATTTTGTGAGTATGGGAACTTCAGTACCAAGTTGAGGCACCGTATTCTGCCATGGAACATTTTTTATTGTTTTATTGTTGCTTGATCTGTTGTGTACGGACACAGTAATTCTTCTGGTGGTCAGCATGTTCCGAATAAGACAAGTAGTTTTGGCACAAGGAATTAATTTTTGCAATTATATATATCATTTCTTTTTCCACAAGGTAACATATGCAAAAGATCAGTCTACGAAGACTGTGGCAGTTTTTTAACTCTTTTTGAAACCTACTTCTATATGTAGAGTGAGAATTCGCACCTGATCGTTGCAGCTGCGTTCTGCTCGAAAGCCTGTCTCTTCAGAATTTATACTCGGATTTATAGTTGGAAAAATCCTATTATACAAGAGAGGTTCTAAAAGTTTATATCACATACATAGCAGTGCTATTGGTGGATAACTCGCTACAGCATTTACAAGTTTGCCAGGTTTTAATACCGCCATAATTTCAGATTTTCTGAATACTTTAAGAATCTCCTCGCCATGTAGCATATCGCTGCAGAGGTTAGTAAGTTATGCTTTAGCCCGCGGGTCGAAGTTTTTAAGGAATTCGGCGAAGACACTATCGGGGCCAGGTGCCTTTCGATTTTCCATTCTATTCAGAGCTGCTCCGACTTCTTCCGTGTTGAAAGGATGGGACCACTGACTTGTAGCTGGGAGAGAACGCGTTTTTACCTAATTTTTAATTTCTCTGACGAAATATTTGTCAACAGGAACTTTATTAGATATTTTTTGTAGCTTGTTTGTTAGTTCGTTTGGGTGGATAAATTTAAAAAGTTACATGAGGGGCAGGATAAGCCAAAAGGCTGCTGTGCACAAACAGACACAATCGCCTGCCCCGCCTACAACCTACCAACCGATCAGGAGCAGTTAAACCACATTAAGAAATTTTGAATATGTTGTTTCATTTCTCATCCAATAAACTTATAAAAAAGTTTTCGAAATCGACAGATGTTCTTGCCATACAATGTTCTCAAATTTGATGCAAAACATTATTCATTTTTTACTGTCTATCCTATGTTTTTATAAAAAAGATGATGGAATGTAGAAATTATAAAGGAGTGAAAAAATTATTTTTTTTAAATTAAAGCAATCTATTTAAAAAATTCCAGGTCAATGCCTATAAAAGAAAACGTATGTAACTGTAGTGACATAAATTTTTTTAAGTGAAATTCATTTGTTTTCATACATATGATACGATTTTTTTTTATTAAAAAAATAGTCTTTTATATTAAAAATAAAGTAAAAACAACCAAACACTTTAAGCTGGTTTTTCAAAATGATGAAAAGTATTTACGTGCACATAAAAATATAATACAGAATTGCATTATCCATGCACATACAATTATTAAAAAAAAACCGGTCAAGTGCAAGTTGAACTTGCACAATTAGTGTTCCGTACGTTGATTGTTTTTAAAATAAAAAATTTTTGTTAGGGTGGTATAAAATGATCAGTGACTTCACAAAACACACCCCCAAATGAGTTTTCAACAAAGTTTGCTTCCAATCTTTACTGAAAACTGGTGACCTTGAAATTTTGTTTTTTTTTATATACCAAATAAATTATTAAAGGTAATGCACTCGTGATAATTTTTTCGTTTTTCAAAATTTTTTGATCAGTACTTTTCGAGATAAGGTAGAGGACAGCGATTTTTTAAAAGTAATACGAAGAAAAGTGTGCGCAAGTATTACATTATATATATATATATATATATATATATATATATATATATATATATATATATATATTTTACTCGTGTTTTCACAAGCTTTCATTTGACACCACACTCGATGACCTAGTAAAAAAAATTTTTTTTTCACTTCCGATTTCACCCCTCAAAACGAACCCCTTAAGTCAAAATTTATGTTACGGTGGTATAGAATGATCAGTGACTTCACAAAACACACCCCAAATGAATTTTCAACAAAGTTTGTTTCCAATCTTTACTGAAATCTGATGACCTTGAAATTTTTGTTTTTTTTTATATACCATATAAAATATTAAAGATAATGCACTCGTGATAATTTTCGTTCAATCTACACCCCGTGGAGAATATTCCAGAATTTTTTTTCGAAATTTTTTTGATAAGTAGTTTTCGAGATAAGGCCCGGGACAGCGATTTTTCGCGAATTTTTAAAAATAATACAAAGAAAAGTGCGCGCAAGTATAATATTATATATATATTTTTTACTCGTATTTTCACAAGCTTTAATTTAACACCACACTCGATGACCTAGTAAAAAAATTTTTGTTTTCACTTCCGACTTCACCCCCCAAAACTAACCCCTTAAGTCAAAATTTAATTCTCAAAACTACATGGCTCTGATGAGGCCATCAATTCCTATATTATTACCAAATTTCACCTTTCTATGTCAAATAGTTTCGAGAAAATCGAGTGTGACAGACAGACAGACAGACAGACAGACACCGAAGTGATCTTATAAGTGTTCCGTACGGAACACTAACAATAAGAATTGCTTCATATCGCTATCATATCGTTATAATATCCAGAGCGATAATAAAGCGGGATTAGTTTTGCTACTAATTAAATGGAAAGTAAATAAGCTCAATTAATTTACACGAACAAATAATCTGATTTATGTACCTTACATAAAATTAGCAAACATATTTAAACTACACCAAAAAAAACATAGATAATTTATGTTGAAGCTTCTCGGGTTATTCATATGAACAAAAGTATGGAATAAAGTACTCAAGTTATTTTTACAATTCTTATAATAAATATCTTATATTTTCTTCATCTTGTAGCCTTTAGGGCCTAATGAAGCAAATGTCATGAAACTTTTTGCCCAATATATATATATATATATATATATATATATATATATATATATATATATATATATATATATATATATATATATATATATATATATATATACCAGGTATACAAGTATGAAATGCGGATATTTTTTCTAAAAAAAACATGTTAATTTCGGAAGAATGATAAAAAGTGCTTTATTAAAAGTATGCTTGTTTTACATTTTTTTTTTCCATCTTTCGGGCAATTTGTGAATACCACGCCAGTAAAAATCTTTCCCTGCAAACCATTCATCGAGCCCATTTTTTCACATCTTCGTACGAACCAAAGCGCTGCTCGGCAAGTGCGTGACCCATCGATGCAAACAAGTGGTAATCGGAAGGAGCCAAGTCTGGTGAGTAAGCCGCATGGAGTAGGAATTCCCAGCTGAGTGATTCCAACGTGTCGCGAACTGGTTTTGCCGTATGTGATGGAGCATTTTCATGAAGAAAAATGACTTTGTGTTGCCTCTTTCGGTATTCTGGCCTTTTTTTCAAGCAACGAACGGTTCAAATCGGTCAATTGTTGTTGGTAACGTTTAGTATTAGCCGTTTCCCCAGGTTTTAACAGCTCATTATAGACCACGCCTCTCTGGTCCCACCAAACACAGAGCATCGTCTTTCTGCCAAAGCGATTCGGTCTTGCGGTCGATATGGATGGTGCGCACCCATGATTTTTTGCGCTTGGAATTCTCAAAATAACTCCACTTTTTATCCCCTGTAACTATACGATGCAAAAACGACTTCCTTTTGTACAGAGCGAGCAAAATATCACACGTGTTTTTGCGCTTTTCCATTTGCCTGTAGTTCAACTCATGTGGTGCCCATCTACCGGTCTTCTGAATCTATCCCATCTCTCGTAGCCGATTGGAAACAGCTTGCTGACTAACGCCCAATTACTCGGCGAGTTGTTTTTGTGTTTGCGAATCATCTTTATCCAACAATGCTTGAAATTCCACATCTTCGTATTTTTTTGGCGGTTTTCCACGTTCCTTGTCTGCAACATCGAAGTCACCACTTTTGAAATGCCGAAACCATCGTTCACACGTATCTTGCGATGGAGCATATTCACCATAAGCTTCTCGAAGTAATCGGTATGATTTAACAGCAGTTTTCTTCAAATGAAAACGAAAAATTAATGCTGGCCGCGAATGCTCTTTATTCGGTATAAATTTCGACATATTGAACACAACAAACACAACACTATGCACACACTTTTCCAATTTATCACTCGTGCGTGTCTGACACTTGTTGATGACATAACAAAAAGGCGCAGTGTCAAATCTTTATAGCACAAATTGCATTGGTGCACCATCGGCCATTCCATACGAAAACGCAAGTTGCTGCCGTCAAAACTTGTTAAATAATTTTGGAAAGCACAAGGGCTCAAATTTTAGCTTTTTTTGTGTAGAATCGAATACCGTGTGGTGCTTTTAGAAATTCTCAATTCTTTGACAGTGACAGTGTCAAATACAAGTGAAGCTCGAAAAATGTTTAAAATATTTTTCAATTTTAAGACCATATTAAATGAAGGAATGCTTCTAAATAGATAAGTAAGGGATTTTGAGAATGACAAAATTAATTTAACATTTACTCAAAATGTCACCCTCTTGTTCTTACACGAGTCCTCAAACGATTAGGCGATTCGTCTATGGCAGCACCCACTTGATCTAACGGAAAAATTATCCACCGGTTTTGGTAAAGCTCATTTTAAAGAGTCAAGATTGGCATGTCTTTTAGAGCAAATCATATCCTCTAAGAGAGACTATAGCATATAATCTAAAGGATTTAGATCAGAACTTGCAGAAACAATAATCCCATCAAAAATATAAAATGTAAAAAAATCCCAAGTCTCGCAAGGCAGTCTTCCACCACAAAAAGTTGTGAGATCTCATGTAAAACCAAGTCAGTTATTTTAGTTAGTATCTATGGAAGCACCTATTCAACAACTTTGTCATAAATTGTTATCTATTTAGTTACCTACCAACATTTATAGTGATCGTATCAATATTAGATATCTTTATTTCTATAATAAATATAATGACTTGGCAATCGCACGGCAACATAATCACATAAGAATAATCTACTATTTAAAATACTTAATACTTAATATTAAGTGCACTGTTTAGACTTACTTAGCAATCATTTTTTACATTTTATATTTTTGATGGGATCTCATTTCTTTTTGTAGGTAGTCCTCTTTTTTTTTCTTCTTGGGTAATATTTCTTGTACGTCAGCTATGGATTTTCTTAAAGACCACTCCCTGTCCCTATTGGTTTTTCTCAAAGGTTATGATGTAACAATTTTTGACAAGTCTGGACGATAAGTGCTTTTAAGTCGCTTATATTCAACAATTGCGGACTGCTGAGCTTTGATACTACCGAAGTCGACATTAATTAGATATAATTCACCCAGACTTGTCGGTCTCGAAAGTTCCACGTATGCTTGACCGCGTGTGAACAATGAAGAACCGATGTCCATCAGAGCACTGTTTATACTTAGCCGCTGAGTTTTGTGTATGGTAATAGCATAGGCTATACATATCAGAAACTGTTCGCGATGAACATAAGCTCTATTAATAATTTCAAATTTAGTTTTGACTGGACCAAACTCGTAAAGATGTTCATTATTAAATGTAATATGTATTTTTTTTATTTTATTGGTATTTTCAGGATCAACCTTTACTCCTTGTACTATACCGATAGAACCGTTGACTAAGCCAAGACTCACGTCAATATTTCGTCTTAACATAACTTTTTTCTCCTATTTTAATAACTATATTCTCTTCTAGCCCTGCTGTCATGGAAGCATCATCTTCATACTTTTTTATAATTAAAACATGCTTAAAGTATTTCACTTAACAATTTTTTAATTACACGAAGTAGGTAAGTATTATTAAACGAATATATTTGATAAATGAAAAATATTATTAAATATAATATATATTAATTAATAAATAATATAAATTATTCATAATTATGGATTTTTTAGGGATTAATTAACTTTATACGACATATTATTTACCGGGACTCACGGTTGACCTTGCATTATGCTATGTATGGCTGAGCGCTGTGCGCTCTCCGCACTCTATCTCTAAAACGGTTAAGCGTATGAAAAAATATTTAGATCAAAATTTATAGAGAATTTTATGCTCTATAAGTTTTATAATAAATGCAAATATCATTGAAACTATAGGAAGCGAGATATTTGTGAAAAACCGATTTTTGTAACCTTTGACCTTGAATATCTTAAGACGCGGACACGAGATTTTATGAGACTTTTGAGACAACTTTTTAAAATGCCAAAATAAAGGTTTATACAAGTTTACAACTTATTATCTCTCATTCCGAGGTTGACCCTCTTTTTTGGCTTAAGTGACTGTACAATTTAGAAAACGGGACTGAAAATTTCGGAATGTTTCAGTTTTTCCTTCCTTTATAGGCTACACACTAACTAAATTCAAAATTTGAAGTTTGTGTGTCTGCCAGAAGTACCTTAAAATTTTGATGATCGGCGAGTGCGTCAGTGATAAAATTAAAGAACTTCGACTGGCGATAGTTCGTAAACTATAAATTATAAATAGTAGGAAATTTAGGAATATAGCTAGTATAGTATGTCCTCTTAGTCACTGAAAATTCAAGCTTCTAGCTTTATCCACAACGAAATTACAGAGGGGTCGAAAGTGCCGTGAGTGGCTTCGAGAAAAGGATGGTACGGGTGTGCTTTCTGCTCGACTTGGCGGGGCAGTGCCGTGCCCCTAGATAATGAAGGCACATTTTGTTGAAACCATGCGTGTGTTGTTTTAGTTTTCTGTTCTGGTGCAGGATCTTGCTGAAAGACCCAATATTTATTTTGAAAAAGAGTATGATTTAAGGATTTCACAATATTTCTCTAAAATAGTATCTTGACATATTTTAGCAGAAGTTTTCACACCTTTTTCACAAAAATGAATATTAGTAACCTCATCAAAGCTGACTCCCCACCAAATCATAACTGATGCTGGATGATGACCACTCTGAACTTTTGGAACAACTTCAGACGCTTCCTTAGAAGATCTGGCATAAATCCTATCATTCTGCTTATTGAAAGACTGTTCCACAATGAAAATTTTTTCGTCGCTAAACAAAATTTTTCTGTGTTTGTCATTAGCGTATTCCTCCAAGAAACTTTTAAGGTTTTTTGCCACCGTTTTCGCTTCAAATCTTTCCTTAGCAAATGACCAGTGCGTCTCTTATAAGCGCCAAGTCATCTTTAATAATACGAGACATACAATTTTTCGAAATTTCACACGCTAAAATTTTTTATTTGCGGAAAGGATTTCGGTTAATTCGCGCTTTTATAGCTTTAAGAGCTTGTAGCGTTCGAACTGGCCTTAATCTTCCTGAACGTTGCCTGTCTTTCATGTCTCTAGTCTCAGGAAATAATTTTATCGCCCAGTAAATAAACAGACGACTTATTTTAAGCGGTTTTAAGGTCTTAAAAAAGTCGCTTCTTTCCATACCGCACTTAAAAAAGCTATAACAGCAATTCTATTTTCGATCACCCCACTGCAATTTTTAAAGAATTCAAATTGTAAATATGTTTACACAACAAAAACTGTATAACAACTGAGTAACATAATTACTTTCGTTTGACAGTTCAAAGCACGAGGACGTGTGTTTCCGGTTGAGGCTTCTAAGGGCGAAGTTCGCGCGTTTTAGGGTTCCGGAGTGTGGAACGATGGTACACAAATTGCTTGGTAGAGGTTCTAATCGCAGAGGGTTGCTAAGCGCTGTGCGGAGTGATTCCTAAAACGTTGGTTTGTGGTTATGTGGTTTGAGCAGGTGGTCGAGCACGTGTGGCCATGCTTTTTGTGAAAGTTGCGTAATCGGGCTGGCAGAAAACGGTTATATCCAAAACCAGTAGCAGTTTCCCGAGGAGAACCTTTTTTCGAGCCTATGAAGCATATGAACAGCTTAAGCTAAATATTTAAAATATAAAATCCCAACTAGGTTATAGACATAGAATCCAGACTAAACTTCTTGTGGATTTTGTTGGGAAACATTTAATATAACAGTAAAATAAGGGTTTTGAAACATAAACCGACACTCCGCCGAATAGTCCTGGCAGCTGTGGCCGTAAAACAATAGAGAGAGAGAGAACATAATCTATAAATAATTTCACCAAAAAATGTTAATGTTTATAGAGGACGTACGTGAAAGTTTCTAACAGTAGTTATGGCAATACGTATATCATACATATATATATATATATATATATATATATATATATATATATATATATATATATATATATATATATATATTAGGCACCCTACAATTTACTTCATTTCTTGTGTTTTAGGGTAAAAAAATTAAATTCGTATGTGTTGTAAAATCGTATATTGAGGTAAAATTATGAAATAAATTAATATTTGGTGTGTCCGCCCTTAGCTTTAATTACAGCAGCAATTCTTTGGGGCATGCTGCGTACAAGTCTAGTATATTCAGTTGTACTTATGGCATCCCACTTATCCATCAAAGCACTTTTTAGCGCTGCTTTTAATGTTATGCTATGCTCTCGTATCTTGTGCTTCAGAATACCCTAAAGATGCTCGATATGATTTGGATCTGGAGACTGCGCCGGCCAATCCAACAAGACAATGTTATTGTCTCTAAACCAGCGCATCGTAGCTGCTGATTTATGACAAGGTGCATTATCTTGCTGAAATTTGATGTCGTCTAAATTAGTGTCGCCAAAAATGCGCGTTAGCGAAGGCATCAGTACAGTTTCTAGTACATTTTTGGCTGTTCATGCGGTCTTCACAAACGAACATTTCGCCGACACCTTTAGCAGCCATGCAGCCCCAGATCATAATACTGCCTTCTCCGTGTTTTACAGTAGGTACCACGCAATCTGGATGGTATTCCTCGCCGACACGCCGCCTCACGAATGTCACACCTGAGGTTCCGAATAGCTGTAAGAATAGAAAAATACTCAATTAAAAAATTAGTTATTATTTTGACTAAAACGGATTAAATCAAGAGTAATTGTATGTAGTAATTTGTTAAAATAAATGATATAAAAACTTACTTCAAAGTTGGATTCGTCGGACCATACAACATTAGACCAATCCTCTTCGCTAAAATATTGGTGCTTCAGAGCCCACTCTAAGCGTTTCTTCCTATTGGTCTATAAAAGCCAAGGCTTCTTTCTAGCTTTGCACCCTCTCAATCCAGCTTCTGTCAGTCTTCTCCTTGCCATTCGAGAACTAATCGGCATCCCAATCTCTTCCGATAGAGTTGCAGCGAGCTCAGATGATGTTTTTTTTTTTCGATTTTTAATAGACTCGCGGATGAGTTTTCTGTCCTGTCGCCCATTAGTCTTACGTTTTCTGCCCGTTCTCATTTTGTTGGCATGGGAGCCAGTCTCCACAAACCTTTTAATAGCACATTGCACTGCGCACCGAGAACATTTCACTAACTTGGCTATTTCTACTTGGGACTTGCCTTGTTCATGTAGAGTTTGAATTTTAATTCGTTTATCGATACCAAACTCACTTTTCTTAGGCCCTTCTCAAATATAAGAATGTCCAGTTCACAAATAAAACACGCACGGAAGCTTCTTGACACTACAAGTAGTAAAAAGAGACTAATAAAACATTAAAAATATTTTTCAAAAAACCTCATTACCGCAATTTTGTGGGCCAGGTGTTTTATGGACTTGTAAAAGAGATTGTCTATTGTTTAAGTTAGCTTTTGACAGCGCCGCCTATAGTATTGTTAAAACAATTAGTATTTTTTTTAATATTTCATGAGTTTCACGTATTTATTAGGGGTGCCTAATACTTTTGGCCAAGGCTGTATATACATATAGCTCGATTGATAAGTCTGGTAAATGTCTATGAAATAAAAGGAAATTTTATTAAACGGCATGTCTCTTGGTAAACGTGATTCTGGTAACGGTTTTATTCAAAGTTTCAAACAGATACAACGCGTAGTTGTTTGTTGGAAGCCGAGTATCGTACAGTGATAAAACATTTTTATTTAAGAAAGTAGAGTACGATCTAGATAAAAACCGAACTAAAGAAAGTTCATGGGGACTATGCACCAGCACTTAAGAACATTTATTACCCAATTGAGGTTTATTCTGAAGAAATGATCGATAAAATTCATTGTATCGTGATGGAAGACGTGGCATTAAAATTCGTGAGATTACTTAAATGACAAGCATCATATATGAATGGATGCCGAGTTTGTTGACCCCAAACCAAAAAGGCACGAAGAAGGACAATCGAAACAATGTTTGGAAAAGTTTTGTAACTGCAGACGAAACGTGGATCCACTGTTATATTCCGGAACCAAAACAGTAGTCAAAACAGTAGGGTGGCGAAGGCGAAAGTGCGCTGAAAAGATCAAAAACCGTTTTATCGGCGGAGAAAGTGATCGCAACTGTTTTTTGGGACTCACAGAGTATCATCATGATTAACTATTTAAAAAAGGGTAAAAAAGTAAGTGGCTTTTATTATGTAACGTTATTCGACAGATTACAAAGTGGATTAGTGCAGCAAAAGTACTACTGAATTTAAATTAGCAAAAGTGCATGAGCTGGGCTTCGAAATAGTTCCCCACCCATCGTATTCCGCAGATTTGATCTCAAGTGACATTTTTTGTTTCCTAACATCAAAAATTGGCTTTGGGGGAAACAAATTCGTTGAATGAAGAAGTTATCTATGTTGCAAATCAGTATTATGAATAGTTCTAAATATTTTTTTTTTTCTGAAGGAATAAAAAAAACTGGAATCTCGCTGGACTAAATGTATTGACACAGAACATATAGCTAACGCTAAGCTGTATATTCTGTGGTATTGAGCTCAATGGAGATTATGTTGGGAAATATATTTTTGTTCTTACAAAAAAATGTTATTTATCTGAGTGTTTCAATCCACCATCCTAGATAGCAATAGCGCAGAATTTAAAAAAAAAAAAAAATAATTAGTCTTAATTTTTGAGCACAGTAGTACAAGTAACCTTATAGTACCATGCTCTACTATTTTTTTTTATAGTACCCATTAAGGTGATCTCATTTTTTCACTCATTATCCGATATATTGATATGTTTTTTTCTTATATTGACGTAGAGTTCACTGGATTGTTTAAGCCTATATACAACTTACCTGCTGCATCAAGCACTTCCTTATTTAGTGGAGTTCCAGCCCAAAATAAGGCATCCACACCGGCAATTTTCTCTAAAATCGATGACCTGTCATAGCTGGAAGCAACTAAGACATCACACCTAAAAGTAATTGTTGGAATGAAATGTAAAAAATAAGTTAGTTCTTTTAATTCTAAAGCTAATGAATAGATCTTGTAAAAGACTGCAGAAGAGCATATATGTTAGACTTCTCCCCACCTACAAAATTTATCCTACTTTCATATAACCTTACAGGTTGTAGGTATATCTACACTTTCAAAATAACTAATAAAATAAGAACAATAACTTTTTTAGTATTTTAGTTATTATTTTAATAACACTGGAATATCACAGTTCTGGCTAGACCTACTAAGGATTTAGGAGCACAATAATTATAACGGGTTTTAAAATTTAAGATAGTATACCACTTATAGCCCAGTCGTCAGAGGCAAATTTTAACGAAAAGCTTTGATTAAATGTTAATAAAAAGTTTGCTGCTCTAAAGTGTACACTAAGCCTACAAAATTACAGCATCCCATGCGGAGACTGACACAAATTGTACGTAGGGCAAACAAATAGAGGAATCTCCACCCGAATCCAAGAACATAAAAAAAGTGTCAAAAATAAACAAACAACTTCAGCTCTTTTTCATGATACTGAGCTTCGAGCGGCAGCAGCAACAAGATCACAGTATCGAGTAGCCGCAGCAGCAAGAGCAGTTGAAAACGCCAAGTGAGATTTTGGCGAAACGTCGTGCAAATTCATTGTTAGACGAACGATTTGAAACCCGGAATTTTAATGTATTACATTCCACCATCCGTGAAAACCTCTATTGTAACATATATATCATTCATGGAATCGCTTCCTGCCGAATCATTCATCCGTCTAAGCACGGTCAGGACAAGTAGAAAACAGTGGAGAAAATTACAAACCTACAAACCGTCCTATACAAGAAGTTACTTTAGTCCGCTTCCGTGCAATACCGCTAAGAAATTGAATGGTGGCCTATTGCCGTGTAGTAAAATCTGTATTGGATGCGTACCGGTATTCCTACCTAGACTTATTAATTTTAATGCAGTACAAATTCTATAAATTTGGAAGATATTTAGCTATTACTTATAAATATGCTGTTATTTATATTATTTTTTATTAGATGAAATGATACTGAGAAAGCCAGCAAATAAAAGAATTTAAACTTGAAAGTCTGACAACCGTATATATTTGACTGATTCGTTGACAGTCGAACAGTCAGCCAATTTTCAGGACAGGATAGATATGTGATCGCATTTTAATGTAATTATGCGGAGGCTTAAGCACGATACTTTTGAAATTTTAAAGAAGAAAACCAACGAACAAGCTCCGAAACAAAAAGTTGCTGTAGGAAAAGAAATATGCAGATCTAACGTGAAACGTATCTTGTGAGAATATCGGGATATAAAGTTAATTTTTGATTTTCCGGAAAACCGTAAAATATACTAAAAAGCTCTCCCATGGTTAACTGAATAGAATATAGGGATAACATCTTTTGTATCAGCGTCTATGTAAACAACAAATATGATTTCTTATATTAAACGGCGCAGTCCCTAGAGAAGGATAAAAAAAATATCATCATTAGATGATAAACATTTTATTCCATATATATATATATATATATATATATATATATATATATATATATATATATATATATATATATATATATATGACACCCTGTATAGTGGTAAATTTAATTTAACATAACACGAAATATCAGTAGGATTTCATTTAAAGTATCTATTAATATATATATATATATATATATATATATATATATATATATATATATATATATATATATATATATGACACCCTGTATAGTGGTAAATTTAATTTAACATAACACGAAATATCAGTAGGATTTCATTTAAAGTATCTATTAAGATACTTTTTAAATGAAATCCTACTGATATTTCGTGTTATGTTAAATTAAATTTACCACTATACAGGGTGTCATATATATATATATATATATATATATATATATATATATATATATATATATATATATATATATATATATATATATATATATATATCTATTAAGATACTTTAAATGAAATCCTACTGATATTTCGTGTTATGTTAAATTAAATTTACCACTATACAGGGTGTCATATATATATATATATATATATATATATATATATATATATATATATATATATGGAATAAAATGTTTTTCAGTACAAAGAAATTACGCCATCTTGATTTTTTTAAAGTAGAAAGCCCTGTATATTATTTTATTTTTGAGTCCTTCTAAAAATTCTAGATATTATTTGTCTAACATACCATATGTCTAAATTGAACTGTTTTGGAATTATTGTCATTTGAAATTTAAAATAAAAAAAAGACAAAAAAACTATTACTATAGTAAATACTCTAGGTTTATTTTTAAGGTAACAATTGCTCAAAATGTCTACCGTTAACAGCGATGCAATGACCCAATCTGTCATAAATAGCCTGAAGTTTGCAGAGAATCCGGGGTGATCTGTGCTACTTCATATTGAATTCTTTGTTATAAATATCCTACAGTTTCAGGTCCCCATAAAAGAAATCGAGTAGCGTAAGATCGAGACTCCTTGCAGGCCATTCTTAGCAGGTCATTCCGTTATTCTGCGTTAAAAAGATCACAGACATTCTGTTGTGTTCTCCTACGGTCTCCGTAACCAACCATCATTAACAAAGTGATTCTTTCAGTTTCTGTTAAATGTACCATTATGATATTACGCTCAAACTGCAGTTTTAAAAAATGCAGCAATAAACGTTTTCGTCAATAAATCATTTTTTAACGCATTAAGTTGTTACCTGACAGTAAATTTCGTAAACATAGATCAACAGGCGATCTTCTCACTTATGTAACACATGTTTGGAACAACGCAATTGAACACTTTGGAGAATCTCGAGCGGTTGCTCTTGACATATCCAAGGCATTCGACCGTGTTTGGCACGATGGACTATTGGCTAAGTTACGCTCTTATGGTATGTCTGAAAGGTTCTGTTTGTGGCTCTCATGTTTCCTCAGAGAGCGTTCTTTACGAGTGGCGGTCGACGGATTTCTTTCTAACACCCTCACTATCAACGCCGGTGTGCCCCAGGGCTCCATACTGTCTCCTACTCTCTTTCTCATTTACATTAACGATCTGCTGGAAAAGACCGGGAATCCAAATCTATAGCTTTGCAGATGACAGTACGCTTGTCTCTTCATTCACCTTGAACGCTCGGACATCGGCTGCTCAGGCGAATATCCGCAGACAGCAGGAGGTCGTTCAACTTAACAAAGACCTGGAAGAAATTCTATCTTGAGGTAACAGTAACCAAGTGGAATTTAACGCTACAAAAACCCAAGCGGCAGTATTTTCTAAAAAAGTTAACGTTGCTGAACCCGACATAGTTATGTCGGGGCACTCCATTCCCCTAGCATCGTCGCTCAATTTGTTGGGCGTTAGTTTGGGAGCAAATATGTCTTGGCATGAACATGTTGCAGGCATAGCAAGGAGAGCTTCTCAAAGTTGGAAACATTATTTAGAACCAGAAAGCTTTACAGACCACAACAACTGTTAATTCTTTACAAAGCCCAAATTTGACGAACTATGGAATACTGCTCCCACGTTTGGGGCTCCGCTCCCAAACATACACTGCATTTGTTGGATTCTGTTCAGAGAAGAGCGGTCCGTCTGGTTGGGGACCCGGAATTGACCGGCGGCCTTGATTCGCTGGAACATCGAAGAACGGTTGGCGACTTGAGTCTGTTCTACAAGTATTTTCATGGAAAGTGTTCGAAGGATGTAGCCCGCTTAATTCCTCCCAAAGCGGTGCATGTTAGAAATACACGTCGCGCTGGTGCTTCGCATCCGTATGAGGTTCAGCTTGTTACTCCGCGTACAACGCTTTTCAAGCAATCTTTTATATGGAGAACGTCATCCCTTTGGAATAATTTGCCCAGCGCTGTGTTTCCCACCGAGTACAATTTACAGCGATTCAAGAACAACGTGAATCGCTTTTTCCACACTCGTGCCGCTCCTGGAGCGCTTTAGGGACTTCCCTGCAGCACGTGTGCTAGACCCATAAAAAAAAAAAAAAAAAAAAAAAAAAAAAATGTTTGACACCTAGAATTTTTAGTAAGACTCAAAAATCAAATAATATACAGGGCTTTCCATTTAAAAAAATTTAAGATGGCGTAATTTCTTCGAACTGACAGTTCAAAACACTTTATTATTAACGTCAGCATGTACGCACTCTATAACTTTTATTTAAACATTTTCTTTGAGACACTGATTGATAAATATTGTGAAATCATTATTCCATACATATGGGGCACCCTGTATATGTTTTAAAATATTTCTAATTGTTATTACCCTTGTATATCATATTATTCTAGATATACAACGTTATTACTTACGTTTCTTTTAAAAGGTCATGCGCAATTTTAGGAACAGTTGGATTTGCTATTAACACTTTAAAACGACTCATATTTGTGGCTGCCGAGGATGTTGCCTCAATGATTGCAGAGAAAATACTGATGTATAAAATACCTAAAACAAATGAATATATGTTTATTCATTATGTAATAAATTTTACTATTTGTAAATTATCGCTATCTTATCGCCTTGGAGAATACTTAGAAAGAGTATTATAAACAGTTTATTATTAATATTAATAATACACGTAAGTCTATCTTTATTATAGTTTTGCTATAATAACAATAGCACTAGGTTGCTCGTGAAAGAGGTGAATCATTTGGAACAAAAGATTATTATAACCATTCTTAATTATATGATAGTAACAATAACGTAATACCATTTTTTGCATTCGAAAACATTTTATTAATATTAATAATCGTATAAGAGTTAATGTTAATTCAAACTAAGATAACTGTAGTTATGTAAACAAGGAACTGAGGATGACCTATGTTATCGAGAGAGACCATCAGCATCTTCAGCTAGTCTAGTACCAGAAGTCCTGAATACAGGACATTCAAGTTAATGAACTGAATTTTAATCTTTAAGTGGTTTCAAAAAAATTCTTTTACTTATAAACTTGGAAGGAAGCCAGATATGATAACACAAAATTTGCCACTTGTCAAATTTCACATTTTACAAAGCCAACCAGTATTTTTTTTTAAATGGCAACCTCTCCATATGAACACACCATTAAATAGCTTTTTCTGTCCGTTTTATAAAACTATATAACTCTTTGTATTTATTTTCTGTCGTTATCAATATACAGGGTACTTAATTTATTAAATCGAATTTTAACTTTTAAGTGGCATACACAATTTACTATTTTCCTATCTATAATATATATAAAATGCAACGTCTCTCTGTCTGTCTGTCCGTTAGTGCGCTTATCACTCGAAAACCATTTACGTACTTTTTTTAAAAAACATACATATGTTCTCTGGCCAGATTATAGGATATATATATATATATATATATATATATATATATATATATATATATATATATATATATATATATATATATATATATATACAGGGTTACAGGAAAGTCGTCCTAGATAATTAAGGACGTTATAGTTTAGATCGTTTCTGACCGATTTGACTCTATGACATGATGTCCTAAACTTAACCGTTTTCGAGATATTGAAGTTTAAAGATTCTAAAAAAAAACATGTTTTTTTTTGCTTTTATATCGATTTTTTTTTATTAGAGGTTCTCGAGTGCGATTTTTTGGTTATTGTTAGTTAGTCTGTATGTCAAGTATCAAAAATCATCAAAAAAATTTGAACTAGTTACTAACAGTTTCAAATGTAGGCTTGTTAATGTTTCTAAATTACGAATTTTTACCAAGTGTTTCCTACTTTAAATCAATAAAGAGAAAAAAAAATGTATGGAAGTTATTCTGCAAATTATTTTAAAAACTTTTACGTCTTTTTAGATATCAAAAAAGGTATAATACTAGGAGTTTAATAGGAAAACTGTACACAGAATGACACCTAAAGCGGGCTCGGGTGGCAAAAGGTAAATTTTTTAGTTCTAGGTGAAAATACGAAAAATACACAAATAAAACAAAAAACCTTGCAATTTGATATTTTTTATTAATTATAATTCATGTTCTATATGGTCGCCCCTATTTCTAATACAAATTCTCATTCTTTTTCTTAAATTACTTTTCACAACGCTGGTTGTGAGGGTGCCGCCTCATTTCGTCAGCCGCATCAATTATTTTTGTCTTAGGACATCCACGTTTTCGATAGGAGTCATCTGGTCGTATACGAGACTTTTCATGTGACCCCACATCTAAAAATCCATCGGTGTTAGGTCTCGGATTCTCGCCGGCCAAGGTATGGGTCCGCCTCTTCCAATCCATTTGTTGGGGATAATTGTCATTGAGCCATGCACGAACACTTCCTCTGTAGTGAGCTGGGCAACCATCGTGTTGAAAGTACATGTTTTGTCTCAAACCAATAGGTAGGTCTTCCATCAAATTAGGTAAATCGTTCCGCAAAAAATTGTCGTATTCCTTGCCATTCAAATTATCTGGCAGGAAGAATGGCCCAACCAAATAATTTGAAATTATACCCATCCACACATTTAAGCTGAATCTTGTTTGTGATCCTTTCGTTCTTTTTTTGTTTGGGTTGCCTTCCTCTTTAGATGCCCAATAGTGGGCATTGTGGTAGTTTGTAAGACCGTCTTTGTCGAATTTCGACTCGTCAGTCCATAGTATTTTCTTAAAAAAAGATGCATCTTCGACATCGGTATTGAGCATAAATCTGCAGAATTCTAATCGTCGCAACGGATCCCCTTCTTCAATGACTTGCACGGGCGTATAGTAGTAAGGGTGTTGCCCAACAGTATGCATTACAAACCATACCTTCCACTGCGAAATACCAAGCTGTTGTGCGACAACATTTGTAGATGTGGTTGGGTCCACCTCAAAGAGACGTCGTATTTCGTTTTTCTTCGTCTTCGTCAAAGATACGTGGTCGTCCCATGTCAGTCCGCCGTCTTTGTACGGAACCAATTTCTCGTAGTCTTCGATAAGTTCCATCAAATACGCTAACATCAGGTACACAACGAGGAGGACATCGCAGTATGTATTCATTACGTGCACGCGACGACACTCCTTCGCAAAATCCGTAACACATTAGGATGTCAGCATATTTCTCGTTGGTATACGTTGCTATATTCACAAGCAGAGATCAAAATCCAGTTACGAGCCAATTCACACAGTCAGAAGATGAAACACAGATATTTTTGAAAAGCACGGTATAGCACAGCACATCTACCACGGACGAATCGCATGAGCAGACTAAAAATCATTCAATAATGTTTAGTGAACAGAAAATGTCACTCGCACAGAGAGTACCCCGACCGGAAAAAATGCTTACCCAACCCTTTTTATTGTTTGAAGGTGCAGGTACTAAACCGGTAAATGGTAGTATCTAAATTCTATTATTATGTTACTCTATATTTGGGCCTATTGAAATCTCATTTTCTTAGAATTTTCAATAGATCCAGTAGATATTATACCTTTTTTGATAGCTAAAAAGACGTAAAAGTTTTTAAAATAATTTGCAGAATAACTTCCATACATTTTTTTTTTTTCTCTTTATTGATTTAAAGTAGGAAACACTTGGTAAAAATTCGTAATTTAGAAACATTAACAAGCCGCCATTTGAAACTGTTAGTAACTAGTTCAAATTTTTTTGATGATTTTTGATACTTGACATACAGACTAACTAAAAATAACCAAAAAATCGCACTCAAGAACCTCTAATAAAAAAAAAATCGATATAAAAGCAAAAAAACATTTTTTTTTTAGAAAATCTTTAAACTTCAATATCTCGAAAACGGTTAAGTTTAGGACATCATGTCATAGAGTCAAATCGGTCAGAAACGACCTAAACTATAACGTCCTTAATTATCTAGGACGACTTTCCCTGTAACCCTGTATATATATATATATATATATATATATATATATATATATATATATATATATATATATATATATATATATATATATATATGTATATATATATATATATATATATATATATATATATATATATATATATATATATATATATATATGTATATATATATATATATATATATATATATATATATATATATATATACAGGGTTACAGGGAAAGTCGTCCTAGATAATTAAGGACGTTATAGTTTAGGTCGTATATATATATATATATATATATATATATATATATATATATATATATATATATATATATATATATATATATATATATATGTATATGTATATATATATATATATATATATATATATATATATATATATATATATATATGTATATATATATTATATATATATATATATATATATGTATATATATATATATATATATATATATATATATATATATGATATATATATATATATATATATATATATATATATATATATATATATATATATACAGTAGAACCCCGATTAACCGAGTCGTGATTATCCGAGCTCCGGATTAACCGAGCCAATCTAAGAACCTGATTATCCGAGGTACGCGCGTCTATGCTGCGTATTAACCGAGCTTCTAAAATATGTATGTACATATTTCCATTTAAAATCGTCGGGGCCTTCGGGGAATCCCCTGGCCCGTGTGAGGGGTTCCCCTATTTATGTTTTTGGACTCTTTCAGCATGTAAATTTGCGTGAATGCAGTGCATTATAGTGTTTACTACGGAGAAGTACGAGTATACTCACATAATTTATTTGGTTGGAGTTCTGGAAGTTAAGTGTAATTAATACAAACTGCTTTGTTTGAATTTTTGTTTGTCGTATTATAATGGAGCAAAACAAGCGTAAAAAGAATCGTCAATCCTATTAAAGAAAAATTAAAAGCCATCAGAAGAATTAAAGCAGGAGAGACAATTAAAGTTGTTGCAGGAGATTATGGAGTAGGTGAGGTAACAGTTGGAGATTGGAAAAGAAACCGCACAAAAATAGAAGAGTGGTGTATAAATCAAGCCTCCTCGTACTCAGGAAGAAAATCAATGAAAACCGGCGACTATGAAAAGGTTAACGAAGCTTTATTCATGTGGTTTAACCAACAGAGATCAAAAGGTGTGCCTCTGTCAGGTCCAATTTTACAACAGAAAGCAATAATGATTAGTAGGCAATTCCCAGAGATAGATCAGTTTACCGCCAGTTCTGGATGGCTTAACCACTGGAAAAAACGTTACGGTGTACGACAACTGACTGTATGTGGTGAAAAACTTTCTGCTGATGTGTCATCAATTGAGAAGTTTAAGCAGAACTTTAAAAACCAAATCGAAGATTGTGGATACACATGTAATCAAATTTACAACTGTGACGAAACTGGTCTGAATTATAAAAATGCTTCCATCAAAAACATTGGCATCTCGACAGGAAAAATCACCTGCTGGGCACAAACGAAGTAAGGAAAGATTAACTATAATGGTATGTTCCAATGTATCTGGCAAGCATAAAATCCCACTGATGGTGATTGGCAAGTCTGCACGTCCAAGAGCTTTAAAAAAACCACTCACCCAAAGCCCTACCAGTCTATTACAAAAGTCAGAAGAGCGCATGGATGGATGCGACCTTATTTACTTACTGGTTTGAAGAAGAGTTCGTGCCATCTGTGACTAAATTTTTGAACAGAAACCGTCCTTCCTATTAAAGCAATTTTGTTATTGGATAATGCCCCCTCTCATCCTGGAGAAGGACTTTATGTGGGCGAAATTGTTGTAAAATTTTTTCCTCCAAATGTAACCAGCATAATGCAACCAATGGATCAAAGCATCCTCGAAAACATTAAAAAAAAATTATAGGCGTTTATATCTTGAACATCTGTTAGAATACACAGAAAAGGAGGAGATTATCAATGGGATGAGAAAGGTTACACTGAAAAATGTCATTTACTGGGTAAGTCAAGCTTGGGATTCTGTGCGTACTACCACTATTCAAAAATCTTGGTCAAAAGTTATTGATTTCGAGGACTATAATGACAGTGAAGATGATACTCCATTAAATAAATTAGCTTTGAAATTGAGAAGCCATGGAGAAATGTCCTGTTCAAATTTTGACAGCGAGATAGAAGGAAAAAAGAAAAAAAGTTTACTTGAATTAATGCAAAAATTAAAAGGTTGCGAAAATGTGACAAGAGAAGATGTTGTTGAATGGATTACAGCAGATGATTTAGAAGAAGAAATAAGTATTGAAGAAATAACGAATGTCTTTCAGGAAACAGAAAAATCAGATGACGATGACGATGATGAAGCGGCGGTGGATGAACAGTCTCCCACTAAGATCTCTCATCAAGAAGGTTTTGCTTCTTTGGAAAAAGCTTTGAGGTATATCGAACAACAACCAGAGACAACCCCAGCGGATTTGCCTCTTCTTAATACATGGAGAAACATTTCAGCGAGAAAAAGAAGATGCTATATGAAATAGAAGCGCATAGATACCTATTTCACTGTTTTATAATGTATGTACCTATTTATATGTTAAAAACGTTAATACATCGGTTTAAAGTATTGGTGTTTATTTTTTGAATGAATAAAAAACAAATCCGGATTATCTGAGTTATATATATATATATATATATATATATATATTATATATATATATATATATATATATATATATATATATATAATGTAACGCCTCTCTGTCTGTCTGTCCATTAGTGAGCTTATTACTCGAGAACTACTTATGCGATTTACGTTTTTTTTAATTCATACGTATGTTCGCTGGTCAAGTTATCTATAATCTATAATATATATAAAATGCAGCGCGGCTGTCTACCTGTCTATCCGTTAGTGCAGTTATAGGATATATTTTATTACGTTAGGTAATATAAGAAATAAGCAGTGACGATAATATGAATCAAATCAGAAAAAAGTTTGCCGTTAGCGCGCTCTCTTGCAATACATTACCTAAACCGTTAAATATGGAACAATATGATGTAGCAAGAATTGTGTAGAATAAAAAGATCTAAAAAAAATCCGCGGTAGCATATATCTATCTATAACAGAGAAATACTAATAAACGTTTTACCATTTAATTTTTCAATAAATAAATACGTAAAATTCAAGCTGTTTTTTTCTCCATCAACAACCTATATATTTATCAAAAAAAATCTATAATATATATATAAAAGAAAACGTCTGTCTGTCGGTCCGTTAGTGCGCTTAGCACTATCCGATTTACGTGTTTTTTTTTTAATTTATACATATGTTTTCTGGTCAGGTTATAGGATATATTTTGTTACCTTAGGTAACATAAAGAATAAGCAGTGACGATAATAGTGAATCAAGTCGGAAAAAAATTTGCCGCTAGAACACTCTCTTGCAATACGCTGCCTAAACCGTTAAATATGGAACAATCATGCATATATAATGCAACGGCTCTCGGTCTGTCTGTCTGTTCGTTAGTGCGCTTATCACTCGAGAACCACATATCCGATTTACATGTTTTTTGTTATATTCATACATATGTTCTCTGGCCAGGTTGGTAATAATAATAATAATAATAATATTCTATTATATATATATATATATATATATATATATATATATATATATATATATATAATGCAACGTCTCTCTGTCTGTCTGTCCGTCCGTTCGTGCGGTTATCACTCGAGAACCAATTATCCGATTTACGTGTTTTTTTTTTAAATTCATACATATGTTCTGTGGCCAGGTTATAGGTTATATTTTATTACGTTAGGTTACATAAGGAATAAGCAGTGATGAAATTTCACTGCTAAATTTAGTTTTCGATGAGGAAGCCAAATACGGTAACAAAAAATTTGTAGCTTATCAAATTTGACAGATTACAAAGTCAAAATGACGTCCTTCACATATGATTCGAAAAATGACAATTTTTTGTTGTTATATTTGATTTCTTCACGAAAAACTAAGTTTGCTAGTACACAAATTTTCGTTGTGCTAAATAGGAAGATAGTAAATTGAGTAAGCCTCTTAATGATTAACATTTCGTTCAGTATCTTAAATGCCCTGTATATAGGTAACGACGACTAAAAATATATATAAACTGTTAGATTTTTGTAATCAGGCACAGAGTAGTGTGCTCATATGTAGAGGTTGCCATTTAAAAGAATCCTGGTTGACTTTGTAAACTGTCAAATAGCAAAAGAGTAAATTGAGTGAGCCACTTAAAAGTTAAAATCCAATTCAATAACTTGAAAGCCCTGTATATCGGTAACAACTAAAAATAAACATGAAGTGTTGTATATTTTTGTAAACAGACTAAAAAAATACTATTTAATAGTGTGCTTATATGTAGAGGGTGCCATTTAAAAAAATTCTAGTTGGCTTTGTTATCTGTCAAATTTGACAAGTAACACATTTTTTTTTTTTGTTATCATATTTGGCTTTTTTATAAAAAACTAAGTTTAGTATGAAACGTCTTGGCTTTCTTTACTTTTAATAAATGTTTTATTTATTAAATAGAAGCCGTTATTTGCCCCTTATGTATATCTTAATTTTTGAGAATGAATTGAATGAACTAGATACAAGCTAGCTCGTTTTTTTACTGGTAGAGTACATAGAGATCGAGGTAATTTTTGTACGCCTTTTGTTTAAAATTTGGTTGTTCTGTTTGGGCACCATTCATTTTAGAATAAAAAGAATCTAAGTTCAGCTCAAAAAATGAGAAAATACTGAAGAGTTATTTAGTTGTTGAAATAAAATTAATTTACGGACAACCGTTGCGTCCTGAAAGAGAGAGCAGGAGATTTTTAGTGAAACAATAAATTTAAATATAGAAGAATATATTATCAACAAAATAAAAATTCCTAACTTTATTATACTCTTAAAAATTACTTTTACTAAATAAAAACTCCTTAAGCTAGAAGAGTGTACACTATGGCATAGAGTCCTTAGATTAGGGTTACTAAGTTTTTAATAAAAGGCTTGATAAAACTCGATATTAAAAGTTTTTGAAATTAACTCCGCGAATAACACTTGTAGAGTAGTCGATGGAAGCGCACTTGTAGACAGGAAGTAAGATTTTTAGACTGGTGTGCTTATGACTTACGGATTGGTTTCTCCTCGCGGGTTTTCCACAAGTTACTCGGCCTCTCCTGGTGAGATCCTCTTAAAAATATTATCTCAGCCATTACCATCCTAGTTTCATTTGGGTTGCTAAACACTTTTTGACCCGAAATACCTAAGGATGAGCAGGATATTTCAAAAAAGGAAAAAAGCCTTAAACTTGAGAGCTAGAAACCGTTACTGCACTACTACATCACTCTTTGGCGTACTGGAGAAGAAAGCCACTACTGCTTCATGGTGGAAAAAAAGCCTTTATAAATTCTAAATGGCTGCTTAAATATCTTTATCCCTTCCTATTCAAAGTGATGTCTTTAAAATAGCTCACTTCCAAGCACAAAATTAATGCAAACTAAATAAGTCAAGTCGGCAACACGCGTTACACACTGCTCAAAAATTTAAAACACTCTTTTTAAGCTGCACTGCTCAAAAATTGAAATCATTGCAATAAATATGAAAATGTAATAAAAATATGAATTAAAGGGGAGAAAAACAGTGTCGTAACATGATCTTAAAATCTAGGAAAAAATGAATGTTACAAGTACTAAAAGTATGTAGAATAAGAAAATAGCAAATTAGCTAAGACACTTAAAATGTACAGCCGTGAGAAACGAGAAAAAAAGCATATCTTCGTAATAAGTTTGGGGTTGATTCCAAGGGTTTCGGGAACACTATAAAACGACTTAATATGAATGGTAAAATAGTTTTAAGTGACAAGTCTGCAGACGGAAAAAATTTATTAGACATTTTATTAAGGAGGTTGAGGTGGGATAGTCCCAACCAAAAGTTTTGAATGTTGTAATTTAGAAATGCTTTGTATTAAATAATTAAAAATTTTTTATAAGACTAACGATGGTTATTATTATGATAACAAATTCATTACCGAAAGATTTTAAGTTCTATATATTGCTTATTTAATTTTATTAAATAATTTAACATGAATGGATTAACTTTTTAATGTTTTATACAAACTTATAGAAAAAAAAAAAATGGAAAATAAACATTAATTATATTTTATAATTTTTTTAAAAAATTACCGAAGCAAATAATATGAAAAAAATAAAAGAATAAAAGAAAATTATTTTATTAGTTAAAAAATAAGTAATTAATAAAAAAAATGATAATGTCTCGAAGCTGCAAACCTGTAAAGTAATTTACTGTTGGCTCAACTGATATGCTTGTATATAGATATATTGAATTTTGCATTTATTGTAATCAGCTGTTGTAAACAAATAAAAAAATGGATAATAATAAAAAATCAACAAATATTGATAAAAATGGTAAAAAAAAAATTATGTAGAAGCGAAAACTCGTTACTGAGGCTGTATACAATCAAAGATTAAGCGAAAAAAGTGTTGGTAAGCGGAACAGAAAATCAAGTGTCTCCTAACCTCTGTGA
>CM032455.1:49239710-49257210 GCA_019049505.1 Pachyrhynchus sulphureomaculatus
TCAGTGGTTGAATTAGTAAAAAAAGTTATAAATGATATACCTTGTGAAAGCTGGAAAAAATTCCATTCAGCACGTTGTTAAAGTTGAAGATTCATATATTTATGTAAATAATATAAAACCACTGATAATTACCGCAGCTGATGACAGTGATAGTGAAACCGAATTAGGCTTAAGTTAAAATATATTTTATTTATACAATATGTCCCCTCTTGTAAACCCCATTCATTCGAACTGTATATTTGTACTTCTTATCCATTTGTTTTTACACGTATCTATAAATAAACATCTCCAAAAACACTTATAATTATATTTATTTGCATTAATAACTAAAATTCTTAAGTCCATCTCTGCAACCTATCATAAACGAAAGGTCAGAATTTTTTATATTCCCACTTAAAACGGCAAAAATCAGGATCTTATATTTTGGGAATATATGTATATATATATATATATATATATATATATATATATATATATATATATAATATATATATATATATACATATATATATATATATATATATATATATATATATATATATATATATACAAAACTCTACATCTCTCTACAAGTGTGGGCAGAAGTATTTAGCAGAAAAAGTAAGCTAGTTTCTGAACGACCCTATAACGGATTCCTAGAACTTTACGAGTACCGTTACTTTGCTACAATTTTTCGAACGTGAAGCGTAAAAATTTTTTGTACATTGATGTATTATTAATATAAAAAACTATAGATAATTCATTGTTTATTTTTGAAGTTTGCCGGACAAATACGAAATATTGATAAAGTTCCTAAAGTCTCTAAGCTTTTCTTAAAGTCCTTAAGGACTTCCAAAAGTGATTCTACTCGGTTCAGATTTGTTCAGAAAATACATGTTATTAAAACTTATTTTCAATAAATCATCTTTATAATAGTTCGAAAATTATGTAAAATTATACTATATTATAAAACTGTATTATTAGTAAAGCAATGTCTTTTACAATAATTGAAACTTGAAATTCTTTAAAAAAATTTGTAACATACATTTTACATTACTATTTTATTCCTAAATTGTTCCAAACGACAAGTAGAAATCAGCCCAATTAAAGCAGATCACTAACCCGTAACTATCGAATTTGGAAGAAGCTGAGGAAGTAATCAGTATGTGTTGGAATAAATAAAACAACCTATCTGTCGACATGAAAATATTATATAATTAATAATATGATTATCTACTTACGATTCATAGCTCTTTTTAGCTAAAAACTGTGGCCAAATTAAAAACTTTAAAAGAAATAAAATATATTATCTAAAACAGTAGTGAAATTCACAGTACACATAATCTTTATGCTACCTAAGTGTTGTTAAATGGGTACTGGTTCTGTAATACTTCTTTAAGTCGTACCATTTACTAACCTTTGTTGTCGAGTCAGTTAGTTATTTAGTATGCAGAAAAAAGAAACCACAATCACATTGTCTATCAGTAACACCGGTTATAATTATACAGGTTGATGTTTTAGTCACCGTAGCAAGCCAATATTAAATTATGATTTGTATTTAGTTGGATTGGAGTATAATTTATATTAATCATCCTACATGTAGCATTTTAATCAGACATAAATGTTAACTGCAAAATTCACTAAAAAGGTCTAACTTTAAAGCTGTCCTAATTTGGCAATTAGTGGCTTAAATTAACAAGAGCACCAGTATGTCAATAAGGTTATGAGGCTATTCGGCATGAAACCAGAAAATTCATCACTTATAACTGAACTGAAAAAGATCAAATATTTTCTTAAAATTTTAAAACCTGTTATCATTCCTGTGTCGATTTTATGCTGAATTTTCTAAAAGTGTTTACTTAATGATATTTACGAAAACAATACAAAATATTACGAAATCTATGTTTAGCGTTTTTAAATAATACGCATAAAAATATGACGTGTCCTAGTTGGTGATTAGCAACAACAATCTTTGGAGAATAGATGAAAACCGCTAATGAGTTCCAATATCTGGACACAAAACCTAAATAAAGAAAAAATGTGTCTTATGAGATCTAGAAGATTGTTTGGGAAAATTTGAGGCTTAAAATCAAAGACGGTGCTTTGGCTATACGCCACAGTCATTAGAGCCATGGTTACATATGGAGCTCCAGTAAGATAGACGAAAACAGAGCAGAGAACGACAACCAAGGCTATAGAGATTGGCTTGCTTATGTACCACCGATGCTATAAGTAGCACCTCCAACTATGGAAACTGTTCTAGATTCTACCCCTTGATATATACATAAAGCTACCAATAGCGCCTATTCAATGAAAACAAATGAGGAATGGACACAACAACCTGTACATAAAAGAATTATAGATTTAATCGACAATAAACTCTTGGATATGCAATCTGATTATATGACAACATCGTATAATTTCCAAAAACCATAGAAAAATAATATATATTCTTTTAGACGGTCAAGCTGCACTAAAGGCTTTAGATGGCTATCAAGCCAAAATCATGATCGAGTGAAAACACGATCTGTTAGAACTATCCTCCAGGAATAACAGTGTTAAACTCCTGTGGCTTCCATGAGATTTAAAAAAAAAAGTAATGAGAAGCGGACGAATTGGCAAGGTCTGGAGTTACAAACAATAGATGGGTTCAAATCCCGCTTTTAGTAGACCAAAACAGGTTTCCACAATTTCACGGACTTGGCTTGTTGACTGTTGATGCACTAGGGCATCGTGGACATTAAATATCATTGTTTTTTCTCGCAGGGAAAATGCAAATTTACAGACTCCGCGAATTTTGACCGAGGCAAAACGGAAAATTGAAACCATCGCTGATCTGATTTGAATTAAGCATATTATAGGTTTTTGGTTTATTTTTATACTTACACAGAATATTTTTATTGCATACTTAGGTACTTAGGCACCTACCTACCGATAAGTACTTCTGTTAATTATATTCCAATAACTGCTAAAATCCCAAATAATTTTATTGTACCTATTATGATACATTTTCTTGAGAAAAATAGTGCAATAGTTTCTCCTTGCTTTTTTTTGCACTGCAGTGCCACAACCATTAAAATTGCTGCAATCATGCTTGTGACAATCCAGTTTCGAACCGGTCCAGGATCAATTCCTCTACGCTCCGAGCTGGTACTGGTGATCGCTGCTGCCCTTCACCAGGGTAGTGGACGGGTAAGGATATATAGGTTGTTGGCAGGAATAGGAAAAGGACATGATTCCCTCTGGTTTGGGAAGCAGAGGAGAACCAAAAGTAATTCTTCTAGGATTCCCAGTGTGATGATGTATAGAAATGACATTCTGAAGTCTCCGTCGGGAATTGTTAACGCGTTTGCAGATTTTTTCAAGAGTATCTTCGCACTGTCGGAACCAGCAGCGACTTGTTATTCGCTTAGTACGTCGTTGACAATTGTGGAATTCTCGCCCATTACTGGGGATGAAATATTAATGGCCACGAAAGAATTAAAAAATAAGATGACCTCTGGCCCTGATAATATTCCCTCGTTTTTCATTAGGGACTGTGCGACTGTCCTTGTAAGACCTTTAAAGTATATTTTTAATTTATCAATTAAACAAGGTGTTTATCCGAAACGATGGAAAGGTAGATTATGTCCTATTTTTAATAATGGAGGCAGGGGAAATGTTAAAAATTACAGGGGTGTCGTTCTACTTCTCAAAGGTCTTTAAGTCAGTCTTGTATGCACGTATCTATAGCCAAATTAAAAATCAAATTTCTCCTTATCAGCACGGATTTGTTAGTAAGAGATCTACGGTAACAAATCTAACTGTTATGACACAGTTCATTTCGGAAATATTAGATGATGGTGGGCAGGATGATGTTATTTATACGGATTTCTCGAAGGCCTTTGATAGGAACGACCATCATCTTCTCATCAATAAGTTGCCTTTCTTTGGTTTCACTGATGATGCGGGGGCTCTTATAAGTTCTTACTTCTTTAATCGAACTTAGTTTGTAGCCTACAACGGATTCAAATCAGAAAGATTTGTGGCTACCTCAGGCGTTCCACAAGGTTCAAATTTGAGACCCTTGCTCTTCATTATGTTCATAAATGACCTTTGCGAGGATTTAAAATGTAACAGACTAATTTATGCTGATGATCTAAAAATGTTTATGCCAACAGAAAAAACTGAGAATTGTTCCTATCTACAGAGCCAGTTGAATTTCGTACATTCTTGGTGTTGTGACAACAAACTACATCTAAATGCTCAAAAATGCAAAGTTCTAACATATACTAGGAGGGTAGCGTCAATAGAGTTTCAAAATAGAATTCAAGACTATAATTTAAGTAAGTGTAGCACAGCTAAGGATTTGGGAGTTGTTTTTGATGCAAAACTAACATTTGCTCAGCATATAGCATTGAAAGTTTCTGAAGCAATGAAGTCTTACGGGTTCATCATTAGGAATTGTGGGGTTTCACTAATATTGCATCACTGAAGGTTTTGTATTTCTGCTTCGTTCGCTCGAAACTAGAATATGAAAGTATTGTCTGGAGTCCAATGTACGAGGTGCATAGAGTTTCACTTGAAAAAGTGCAGAGGAGATTTCTGAAATTTCTGTTGTTTAAGATTAATGGAATGTATCCTGAACGGGGAATCAGCAGCGATTATTTGTGTGAACAGACAAATATTCTTAGCCTGGGAATCAGGAGAGTTTGTGCCTCAATATTATTCCTATATAGAGTATTGCACAATATGATTAATTGCAGGGATATACTGGCTCGTATTAACATCAATGTGCCACGGATACACTCACGATCAAATATATTTTTATCTATACTCTAAGCACATATTCCAGAAGGCCTTAGAGAATGCCACAGATAGTATCAAAGTTAATGGCAAAATCATTAACAACCTAAGATACGCTGATGATACCGTTATTATAGCAGATACAGCGGATGGACTTCAGCGTCTTATGAACAATATATCTAGGGAAGGCGATATTTTGGGCATGAAAGTAAACGTTAATAAAACGAAAGTAATGGTCATTTCAAGAACACCCGGGTTGCAAACAGATATTCGTGTTTATGATCAATTGATAGAACAAGTAAACAAATTTAAATACCTAGGGTGTTGGGTAACTAATGATTTGACTCCTGAAGTTCAGGTACGAGTTCGCATTAAAATAGCTAGAGCCATTTCTCAAAATGAGACACCTCCTCACAGACTCCACCCTTTCTTTGGATACTCGTTATCGTTTTGTAAAGGTCTATATATATATCCAGTGCTTTTATATGGAGTTGAGGCCTGGACCTTGGGAGTACAATCAATGAATCGTTTGGAGTCTGTCGAATTATGGGTCATGCGCTGAATATTGAAGATCTCTTGGACAGAGCGTCTTACTAATGAAGATGTACTTTGTCGAATGGGTAGAGAAAGAGAACTATTGTCATTTATTAAAAGACAAAAAACTCGTTACTTGGGACATATTTATAGGGGTCCACGTTACTCACTGCTCCGGTTGTTAATGGAAGGGAAAATTGAAGGGAAAATAGTTGTGGGGCGTCGAAAATTGTCCTGGCTAAAAAATATACGAGATTGGACACGTCTGTATATCCACACTTTATTAGGAATTGCCCAGGATAGGGAAAAATTCGCTGTAATTACAGCCCAACTTCAGTAATGGAGATGGCACTATAAGAAGAAGTACCTATTATCATTAAGCTTTATAACACTGTAGATTTATAGTTCTTAAGAATTGTTAATTGTACTCGTTTAGGTCGTTATCATACAAATAAGATTTTTAGTTTCACCATTTACTCATTAAAATAAACTTTGAAATGCGTTGATTTATATAGCTTATTATAAAGTTTAGAAGGTATATAATAAAATATGTTTTAGAAAAAGGTCGCACTATTGTATAGAGATAGAAAATAAAGGTGATTAAAACTAAAAATGCAAATAATTGGTAGATAAATTTCGGACGCTAATGGTTTATGACGCAACAATCAAGAGATGCTTATTTCCGTAACATCGTTGGCTCGCATCATCTGGCGCGAAAGACATGCGAGGGATGTAATTGGCGACCTCTTCAAAGAAAACTGACAACTGACGTCCTTTATTTAATAAGGTCCATACCAAACTAGTTGTTGCGCTGATCAAAGGCCAGTGTCGCCTGAAGAAACATACACATAAAACGGGTATCCACAATAGTTCCACGACATACTGACTACGTGGCGAATCCACAAAACCCCACATCCTATATGAATGTGCGGCTTTAACTTGGAACAGACATAAATTGTTCGGTGATCTATATCGTGGCGATAAACTACTACATGAAGGGCTTGGAAAAAAGGTAATAAACCTTCTCAAAGGCACGACGCTCATGTAACCCAAAGAGAGGAGCACAATAAGCCAAGAGGATGCAGTGCAAAAACAGGCACGATTGCAAACCCCGCCTACAACCAACCTACCAACCAATCAACAGATGGCACACCCGGGTTGTCCGGGTTATGAAGCAGTTTGTTAAATCACTGCCAAAAGATGGGGAATATTTCAGATATCGGTGTTCCAAATTCCCAAAACTATCTGAAGCCAAATTAAAATAGGGAGTTTTTACTGGCCCCGACATACGAAAACTAGTATCCGATCCCCTCTTTTTGGAAACAATTGGAGAAAAAGAAAAAGAAGCGTGGGACTCTTTCAAAGACGTAGTACACAAGTTTTTGGGTAATACTATATACCCTCACTACAAAACCATTGTACAATGCTTGTTGGCTAAGTTTAAAGCTCAAGGATGCGAGATGAGCTTAAAAGTTAATTTCTTACACTCCCATGTCGACTATGTTCCCAAAAACTTGGGAGCCTTCAGTGAAGAGCAGGGTGAAAGATTTCACCAGGATGTCCGTGATATCGAGAGACGCTACCAAGGAACATGGAGCGTCAATATGCTAGCTGACTACTGTTGGATGCTCAAGCAGGAAACAGAAAATGGAAAGCGGAAGCGTGTTTGGAGGAGTATCAAAGAGAAGAAGAAGAAAAGGTTTCATAGGCAAAAAAGAATGAACACGGAATGTTAAGTACATTTCATGAAGAAATTGTTTAATTATAACAACAATATTGTTTAGTTCATTGTAATAAATTGGTGGTTTTTTCATTTGTGTTATGCTTTTTTTATGCAAACACCTTGAATTTTGCAAAAAAAAAACTGTACGCGATGGAGAGAAATGGAGATCATTTTTGGATTCAGCAGACTAGAAAACATAATATTTACCAAAAATATCTCATGTAGCTGAAATTTTTTTTTTTTAGAGGGACCTGTGATAATTTGTCAAATATCATGACGTTGGAGACCCTTCGGCCATAATTACTTACCACCTGACTTGAAAATTTACCAAACTCATTTGAAACTACTGCTGGGGTAATTGAGATATTCCGTCAACTTGTGACAATTAACGTATATTTACCGTGAAGGAAAATTAGGACAAAATTAATTAATGTTGAATAATTGAGATTTTTCCCTTGATCTAAATTAGTCAAATGAAAATACATTTCCAAATATCTAAACATAGATTCATAATCTGAGGTTAAGTTTATGTTTACCGATACGGTACTGGCTCTTTTTAGCTTGTATTTCATATTCATACTTTCACTTAAACCTCAAATTATTACCACTTTTATAAAAGAACTAACATTATCTTATTCCACGGTGTTCTTTTAAGATTGCATTATGGACAACATTGATATTATAAGTATAAGGTTATTTGAATCTTTTTTAGATGTTGATACACCAAATTATATCTTTCTTTGGTAAAATTTATTATTGTTCTGCTTGCGTGGCATCTCAGACACTCGCCGAAAAACTTTTTAAAGTGCTGGTGGTAGCCAGCTGGCTTCTATTGGCAATGACATTTTGTTTCATGTTTGTCTTTCTGTAGAAATAGAAATTTTTTTGTGGTATTTTCCTATTGATTTCATTCCATTTTTTGCTGTTCTTTTATTTTAAAATATATTTGTCATATTGTAAACTTTTGTATCGAGATATCAGTATATCCATCCGCCTGGAAAACTGCGCATGTTGTACCATTACCTAAGAACCAATGGCATATATACTCCCTGTAAGCATAGTTCCAGTAATATATATCATAAGTTCTTGAACATATTGTAAAATCACAACTAGTAGAATATAATATAGAAAAAGTATGAAATTTTACCTACAGTGCAGTCTGGCTTTAGACGATCACACAGTTGTGCTACTGCACTTCTTAATGTGACCGACCATATATTTAGGGAGATCGATAGAAATAAATGTACTATTTTAATCTTGCTCGATTATTCAAAAGCATTAGCCATGCTCGACCATTCACTTTTAATTAATATCTTGAAGTTTGTAGGTCTGGGCAAGGACGCTGTTAAGTTTATTGGAGAATATCTCAAAGATCGTCATCAGAGAGTTGTCTTGAGCGGATCTTTTTCGGACTCCAAAGGGTGACCAGAAGCGTCCCGCAAGGATCAATTTTGGGCCCTATTTTATTCTGCATTTATACCTATTTATTTCCGTCATTTCTCAAAGTCTGTAACTGTCAGATGTACGCTGACGATACTCAGTTGTTTTACTCTTTTTCTGAGAATGCAGTGCTTGACGGTTGTCGATTGATAAATGGTGATTTGGAGGTTATACAGAGAGTTTCGGAGGAACATCATTTGAAACTTATTCCCAACAAATGTGTCGCAATGTTGTTCGGTAGACCAATTGTTGTAAAGAGACTCACTTCATTAGTTGACGTTAATATTTCTAATGAAAGGATACCTGTTAAAGCTGAGGCTAAAAATCTTGGCTTAATTTTGGATTCAACTTTAAGATTTAAAAAACATGTGTCGGCTTGCATTAAGAGGGCAGTGGGTCTACTTAGGGGTCTTTATAACTCAAGACATTTACTAAATACTCAATTAAAACTCATGCTTTGCGATTCTATTATTTTATCAATATTTAACCACTGTAATGTTGTTTACGGCTCCTGTTTGACTGCAGAAGATACAAAAAGAATTAAAAAATTCAGAAATATTGTTTACGGTTTAGCTACGGTATAAAGAAACGAAATCCAGTAACTTTTAAACTGAAGGAAGCTAAATGGATTGACTTGAAGTCAAGACGATATTTGCATTGTACCGTGTATCATAAAATTATCTGCACAAAGTCACCTAAGTATCTTTTTAAAAAAATTCCGTTCAAGACTGACGTTCATAATATAAATATAAGAAGCAGAGGCTTACTTACGCCCCCACTTCATAAAACAGGCATATTTGAAAGGTCTTTCTCTTACAATTTAGATAAAACTTATAACAACCTACCGGACATTCTGAAATCTAAATCAATCAAATGTTTCAAAAAGTACCTAAAGCATTTGTTATTGCAGAATAATTGAAGAATTTACTTGTTCCTAAAAATGTAAGTTTTCTAATCTTAAATCATGGCTTTCTGTAACTGACATAACGTTTCTTTTCTTTTTTTTTTTGTTTGTTATTTGGCTGTGCATCATATAATTTGGTTGTGCATTATTATTATTATTTGGTTGTGCATGTGTTAGTGTGTTGCTGCCTAGGGGCAAGTGTAAAAACAGATGGACATATATTTTGCTTTAGTTATATTACGTTTTTTTTTTCTTTTATCTTTGTTCAGCTGCACTCTGTCCTGTTCACTGTATACTGCATACTTTGAATAAAATTGTTTATTATTATTCTAATTATTTTAGTTGCAAAAAAGTTCTTATTTAAAAAGAAAAATATTAAAGATACAATTTTATAGAGATCACGAAGCAGCTGTTGCAAAAACTAAATTTCAAAAGTAAGTCGACATCTACCAAAGTTGCAGTTGCATTTTTCAAGTCCACAATAGTTAATATCAGCTGGTAGTTTCACGTTTCTTCTCGTTATCATCATCATCATTATCTGAAAGAGTGATCGTCTCGTTATCATCATCATCATCATTATCTGAAAAGAGTTGTACGAGGAGTAACACGCTGAACCTCATACGGATGTGAAGTAATAGCACGACGTGTATTTCTAGTATGCACCGCTCTAGGAGGAATTAAGCAGGCTACATCCATCGAAAACTTTCCATGAAAATATTTGTAAAATATATTCAAGGCGCCAACTGTTCTTCGATGTTCCAATGAATCAAAGTTGCTGGCGAACAGCTCTCTTCTGAATAGAGTCTGACAAATACAGTATATGTTTGGAAGCAAAGACAGAATTAACAGTTGTTGTGGAGTGTAAAGCTTTCTATTTCGAAATAATATTCCCGGCTTTTGAGAAGGTCTCTTTGCTCTATGTCAAGACATATTTGCTCCGAAATCAACGCCCAGAAAACTATGTCGGGGTCAGAAACATTAACTTTTTTAGAAAAAACTGCCGCCTGGGTTTTTGTAGAGTTAAATTCTAGATTACTGTCACCTCAAGATAGAATATCTTCCAGGTTTTTGTTAAGTTGAACGACTTCCTGCTATTTGAGGATATTTGCATGAGTAGCCGATATTCGAGCATTCAAAGTGAATGAAGAAATAAGCATACTGTCATCTGCAAAGCTGTAGGGATTGTTGGTCCTTTCCAGCCGGATTAATATAAATTTAAGATAAATGAAAAAGAGAAAGAGACAATATGGAGCGTTGGGGCACCCCGACAGTGATAGTTAAAGTGTTAGAAAGAAATCTGTCGACTCTCACTCGTAAAGAAGGTTCTCTAAGGAGACACGAAAACCCATAAACCGAGCTTTTCAGACATAACATAAGAGCATAGCTTAGCTAGCAATTCTTCCTCCCAAACACGGACAAATACCTTCAGTATATCAACTGCAAACGCTCGAAACTCTCTAGAGTATTCAACTGCTTTGTTCCAAACATTTGATATCTCAGCAGATGCTGTTTGATAACCTTTTCCATAACTTTCGATATTACGGAAAGCAGTGTGACTAGTCGGTAGTCGAAATACTCTCGCGTTTTTTGACTATAGGCTGAACGGTAACGCATTTTTAGCAGGAAGAAAATATGCCCTTTCTGTAGGATAGATCAAAAAGACTACAGAAAATAGATGTTAGCTATCTTGCTTTTGAGTACTACGGCAGATATTCCGTTAGCGTCAGAACCCTTTTTAGTGTCTAGCGTCATTAAAATCCGTTTTATGATACGCTGTCTGAAGACAATATCGTTGATAGCACTATGGAAGTAGTTGGTAGTATTTTTCCTTGGAAATCGACAGTTGAATGTGAAGCAAAAGTTCGGCTAACAAGTTGTCTTTCTCAACTGTTGTTGTCGCAATAGTATTATCTGGCCATGTGTTGGTATTGTGAAATTAGTGAAATTTTGACTAACGTGTCTAGCGATCAAAACGACCTGGAATTGCTGGAGCAGGCGAGAAGTTTGTTTTTAATTCTTTGGTTGTGTGCCTACTTGGTTTCGTCGATAATTTCTTTACATCGGTTCCTGGTACGAACGGAGATATTACGATTTATGACGTTAGCATTTTCACGCCATTATTGTTAGGCAAGATGTTTAGAAGCAATAGCTTCTTAGCATTTTCCATAGAACTAAAGCTTGCCATTGCAAGGGCATGTCTTAGAAAAATGGATGTAAACTTCCATACCGGCCAAAATAGCATGAGAAATATCCTTAGCGGAGATGATTTTTGCGATCTAAAACAAACGTCCAACTCAGGGAATGTTTGGAAATATTCCATGAGTTCTTTCCTTTTATCAGATTTGTAGTAACAAATCATGCGAGGTTGACGCGCATCTCTGTCACTGTTTACCAGAATAGTCGATGTTGTTATGCTAGGTATGAAGGAACGTAACGGCAGATTTACGGTGACGGTGTAAATCTCTAGATTAGTGGTTAAAAATATCAGGAATCCATGTTGGTTCATCGATAAGCTGAGTAAAGTCACAACTGATTGAGCTGATGAGGCTAACTCAGCAGTTAGCTTCAAACGTCGTGCAAATTGATTGTTAAACGAACGGAGTGAAACCCGGAATTTTAATGTATTATATATATATATATATATATATATATATATATATATATATATATATATATATATATATATATATAATACATTAAAATTCCGGGTTTCACTCCGTTCGTTTAACAATCAATTTGCACGACGTTTCGCCAAAATCTCATGTGGCATTTTCAAGTCTGCTTCTCGCTGCTGTTACTCGATGCTGTGATCTTGCTGCTGCTGCTGCTCGAAGCTAACTGCTGAGTCATCGCATCTCTGTTACTGATTACTGGAATAGTTGATGTTGAAAGCAGTTTATGGTCGGAGAAGTTACGGTACGCCTGAACAGCGTTTTGCAAAGAATCCGGGGTGATTTATGATGCTTCATATTAAATTCTTTGTTGTAAATCTTTTACAGTTTCAGGTCGATTTCGGTAAACTTTAGTTTCCAAATGACCCCATAAAAAAAAAAAACGAGTGGCGTAAGGTCGGGACTCCTTGCAGGCCATTTTACAGCACCTCTTCTGCCTATCCATCGATTAGGAAAAATCGCATCCAAATATCTACGGAAATTGATTCCATAGTGAGAAGGTGCTCCGTCCTGTTGATACCACAGGTTCCTGTTAGGGGTATCCAAATTATTTTCATTAGGAAAAACACCTGCACAAGTTGGAATAAACTTGCTCTTGGAGTAACTGTAAATACCGCTGTTCTGTAAGATTTCCATCGATAAAAAAGGCACCACTGATATGACGTCCACAAATCCCTGATCACACGTTTATCTTTTGAGGTCTTTGAGAATGACTGTAGATTATCCAGTGGGAATTCTTAGTAGACTAGTACCGGCAGTTACGCCTGTTAACTTTACCTTTAAGACAAAATATGGCCTCGTCAGAAAAAACAATATATAATATATATTATTATTAGTAGTTGGGTCACTGCCTCGCTGTTAACGGTGGATATTTTGAGCAACAACCTTAAAAATAAATCTAGAGTATTTATTAATAGTTTTTTTGTCTTTTTTTCCAAAACAGTTCAATTTTGACATATGGTATGTTAGACAAATAATATCTAGAATTTTTAGAAGAACTCAAAAATAAAATAATATGCAGAGCTTTCCATTTAAAAAAAAATCAGGATAGCGTAATTTCTTCGAACTGACAGTTCAAAACATTTTATTGTCAACGTCCGCATGTGCACCGTATAACACCCTATAACTTTTATTTAAACATTTTCTTAATACACTGATTAATAAATTCTGTGGAATATATATATATATATATATATATATATATATATATATATATATATATATATACATATATATATATATATATATATATATATATATATATATATACAGTCCCTGGCCAAAATTATTAGACGCACTGCAAGATTTCATGTAAAATATTAATTACCGAGTGATATTGTACCGTTTTATTATTTTAAATTGATTTGTTTTTTATTTTTATATTATCCAATCAATTACCTATTTATTTGACATAAATAAAACAGCATTAATTTAGAAAAGCATAAGTTTATTAAGTTTTAAAGAAAAGTGAAATTAATGTTAGTAAAAGTCAATATTTAGTTGAGCCTCCTTTAGCCGCTATCAAAGCTTTAATTCTGCGCGGCATGCTATCAATGCAAGATTGTACTGTCTCCTGCATTTGAGGATGATGATTCCACACATGAATAATCTTTTCTAGGAGCTGGGTTTTGTTGGTAATCACATCTTTAGCCACTTCTCTTTTCATCAGCTCCCACACATTTTCAATGGGGTTCATATCAGGGCAAATCCAACAGAGGGATATTTTTTTCTGCCAAAAAAGCTTTAACAGACCGAGCAGTGTGGCAGGGAGCTCCATCTTGCATGAAAGTGAATGGTTCCCCATTTGGAAACCATTCTCTGAGCTGCGGAATCAACCGATTTTGTAATACTTCTTTGTACTGATCTTGCCTCATTATTCCTTTGACGACGTACAGACGTCCAGTGCCCTTGCCGCTGATGACTGACCAAATCATCACTTTGGTGGGATGTTTAAAACCGTCGGGACGACACAATCAGGATGAAACTTTTCTCCATGACGACGACGCACATACTGAGCTTTATTCTGCAAAATTTCGAATGTGCTTTCGTCACTGAAGCAGACCTGTCAAAAATAGGAAAAATATATAAACTTCCATGTTTATTTGCTTTATTTAACTGAAAAATGATAATAATGTATCAATTATTGATTAAATTGCTGTATCTTACCGATCTCCAGAAGTCCACATCTTTGTCTTGCCATTGTTTGGCCCACTTCAGGCGCTTTGCTTTCATTGCAGCTGTTAACTTGGGCTTTCTGGCGGGGCGACAGGCCTTAAAATCTAATTCTTTCAATTTTCTTCGAACAGTGCGCTCAGAAGCATTTACGCTAGCATCCTGGAGTTGTGATTTTATTACCTTTGTGGTAGCAAATCTGTTTTCTACACAAATTTTCTTCAAACATCTCTCTGACCGTGGAGTGAAAATTGGTTTTCTACCGCATCTTTTCTTTGTTTTCGGGCTTAATTCCTTCCCTGACTCAATTTTCTTTTTTATGCGTCGTACACTAGCTTCAGAAACCTCCATTCTTCGTGATATTTCTCGGTTTGTAAATGTTTTCGCAATCACAAGGGCCTTCACTTCAGCTTTTTTACGTGGTGAAAGATCGCCTTTTCTACCCATAATGAAAATAGTCCAATTACTTTTTTAAAACACTGCATACAAAATAAACTAATAACTGAGTAGTATAAAACTGTTAAACAAACAATCACAGTCCATAAAGCCACAGAAACACGTCCGTACCTGACTCGATTCCGATCGCGACTGATACAGGTTTGTACTTATTTTACGTTCATGTATCACTTTGTCAACACAGTGTTGCCATATGTTAAAAATAAATACAAATATGTAGTCTACAACAATTCTTTTAAATAAAAATCAATAATATTGTAGTTTAAATATACCATTATTGCATAAAAACTCTTAAGAAACATAAAATTACTAAAAAAATACAGTGCGTCTAATAATTTGGCCAGGGACTGTATATATATATATATATATATATATATATATATATATATATTATATATATATATATATATATATATATATATATACACACACATATATATATATATATATATATATATATATATATATATATATATATACTAGCAGTACCCGCGGCTCAGCTCACGTGGACTTGATTCACTACTATCGTCACTGCTTATTCCTTATGTTACTTAACGTAATAAAATATCTGGCATTATTTCCCCTTATCTCCCATTATTTCTTCTTATCTCCCATTATCTCTACATAATTTCCATTATCTAGGCTTATCTCCGCCCATCTCCCATTATTTCTCCTTATCTCCCATTATTTTCCCTTACCTCCCATTATCTCACCTTATCTTCCATTATCTAGGTTCATATCGAATTATATAGAACATAGGTATAAATTTATAGAAACACGTAAATCGGATAAATGGTTCTCAAGTGATAAGCGCACTAACGGACAGACAGACCAGAGAGACGCTCCATTTTTATATATATTATATTCTTTGCAACATGATATTGTTCCATATTTAATGATTTAGGCAGTGTATTGCAAGAGAACGCGCTAACGGTAACCTTTTTTCCGACTTAATTCACTATTATCGTCACTGCTTATACTTTATGTTACCTAACGCAATAAAATATATCCTGAAACCTGACCAGAGAACATACGTAAGGTTGAAAAAAAGCACGTAAAGCAGATAGACAGACAGAGAGACGTTGCATTTTATATATATTATAGAGAGAAGATTCTAGATAACCTGGCCAGAGAACAAATGTATGAATTTTTTGTTACCGTATTTGGCTTCCTCATCGAAAACTAAGTTTAGCAGTGAAATTTCATCACTGCTTATTCCTTATGTAACCTAACGTAATAAAATATAATCTATAACCTGGCCACAGAACATATGTATGAATTTAAAAAAAAAAAACACGTAAATCGGATAAGTGGTTCTCGAGTGATAAGCGCACTAACGTTCAGACAGAGAGACGTTGCATTTTATATATATTATAGATTATAGATATTCTCTGTTACATAATATTGTTCCATATTTAATGGTTTAGGCTGTGTATTGCAAGGGAACGCGCTAGCGGCAAATTTTTTTCCGACTTCATTCACTATTATCGTCACTGCTCATGCTCTATGCTACCTATCGTAATAAAATATAGCCTATATCCTGGCCAGAGAACATACGTATGTTTAAAAAAAAAGTACGTAAATCGGATAAGTGGTTCTCCAGTGATAAGCGCACTAATGGACAGACAGACAGAGAGACGTTGCATTTTATATATATATATTATATATATATATATATATATATATATATATATATATATATATATATATATATATATATATATATATATATACATATATATATATATATATATATATATATATATATATATATATATATATATATGTAGATAAATCTTTTATTTTAACCTTGGGCATGAGGTTCTTTTGAGTAAAACACGTGAGTTTTTGTTTTTTTAATAAGTTATTTTAAATTGACGTTTCGCCCTATAGTTATGGGCATTCTCAATTTTTTTTCTTTGGTATTGTTTTTCGTTTCTCGAAAATCAGTAAACCATGCCAGTATATCTCGGTCTACGGCCAACGATAAGCACTATTGTTATATATTATATATATATATATATATATATATATATATATATATATATATATATGTATATATATATATATATATATATATATATATATATATATGTATATATATATATATATATATATATATATATATATATATATATATATATATATATATATATATATATAAATATATATATATATATATATATATATATATATATATATATATATATATATATATATATATATGTATATATACCCTACCCTCGTAGTGTAATTACATTGTAGAATTTGTGAAGTAGAAAGTCATTACGGACAAAAATGTAATGTGTATACAATTTTCTAATTAACCTTTATATTTAAATACATTTCAATAAATTAATAAATTTTCCCTTTTACCAACATCAACACAATTTGATACGAAATATTCAAAAAACTGTGTGGGACTGTTGAATTGATATTACGTACACCCAGTATTATTAAAGCATCAATGATCAAATCGAGTAGTTTTAGCGACATCTACTATCTATAATAAACAATTTATAAACACTGCATCATAGATTAGCTATTTTTTAGAATCTTCAGTAACTTACATTTTAGAAACACTAAAAATAAAATTATACATAAATGTATTGCCCAAAAATATTTACATTGACATGAATAAATAACCTAAATAAACAAAATATTAAAATATTGACTTACCTCAAATTGCTGACGTTACCGGAATTGACAAACCAAAGGTAAAATGTTAACTGGGACAAATTGTAGGATTTCCTGCATTTTAGTTTCACGACAGCAGGAAATGTTGAGTTCTTGTTTCTAGGTCATTTTGTTAGACGGCGCTGCAAGTATTCCACG
>CM032455.1:49262210-49300808 GCA_019049505.1 Pachyrhynchus sulphureomaculatus
CTAGAATAGAATTATTATTAAGGATCCCAGTTCTAAACTAATTTGGAGGTGAAGTATTATTTAAGGTACCAACAAAACAATGTTGAATTAGGGAAGCCCGGTAGCATCCTCCTTTATCTCTCCTTCACTTTTAGTACTTGGCTTAGGTCATGTATTTATAATGTCCTGATACCCCAAAATACATGGAAAATTTTAATAAATTTAAACCGATACATGGATGTGAATATCATGAACGTCATGAGTTGTGTATTTGTTACACAATCACGCTTAAATAGATGACGAATATAGAGCAAATTCTTAAGTGATATATATATATATATATATATATATATATATATATATATATATATATATATATATATATAATAATTTTTTACATTAAAATATTGTGGTAAATGTAAAACTTGTTAAAATAAGGGTTAAAATTGTGGCAGCATGGATATATGTCCTTTAACTTTTGACCAATAACAACAAGATTTGAACTGTAGATGTGAAATTTGTGGTAATTGATAGCCTTCAAAATTTAAATGCTTATAGCTCCTTCATTTATGAGCCACTTTTCATCAAATTTATACCATAAAATTCGTTAATAAAATTTTTAATATTAACAGGTATTACGATTTCGTTTATTTTATTGATGGGCACTAAGATTGCAATGGCCCTGTAGGATTATTTTAACGACGAAGATGTATCATCACCGGCGCCGGTGTAGGTCAGAAAACTATAAAACCCCAGCTCATTACGGTTGGCGGAAGATATTTGAGCATGTTAAAAATAACAGCTCCCTTTATTACTAGTCTATAATGCTAAAATTTAAAATATTGGAATGATTCCAGGATATGCGCTAAGCTTTCGTATGTTCACGCAAAAGCTTTCATTTCAGTTATAGCAATTTTTGACCTACTTATTACATAATAAATGCACACTTTCCATTATTTGTTTTCACCACCAGTTTTAACAAGTTATACAAAAATTGTAATAGGACTCTTAAAGGAATAAAAATATCTATGATGATGTCACATTTCCGGAATTAAATAAAATTAAACTGTTTTCAGTGTTCCGTATGGAACACTTTAAAATCACTTCGGTGTCTGTCTGTCTGTCTGTCCGTCTGTCACACCCGATTTTCTCCGAAACTATTTGTCATAGAACGTTGAAATTTGGTAATAATATAGGAATTGATGGCCTCATCAAAGCCGTGTAGTTTTGAAAGTCAAATTTTGAGGTAAGGGGTTAGTTTTTGGGGGGTGAAATCGGAAGTGAAAAAAAATTTTTTTTAGTAGGTCATCGAGTGATGTGTCAAATGAAAGCTTGTGAAAACACGAGTAAAATATATATATATATATATATATATATATTATATATATATATATATATATATATATATATATATATACATATATATATATATATATATATATATATATATATATATATATACATATATATATATATATATATATATATATATATATATATATATATATATATATATATATATATAATGTAATACTTGCGCACTCTTTTCTTTGTATTATTTTTAAAAAATCGTGAAAAATCACTGTCCCCCCACCTTATCTCGAAAAGTACTGATCAAAAAATTTTGAAAAAATTCTGGAATATTCTTCAGAGGGTGTAGATTGAACGAAAATTATCACGAGTGCATTACTTTAAATAATTTTATCTGGTATATAAAAAAAAAAACAAAATTTTCACAAGGTCATCAATTTTCAGTAAAGATTGGAAACAAACTTTGTTGAAAACTCATTTGGGGTGTGTTTTGTGAAGTCACTGATCATTTTATAGCACCGTAACAACATTTTTTATTTTAAAGCAATCAACATACGGAACGCTAATTGTGCAAGTTTAACTTGCACTTGACCGGTTATTTTTTCAGTGATAGCGTTTTTATATATACATATATATATATATATATATATATATATAATATATATATATATATATATATATATATATATATATATATACATATGTATATATATATATATATATATATATATATATATATATATATATATATATACATATATATATATATGTATATATATATATATATATATATATATATATATATATATATGTATATGTATATATATATATATATATATATATATATATATATATATATATATATATATATATATATATTTATTGCACCAGTTGAGATTCTTTTTTCAAAATAAGATCCGATTTCGGATCTCAAGTTTTTTCACGTGTATATAGTTAAGCGTTTATATCAATACATCATAAAACGGATTTTCTGAAATTTTTAATAGGATCTCTTAGTGCAGCTTTTTTTTTGGGATTATATACTACTGAGGTTCTAGTATAGTGCTGCAGAGGGCGATAGGGTCGTTTGAATGTATGTTACAATTAACGCGACAAAAAAGATCCAACACCGGTAAGGCCAAATCCACTGATGTTATAATACTGGGTCGTTTGTTGGAACTTTTTTTTTATCTCATTTGCAATGTTTATTAGCAGTGCTGTGCCTAACTTAATTTGCTTATATAAATAAAATATTTTGCAAAATTTTGAGCCTTAAGTAGACATGTTTACTAGAACAGATTGTACAATATTACCTTAAGCTCATAACATATTCAATAAACTTCATCTAAGATTGTACAATCGGCCATTTGGTCCTACTGCTACGAAAATAACAAACACAGTGCAAATAATGACTTAATAACCCTATTTCGATATTTTACAGGCCATGCTATCTATAATATACATATATAAAATGCAACGTCTCTCTGTCTGTCTGTCTGTCCGTTAGTGCACTTGTCACTCGAGGACCACTTGTCCTATTTACGTGCTTTTTTTAACATACATATGTTCTCTGGCCAGGTTATATGATATATTTTATTACGTTAGATAACATGAGGAATGAGCAGTAGCGATAATAGTGAATCAAGTCGGAAAAAAGTTTGCCGCTGGCGCGTTCTGTTGCAATACACTGCCTAAACCATTAAATATGGAACAATATCATGTAGCAAAGAATATATTATATATAAAATGCAACGTCTCTCTGTCTGTCTGTCTTTCCGTTAGTGCTCTTATGACTTGAAAACCATTTTTATCCGATTTACATTTTTTTTTTATTTATTATCAAGGTTTTCTATTGACTACCAAAAAGGTAATTTATCGAAAATGCGCGGTTTGATTATACATACAGTGTAATATCTATAATATATATAAAATGCAACGTCTCTCTGTGTGTCTATCCGTTAGTGCGCTTATCACTCAAGAACCACTTATCCGATTTACGTTTTTATTTAAATTCATATATTTGTTCTCTGGCCAGGTTATCTATAATCTTTTAAAATATATATAAAATTCAACGTCTCTCTGCCTGTCTGTCTGTCCATTAGTGCGCTCATCACTTGAGAACAACTTAGTCGATTTACATGTTTTTTTGAAACATAAATATGTTCCCTCGCCAGGTTATAAGATATATTTTATTATATTAGGTAACATGAGGAATAAGCGCGTTATCTTGCAATACACTACCTAAACCATAAATATGGAACAATATCATGTAGCAAAGAACATAATGTATATCTGTCTTTCTGTTTGTCTGTTCGTTAGTGCGCTTATCACTCGAAAACCACTTATCCCATTTACATATTTTTTTTTAGATTTATACATATGTTCTCTGGCCAGGTTAAAGGATATATTTTATTGCGTTAGGCAATATAAGAAATAAGCAGTGACGATAGTAGTAAATTAAGTCGGAAAAAAGTTTGCCGCAAGCGCACTCTCTTGCGAGACGCTGCCTAAACCGTTAAATATGGAACAATATCATGTAACAAGGAATACAATATATATGAAACGCAACGTCTCTCGCTCTGTCTGTCTGTCTGATATACTTATCATTCGAGAACCACTTATCCGATTTACGTGTTTTTTTAATGTTTTCTGGCCAGGTTATAGGATATATTTTATTACATTAGGAAACATAAGGAATAAGCAGTGAGATAATGCTAAATCAAGTCCACGCTAGCGCAGCCGCGAGCACGGCTCGTTTAGATATAGTATCTAATGAAAATTAAAAATTGTTTTCGATTTTATTTTAACATTTTTACCTTCGTCAGAAAAAATCTTACTTTATAATAATTTTTTTTTCTGAATTTCCGTGCGCCGTGGTTAGTTGATTGACTAACGTTTTGCTACTCACATAGGCAGCTTTATCAGAGCACTTTCAACGTTCTAGTGATATCACTGGAAAGTGTTTTGATGAAGCTGCCAGGATGAGCAGCGAGACATTATATAAGGAACCAATGAAAAAATCCAAATCGTTGTATATTTGATCCAAATCGCCTGCTAAAGCCTTCTGTTAAACTAATCTTATTTTGTAACAACAAATAGATCAGTAATAGGTATAACATGGAAAAACACATAGGATTCTGTTTTGAAAATTTATTACTGGTTATGGAGTAAAATAAGTGACAATGCAAAAAAAAATAACATAAATACTACTGCGGTTTTTTCATCTCCTTTTAACTGGGAAATAATTTTCATACTAATAGGTGGTATTTAAGATGTTTACCTTTTTGGTACATTTACAAAGACATAAAGAAACCTAAAAAACATAACTTGACTGTCCTTGAGTCAATCGAAAATGTTTACAAATACTATTTCGTATAAACTGAATATTTTTGAGTAAAGTATAAAAAAGAGACCGAAATTTAAGCATCAAAATAAATAACGGTTGTACCTAGTTTATTATCAATTTTGTGGGTTATGTTACCTATTTTGTGATATCACAAAACACTGCGATAATGCAACATTTTTTCTGTGATAATTTTGTTAAAATTAATCAAAATCACAAAGTAACTTACACTTAATCAACTATATTATATAAAAAATACACGTTAGCTTTAATATACCTACTGTAGTTATTTGGCATCCCTGTAAGTATTGTAAATGAAGACTTTGATTTGTACCCATGTCTTCTCTTGAAACAGCTTAGAGAACTTTTCTTGGAATTTAAGACAATTATCCTTTTTATTTTTAACATTATTTCTAAAATATTTTAACACAGTAGACTTTTGTTTTGAATTCCAGGAACCTCGGAAATTTTTGCCAGTGGTTTTTTTTACGCTGCTATTAGAAATCTAATAATTAAAATAATAAAAACCTCATCAAACTAGCTATGCCCGAGGATCCGCTCACGTGGACTTCATTCTCTATTATCGTCACAGCTCATTCCTTATATTACCTAACGTAATAAAATATATCCTATAACCTGGCCAAAAAATATATGTACATATGAATTTAAAAAAAAACAGATAAATCGGAGAAGTAGTTCGCGAGTAATAAGCGCACTAACGGACAGACAGACAGACAGAGAGACGTTGCATTTTATATATATTATATTCTTTGCTACATGATATTGTTTCTTATTTAATGGTTTACACTGCGTATTGCAAGAGAACGCACTAGCGGCAAACGTTTTTCCAACTTGATTCACTATTATCGTTACTGCTTATTCCTTATGTTACCTAACATAATAAAATATATCGTATAACATGGCCAGAAAACATGTATGTTTAAAAAAAAGCACGTAAATCGGATAAGTAGTTTTGGAGTGATAAGTGCACTAACGGACAGGTAAACAGACAGATAGATAGACAGGGAAACGTTACATTTTATATATATTATAGAAGAGTATAGATAACCACTAACGGGCAGGTAGACAGACAAATAGACAGGGAGACGTTGCATGATATATATATATATATATATATATATATATATATATATATATATATATATATATATATATATATATATATATATATATATATTCATATATATATATATATATATATATATATATATATATATATATATATATAAGTATATATATATATATATATATATATATATATATATATATATATATATATATATATATATCTACATGTATATGTATATATATACACAGACGGACAAAGAGACGTCGCATTTTATATATATTATATTCTTTGCTACGTGATATTGTTCCATATTTAATGGTTTAGGCAGTGTATTGCAAGAGAACGTGCTAGCGGCAAACTTTTTTCCGACTTGATTCACTATTATCGTCACTGCTTATTCCTTATATTACCTAATATAATAAATTATAACCTGGCCTGAGAATATATATATATATATATATATATATATATATATATATATATATATATATATATATATATATATATTTATATAGATTTTAAAAGAATCATGTAGCAAAAAATAAAATATATATAAAATGCGACATCTCTCTCTCTCTGATATTTAGTGCGCTTATCAGTCAAAAACCACTTCTCCTGATTTACGTGTTTTTTATTCATCTTCTCCTTGCAGGTTATACAATAATATTCTATAATATATAAAATGCAACGTCTCCCTATCTGTCTGTCCGTTAGTGCGCTTATCTCTCGAGAACCACTTATCCGATTTACGTGTTTTTTTCTTTAGATTTATACATACGTTCTCTGACCAGGCTACAGGATATATTTTATTACGTTTGGTAATATAAGAAATAAGCAGTGACGGTAAGAGTGAATCAAGTCGGAAAAAAGTTAAATATGGAATAATATCATGTAACAAAGAATACAATATATATAAAATACAACGTCTCTCTGTCCGTTAGTGTGTTTATCACTCGAGAACCATTTATCTGATTTACGTGTTTTTTTTTAATTTATAAATATGTTCTCTGGTCAGGTTATATTATAATAGTAATCATAATAAGTAGATACAAAGAATCAAACGAGAGGAAAAACACCAACAACCTCTTCCGAAGAAGCGAAAAAAACAGTTCTATCGAAAAACTATGTACAATAAAGAGACAGCAGTGACTGAACCACCAAACAAACAAGAACTCACAGATTATTGGAAAAGTATCTGGTCAGAACCCAAACTACACAATAATAACACCCCCTGGATCAAAGCCGAAGAAGACAAATATATACGTGTGACAAAACAAGAAAATTCCACATTAACGACACAAGAAATTACAGAAACAATCAAACACACACACAACTAGAAATGTCCTGGAATAGGCAATATACAAAACTTCTGGTAGAAACAGATTACCACCACACACGAAGCACTCACACACCAAATCAACAAAGCCATGCTACAACCACATACATTCCCCACTTTCCTTACAAAATGAATAACATACCTCAAATCCAAAAGCTCAGACACCACAAACCCGTCAAACTACCGACCTATCACCTGTCTTCCAACCCTATACAAGATCATCACAGCCACAATTTCCAAGAAAATAAAACAACACCTAATGGGCAACAATATTCTCACAGAAGAGCAGAAGGGATGCACGAAAAATAGCCGAGAATGCAAAGAGCAGCTGACCATAGAGAGCGTGATTATGGGACAAACCAGAAAAACTGCACACCTCTCGACTTATCCCGGGCAGACCACCCAGCAGACGCACACAGTCACATCCAGTTACAACAGGAAAAGACGAAAACGTGGTCAGAAAAAACACTCCATGGAAAACACAGATACCACATCGAACAAGACCACGTAAATAAAAAACAATCATATACCTGGTTACAGGATTGGCAGCTATTGCCTGAAACCGAAGGATTCTTACTTGCCACCCAGGATAAAGTCGTATGAACCAGAAACTACCAAAAGCATATCATTAAAGAGCCAACTATTACAGAAGACAGATGCAGGAAATGCCACCAGCAGAAAGAAACAATCGAACTCATAACAAGCGGATGTAAAATATTAGCCTGAACGGAACACACAGCCAGACATGACTCAGCTGCAAAAGTAGTTCACCAAGCACTAGCCACAACATATAAACTCATAAAAAACACAGATCCCTACTACAAATACCCACCAACATCCATACTTGAAAATAAAGATTACAAGCTCTACTGGGGCATCAGTATCCATACAGATAAAACAGTCTCCGCCAATAGACCCGATATTACTTTTCAGTGCAAAAAAGGAAAAGTCACCTATCTAATTGACATAGCTGTCCCCAACGACACAAACATTCAAACGAAATACACAGAAAAAGTCTCCAAATACACAGACCTTGCAACAGAAATAAAAAGGCTATGAAAACAAGAAAAAGTCATTATTGTCTCCCTCATCATATCAGCCACAGGCCTTACACCAATAACATTCACACCACACTTAGTATGATTAGGACTCAACACAAACATACACAGAAACATTCAGAAGTCAGGGATTTTGAAAACATGTAACATCGTCAAGTCATTCCTTAATACACAGTGGTAATGCGTTTGTGCTAACTTGGTTTGGACCCGTCAGCCAAACATGGAACCACATTGACCAAATGTGAGAAAGAAGAACAAAAATAATCTATTTAATATATATAAAACGCAATGTCTCTCTGTCTGTCCATTATTGTGCTTATCATTCGAGAACCACTTATCCGATTTACGTGTTTTTTTTTAAGGCTTAACTTAATGCTTATCCAAAAAAATCCATAATATATATAAAACGCAACGTCTCCCTCTCTGTCTGTCCGTTATTGCAAACTTTTTTTCCAACTTGATTCACTATTATCGTCACTGCTGTTACTACTATGTTACTTAACGTAATAAAATATATCCTATAACCTGGCCAGAGAACATATATATGCATGTGTAAATCGGATAAGTGGTTCTGCAGTGCTAAGTGGACTAACGGACAGACAGACAGACATACAGAGAGACGTTGCATTTTATATATATTATAAATAACCTGGCCAGAGAACATATGTATCTTAAAAAAAAGCACTTAAATCGGATAAGTGTTTTCTCCAGTGTTAAGCGCACTAACGAACAGACAGATAGACAGAGAGACGTTGCATTTTACATATATTATAGAAAATTATAGGTAACCTGGCCAGAGAAGAAATTTGTGAATTAATGAATTTAAAAAAGAAACACGTAAATCGGATAAATAGTTCTCGAGTGATAAGCGCACTAACGGACAGACAGACAGAGATACGTTGCATTTTATATATATTATAGATATTACACTGTATGTATAATCAACCCGCGCACTTTCGATTAAATACAAATTACATTTTTGGTAGTCAAAATAAAACCTTGATCTCGAATTAGTTTCATAAGGATAGATTAAAAAACTTGATAATTCAAATGGCCATTTCAAGTTAACAATTATTCATAAAGAAAACAAACTGCTGACTGACACAAAATATTATTTTGGCTCTTAAGAGCAATATAGTATCCGATTACATTGTAGATATTAAATTAAAAGAAAAAAATTTAATACAAAATTATTTTTCACCAAAATACAATTTGAGCTACATAGATCTTTATCCACTATTCGACTTCTGCAAATTGAAGATTTATGATTATATTTGTAAAAATTGAATACATAGTTTATCTGCTGGTGCTTAAGAGGAAGCTGGTGCTTAAGAGGAAGCTGAAATGAAGAAGTTTTGAATTTCTCACGTTCATCGTGTATTTGGAATCACTTCGTCACCTATATTATAGCAGTAATTTAATTATTTTAGGTTTTTTCAACATGCTCAATTATCAAAATAATATTTCGGATCAAAAAAGCAAAATTCTAGCTAATTTTTTATTTTTTTTATGGATCTAGCACACTTGCTGCGGGGAAGTCCCACATTTTTCCATATGTCCATTTTTGCAATATGTGTCAGCCCTTGCAGTTTAATGATATACAGAATTTACATAATTCAGTCGTGGATCTGGTGTTGTCAAACATTAATAATTGCAGTGTTACAAGGGAACAGATCCCTTTAATAGCTGAGGACTCCTATCATCCATCCCTAAACATTGCACTCTCAGAAGTTTGGGAAAAAAGACGGGATCTCCGTGCAAACGCATCTGAACTCAGATATAATTTCAGGAAAGTAAATTATCCTGTTCTCTACGATATGATTTTAATGGTTGATTGGTCTAGTTTGTATACAGCTCAGGATGGTAATGATGCATGCAGAAATTTCTATGGCACTATATATAAAATATTTGATGAGTGTATACCGAGATCCTTACTACGTAATAGAACATTTCCCGTGTGGTTTACTTCAGATATAATTAAGTTGGTGAAACGTAAACAGAGAGTGTTTAGAAGGTTGAAGAGATCTAACTCGAATTGGTACCGTAACGAATACAATGAACTGAGAAGGGAAATCAAAAAGAGAATCCATCTTGCTTACAATAATTATTTGAGGAGAGCTGAGGCTTCCATACGTGAGGACCCTCGATCTTCCTGGTCATTTATCAAACTTAAAAAATCGACGACCTCGCTGCCGGAGTCTTTCACGGACAATGACCTCCAATGCTCTTACACCGATCCGAAAAAGATTGCGGATGATTTTGCACACTTTTTTTGTGACATGTATTGTGCCCCTATACCAACAGGGCATAATTATTTCCAGGGAGTGCCAATTTGATTCCTCTTGTCTCTCTTCCCTTCCTCACTGATGATATGATCTTGGCTGCTCTGGAAAAGTCATAGAATAAGTTCACTCAAGGCCCTGATAAGGTCCATTGTTTTATTATCAAGGATTGTGCTCGAGCCTTGTTAGGGCCCTTGTCTTTCATCTATAACGTATCCCCGAAATCTAACACTTTTTCTGAAATCTGGAAAACGACAAGAATTACACCTGTATTCAAGAAGGGCGATACTAGTGTCATTTCCAACTACGGGCCTGTGTCAATACTGTCACCATTTGCCAAAGTTTTCGAGATGGCAACATATGACTCATTGTTTAAGCAAATTAAGGTACGTTTGGCGCAGGCTCAACATGGTTTCTTTGGCAACCGCATCACGGTCAGCAATTTTGCTTCCTTTGCGCAATTCACGGGGGAAGCCCTTGAAGATCTTGAGCAGGTAGACGCTATCTATACAGACTTCGCGAGGGCCTTTGATCGTATTGATCATTCCATTCTAGCACGTAAACTGGCTAGTATGGGGTTCCACGATGATTTGATATCATTCCTTCGGTCATATCTTCATAATCGCATTCAAGATGTTAATATCCGAGGCCAACATTCATTTCAATTTGTGGCTACTAGCGGCACTCCACAGGGCAGTAACCTCTCACTATTGTTGTTTTCAATTTTTATAAATGACATTGTTAAGTTCATTATTAGAGGCACACTTTTATTTGCTGATGATCTTAAGCTGTTTCGGATAATTCATGACATTAATGATTATATTATACTTCAGAAAGACATACGTATTATCGAAAATTGATGTGCTATCAATAAGTTGACCTTGAATCTCGGGAAGTGTTTTGTTATATCGTTCTCCAACCAACCGAACCCCCCTCATTATGAGTATGTCTTGGAAAAAGCGATTATGAATCGTTGCTATACTTTCAGGGACCTGGGAGTGGTGTTTGATACCCGATTGTCATTTGCCAATCACATTGATCGGGTTTGTGGAGATGCGTTGAAAATACTTGGAATTATTTTTCGCAATTCAAGGGGGTTGGTGGATATAGGGTCGCTCAAAGTGCTCTATTTTTGCTATATGCGATTTAAGTTGGAATATGGCGCAGTGATTTGGCACCCAATCTATCACAAATACTTTGGTAGAATAGAGAACATACAGAGAAAGTTCCTTAAGTTTCTGTGCTTCAGAGATAGCGGTACTTACCCTCCTAGAGGTATAGAAAGCAATATCTTGTTAGCGCGTTTCAACATGCGGTCGTTGATGAATCGCAAGATTTACTTCCTGGTTCAATTTTTGTTCAAGATATGTAAATCCTTTATTGACGGCCCTGATCTGCTTTTACAGATCAACTTTCATGTACCTTCTCGACTTACCAGATTTCCTCATGTTTTTTATTTGAGTACACCAGGAACTAATATTTTAATGAAGACTCCTTTGTATCAACCCATGAATATTTTCAATATGGTTTGTAGCGATTTGGATATGCACAACTTAACTCAAGCTCAATTTACTAAATTAATGAAGATGAAGGTTCTTGATGCTCGGTGGACGTGTCAACATCTTTGATTGGTATGTACTAGTTATACTCGTACATGTTATACTTATTTTATGCAATTATTGCAGTTTTCTTTCTTTCTCTATAATTTTTTTTGTAATTTATACATTTGTCTTGTAAATGGATATTCTATCTGTTAGACAATAAAGATTATTATTATTATAATATATATATATATATATATATATATATATATATATATATATATATATATATATATATATATATATATATATAGGGACGTGATAAGAGATCACACAATTTTCGTTAAGCCAATATTTCGGTCCTAGATTGGGACCTTCTTCAGGGCAAGAATAAGACAGTCGAAATAAATTGGTCGCTGCTTTCTTTACCGTTCATTCCTGGCCTTACAACAAATTGGTCCATATTTTGCGAGTCATTCCTAACATTAAAAATTGCTAAATATTACTTCTTCAAAAACAGACGTGTTTTCAGCAAGCTGAAGGCCCCGTTGCCAGTTCTTTCCATGTCAGACTTAGTTTACTCAATTTCCTGCCTCAATTGTCCATCAATCTATTAAATTTGGTTTTTATAATTTTATCTACAGTGTTATAGTGTGTATTCTATATATTTTATGGATTAACCAACTTTTTTATGTATAAGCTACCTACGGCCATTCAGGCTAACTCAACTTCGCACTTGTCATGTGAGTTTTTTGACTTTATTATGACTAATATCTTATTCTTGTCCTACACTAGTTTTATTTATTATAACAACTTAATGATAACATCATTAATTTAAATTTGTCCCAAACACGATCAGTGAATATGCTTTGTTCTTCTTTTCAGTTCTTGCCCTGAAGAAGGTCCCAATCTAGGACCGAAATATTGGCTTAATGAAAATTGTGTGATCTCTTATCACGCCCCTTTTTGCCGAGCTCCCCAACTAAGATTTTATTTTTAAGAATTTTGGTATATACGGCAATCTTTTGCTTTCTTTCTTTATTTATATATATATATATATATATATATATATATATATATATATATATATATATATATATATTTATTTATTGTTTATTACCATAAATTAAAAGTACGCATTTCTAGGAAAACCTAAAAAAAGTAATAAATTTTAAGAGTAAAAATAAGACACATAAAATTTAAAAAGTTATTTATTATTAGATAAAAATCGTTCGTGAAATAAATAATTTTAATATTTAAACAGGTGAATCTCCTATGGTTTTATGAATAGTCAATAAAACAACTTCAATTTCTTTCAAATTTTTTAAAGCTTGTTGATAGATTTGGCCTTCCGGTAATGAACTCGGTTCATTTTTCAGTAATTCTGTGGCTTCTTCTAAAATTTTCTTTGATTCCTAAAAGTAAAAATAAGACTTTTAACCATCAATCTATATTTAAAAGTAGCTATAATGCAGTTTAATCTTTAAGAGCTTCCAGGTGAGTCGCTTCATCGTGCCACAAAGTCCCACCACTGAATTGCATATACGTTGTGGATAGATACAATAATGTCAGAGAGATTGACGGCAAGAAAATTTGGTTGATACCGAGTTGCGGTAAGGGTCGGCAATAAAAAGTTCCTGGTTGCGGTACAGACCTTTTTTTCGAACCCAAAATTGACGGCCAAGTTGCGGTCCGCCACAGGCAGGTGTAGAGCTATAAGTATGCAAGTTATGCGAGAAAATTAAAGCAAAAGACGTATTTCCGTAATTTCTATATTTGTAAGACATGCATCTGCCAAACGTTACAGCCTCAATTTCTTTATGTACATATTGAATTATCTTATTTTCTAAGAATGCTGAATTGTACCTATTAGTCCAACACTTTGGTGCACTGGTTTGTACAGCGTTGATTTTCGCGTATGTTTCAGTCTGGAAACCCTTGATGACCTCTAAAAATTCATGAAAATTCGGATGGGGCGAACGACTATCCTTTGCAAATTTTGAATGAAAAGCCTCAATTCCGTTATTAGTTCTCCAAACGCTGGCGTCGAGCGCGGCTTAAAGGGTTGTAGGGAAAGGAGCACTATCATCGATATAGTTTTCAACTATGTAGTCAGCAAACAATGTTACTTGTGGGCGGACTGGTTGATTTTCTAATAATTGGAGAAAACATCTCCCACGTGATAGGCAGGGCGAAAAGTTAACCCGAACATGTGATGAAGTCATTTTCCAATGGGAGAATTTTTATCTTTGTATTCTCTAGTTAATCCTAGATTCTGAATTTTTCTTCACCAGAATTGTCCTAAATGGAATCTACATCCTACAAGCGTCGTCAATGGAAATTCGCTTGAAACCGCATAACGCGTTCAAAATCTAACACGACCTTTGTAGGCGAGAAGACACATCCTAATTGCTGGCATTTAAACTTTACCGTAGAGAATACCAAAGAATACGAAGTTTACTTCTTGTCGTGCAATAGGCTGAACACCAAGGGAATATAGCGGCCATTGATATATGCCAGAATAGTAAACAACACAACAAAAAAAACTTCGCACAAAATTCAAATGTACCGTCCACCATCACAATTTCCGCCGCGCACAGGAATTCTAAATTACTTTTACAGGAAAATATCACATCAACCTGGACATCATTAGACATCAGGAAATCTTCATGCCTGACAGTTTCGACCGAGATTGAACTGAGATATTCATGAACTTCCTCTCGGGACTTTGACAATTTTGGATAGCACTGCAGTCTGGCTCGGTTCAAATTCTTCCCTATTCTTGTCATATCGGAATCGGTGAAAGTGTTCAGCAAATTCGGATCTGCAACCACCTCCCGCCGAATCACCTTGGTCTTTCGTTGTAATGTTCCTCGTTGGCTCTCTTCTTCACTGCGTTGTTAATTTTTTGGCGATTCAATACTTACCAGGAATAAAAATTTAAACAAATGTTTAAGATCACCACTTATGTTTATTATTGCTGACAATTGTTTCGACACACTGTGTCTTCTTCTGGAGCGCGATGTAATTTACATCGTGCTCCAGAAGAAGACACAGTGTGTCGAAACAATTGTCAGCAATAATAAACATAAGTGGTGATCTTAAACATTCGTTTAACTTTTTATTCCTAGTTATTATGGATCTCCATCAAGTAACGGCTAAGTCAGTACAGGATTCAATACCTGTTTATTATCGTGTTGAGTTTGTCTTGAAAATATGTCATCTGGTCCAATGGTATAAACTTTGGCAGTGCAGTTCTTGTTTGTGCAGACCCAGCACATCTCTTCTGTCGATTTTAAACGGCGATATTGTCGACATTTGTAATTTTCCAATAGGATCAAAGTTTTGCCTTTCTCGCTCAACATCCTCTGTAATAAGACAATATTGACTTGAAAAAGTTTAAACGTAAACTAGTAAATTTCAAAAAAATGCCCTTACGTTTTATACTTTTATCTAATTTAGGTTAACCCTAATTTGATGTAATAATATTTAAGAATTAATAATATTTGATAATTTAACCCTACCTACCTGCCGATTTGTCGATTACCGCAACTCGGATGAAAGCAGGTCAAAATATTTACAACCCTCTAAAGGTCATTAGGCGGGCCGCAACTCGGAATCTACCGGAAATTTTATGGGGGTCGGCCAATTGGGCCAGGAAATACCTGTGTAATCCTTTACGCTGCAAAGGGGTCCCTTGATATGATGGGAAAATTAAGCCAAACTCTAATAAAACCATAGTAATATTTATTACTTGCTAGGTACTTCTATTATAGATAATAAGACATTATTGGACAAGAAACAGGTATATATTTTCCCAAATCAAACTAATGTTATCTTTGTTTTCTGATCGTTGTATCTGTTAAACCGCAAATAATAATTATTATGGAAGTTAAGCGTTTTGTTAGCGAGAAAGAGAAAGAACTCCTAGTAATCCAGAATTTCAAATTTTGCGTTGCAAAAGTCTTAAAAGATTCAACGGTACGATCGAGGTGCGTCAATAAAAAATCCAAATGTGCTGCAAAAATTTATACCGCCTGTAACAACGTCCAATATTGTTTTAAATTCTGATTTAAACCATAACCACGGTCCTGAAGAACATCTTCAGAGACAAGCTTTGAATAATTCAGTTAAAATAACCGGTCAAGTGCAAGTTAAACTTGCGCAATTAGTGTTCCGTACCTTGATTGCTTTTAAAATAAAAAAATTTTGTTACAGAGGTATAATATGATCAGTGACTTCACAAAATACACCCCAAATGAGTTTTCAAAAAAGTTTGTTTCCAATCTTTACTGAAATCTGATTTTTGTTTTTTTATATACCATATAAATTATTAAAGGTAATGCACTCGTGATAATTTTCGTTCAATCTACACCCCGTGGAGAATATTCCAGAATTTTTTCGAAATTTTTTGATAAGTACTTTTCGAGATAAGGCCCGGAACAGCGATTTTTTCGCGAATATTTTTAAAAATAATACAAAGAAAAGTGCGCGCAAGTATAATATTATATATATATTTTTTACTCGTGTTTTTACAAGCTTTCATTTGACACCACACTCGATGACCTAGTAAAAAATTTTTTTTTTTTCACTTCTGACTTCACCCCCCAAAACTAACCCCTTAAGTCAAAATTTAATTCTCAAAACTACATGGCTCTGATGAGGCCATCAATTCCTATATTGTTACCAAATTTCATCTTTCTTTGTAAAATAGTTTCGGAGAAAATCGGGTGTGACAGACAGACAGACAGACACCGAAGTGATCTTATAAGTATTCCGTACGGAACACTAAAAAAAAGCTCTGAACAGTTTATACGAAAAACCAGCTAAAGTAATTCATCGAGAACTTGACGATAATGATGTAGCGTTTGAAGAAATTACCCCGGACGATACTGATAAAATCCGAAGAAGTATTTACAGAAGTAGGCGAAGTAAAATGCCAACATTGCCCCTTGAACAATGTGAAGTTTTTGAAACACTAGAAATGCGTGAACTTACTTATTAATTCATGACAGAACAAAAAATTATAATTTTCTGGTGCCATACTAACGTCAGTTTCTTATGTTCTGTGGAGACTGTGTATATCAGGGGTGCTCAAACTTGAACTGCTGGCGATCTACCTCAATATTGTTAGACTACGATCGATCGACTCTGAGAGGCTGCAAGTAAGTGTGATGCAGGATTGTCGTCTAGGTAGGGTGTATCGTGGCATAGATATTAATTTTCCGCACAATATGCATTTTTTTAGTCAAGGTAAGTGAAGGTCTGCTCTAAAATGTCAATGAAAAAACTCATAATTATTCAAAATTGCGAGTTTATTGGTTCTTACAAAATAAACGAGTTCTAGTGTCTAAACTTAACTAAAGAGTGACTTTGGATGTTAAAGCGTGGCACTGCATGTCCTCAGCATACTTTTCATAAGATGGTACGTAATTACCGAGTGCTAATCGCAAGCATGATGACATATGTTGGTCAGTTAGTCGATTGCAATATTTTGACTTATTTATCTTCATTTCAGAAAATGCAGACTCGCACAAGTAAATTGACTCAAACATTGCCGTCAGTTGAAGGGCGATTTGCCTTAGATTCGGATATTTATCTCCAAATATAAAACACCAGAATTTTGTATCAGATGCTGTGGCTTTGAGATGTATATCTGATATAATCTCATTTTCAACAGAACATGAGTCCATGTTAAACTGACTTGCTATTTCAGTAGCTAATTCCTCAATGTTTTTACACGAAAAAGGATAACTCATAAATGATGCGATATTTGCCAATTTACTGAAATCATAAAAACGTATTTCGAATTGGCCCAAAATATTTGATAATTCTGCCTCATAAATATCCTAATTCAACTGAGGAATCCTTGCTTTCAAAGACGGAAAATTTTTCAGATTCTTTCTTTTCAGTTGATCTATCATAAGTTGCAATTTACTTTTGAATGCGTTTATTGCGCTAATCATCTCAATAATAGTTTTTCCTTTACCTTGAAGCTCCAAATTAATGGTGTTTAAATGCATTGAGATGTCTGTCAAAAATGCCAAATCAGTCAGCCATTTTCCGTTTTTCAACATCTGAGTATCATCACCTCTTTCGTCCAGAAAAGCTGTTATTTCGGGCAATAATTCTTGAAACCTTTCTAGGAATTTTCCGCGACTCAACCACCTGACGCCCGTGTGAAGAACTAAATAAGTGTGTTCAGCTGACTCACTATCTTCCAACTGCAATTTAAAGAGCCGTCGTTGTAAGCTACGTGCACGGATAGAATTCACAATTTTTATTGCAATGCCCATAATCTCCTCCATGTTTAGAACTTTTGAACACAAAACTTGTTGATGTATAATGCAATGGAAGGAGAAAAATGAAGGGAAATCATCATTAGCTCGACACAATGCCACAAAACCGTTTTCGTTTCCAGTCATTGCTGGTGCTCCATCGGTTGTATTGCACACTAGTTTATATATTGGTAGCTTGTAGTTTGTTACAAAATTGAAGAAAACGTCATATATATCTTCGCCACGGGTCTTTCCTTTCAGAGGAATCATTGTCAAAAACTCTTCCTTAGCCGACATGTCATTGAATACCATTCGAATAAAAATACACAGCTGGGCAGTGTCTGCCATATCGGTGGATTCGTCGAACTGTAAAGAAAAGTATGTACATTCCATGATATTATGTTTTAGTTTATCTGCCATGTCTTGACTCATGACTTAAACACGCCTTGTGACAGTCGGACGAGATAACTGAAGTTCTCTAATAGCAGACATAATCTCTGTTTTATTTTTAAAATCTCCAAATAAAGTCTCACCCGCTTCAATAAATGCTTCCTTCACAACCAATCCATTATCAAATGGTTTCTTGTGTTTCGCCAATATATGAGATATTTTAAATGACGCGATCGTTGCAGCTTTTGATTGTTCGGCTGGTCTTGTGAACATGGTTTGTTCTTTTTTCAAACAAGTTATCAAATCAGGTACTTTTCGTTTTCTTAATTCACTCTGTGACGGAAAATCCTTTTCATAGTTTTATGAACTGTTTTATGATGCCTCTCTAAGTTCCCAGGCTTAGGTATTGCAACTGACGCACGGCAAATGAGACAAATGCACTTATCCTTTACCAAACAAAAGAACAATTCTTCCTCCTAATCGTTATTAAAATGATAAGTTTTACTTTTCTTCGCCGCATTCATTTTGGACTATTTATTAATAAACTTTGTATCGATGTATCGCCTTCAAGTTACAACTCAGACTGACTCCTATTCCTGCAGGCGCAACATTTATATCGGCGCGAACGAAGTCTCGAATGTTCCCGTCAAACACGCCGCCCGAAATTTCTAGAAAAAATCGGCGGGAATCAAAAACGCGTTCCTTTGATAAAGCCGCCTTTTGCCGCTAGCAGGGGGTTATTACGATAAAAGAAAGTGATGAGGGGGTTATTCTGGCCTAATTGTGGATCGAATAAATTTTAGTAGTTTATTCATTACATTTTGTTTTAGTTACCTAAAACAAAATCTGTGAATAGTTCTATATCGGAATTTTTTTCTCGAGATCGACTCAAAAAGCACTCGCGATCGACTTGTCGATCGCGATCGACCGTTTGAGCACCCCTGGTGTATATGGATTTGATTTTTCTGAACGGTATTTTACACAGTGTTTTACAATTCATGGTTTCAAAAATGGGCATTGTGTACCCTTAGTGTATTGTTTATTACCAAGCAAGATGTATATAAAATGTTATTTAAATTAGTAACAGATAAGTACACTGAAAGTAACTTTCAATTTCAACCAAATAATAGTGTCATTGATTTTGAGTTTTCTGTTCATAGCGTTGTAACCGAGACATAGAAAAATCGTCATATTATAGGATGCGGATTTCACTTGTGTAAGCTTGGTACAGGAAAATAAAATCCTTAGGTCTAGCTATGGAAAACACAAATAATTCTGACTTAGGAAAATGCTTAAAATACTTTTTTGGACTGCAGTTGTTAAATACCAGCGAAGTGGGCGATTCATTTGCTTTTGAGTTGTTAAGTATGTTAAAATCCAATGACAGAGTAGAAAAATTTTTGCTACTATTTGCTTGAAACGTATATTAGTGAGGATGCAGTGTTGCGCCCCATGTGTTGGGTTCTTCATCAGCCTTTTTGCGCCGAAGAACCAATGCATGTGAGTCATTCCATTCCCATTTTAATGATTATTTTTATTCAACACATCCCAATATTTATAAATTTGTCGACGTTCTTTTAAGTTTTTTAAGTAAAACATACATTAAAATTCCCTCTGGTCGTAAATTTACAAAAGTTCTGAAACCACAAGTTAAAGCTACGCAAAACTTTGTATTGTCAGAAATTAAAGAATATGAACCGAACCATATTACTAGATTAAGTTTTATTAAATGTGTTTCTTTTAAATATGCTCCTTCATAATAATTAATAAATTGGGTTTTAGTTTTTAGCTGTCCCTTTCTCTCATGTGGAGTTGGGCATTAATCCTCACCCTTTACATTTTTGGTCCAACTCAACCTACACGACTGTAAATTTTCAACCACCTTTGGCCCAACTGGTCTACGTCCAATTTTATACATTAATGGCCGAATTGAGGACAGACACTGCGAAGTTTCTTGACAATTTCAGTATATTTCAAGGTTCATTTAAAAAGAACTTCTCAATTCACCGGAAAGACATATTGAGAGAGTGTATACAAAATAAGAGGAAATATCGCTGCTAAAGAATTTGCTATCACATTAACAGACCAAAAAATGGCGTTTATCATATTTCAGTTTGACCAATCTCTGTCTGATGATCATATCAACAATCTAGTGTTCAGGTTAGGTTGCGTCACATTTAGTGGATGCATTTTTTTTTCAACATGATAAGTTTCAAATCTCAGAAATGTAATTTTTTGATATTATTACTCGAATGTGACAATCTAATGGCACTAGCTGCAGACGTATATTGTTACACAACATATTATTTTTCTAAAAAAGAAAACTCCAGTGTTCACCGAAATAGAGTCTGAATTATCAAAAAAATCCAATGGTGCCCGTTCTTTATCTACTTAATATGAAAAAATAAAACCATTCTTAAAAGATTTAGGTTGAACACCAAACGTTACTTCAATATTTCCTGCGCAAACAATGTCTTTATCTTACTCGTCTGCATTATTTCTGTTCATTTTTGCAAAAGATGGAACGAACAATTTCCAAATTTATTTAGTGCTTTGCCTATTAACACCATACTGCTGTACTTGCTAGATCTTAAATCCAAAATGCCTGCTTGATTTTCAATTTCAAATAATAAACTAATGGAATCCAAACCCATTAGATCAGTAACGAGAAACAAGGAAAATTCCTCCATTTTCAAGTACTTGAAAAACGCCAATTTTGGGAACATACCCTTAAATTACAATGGGAATTTTTAGGTCTGGTTGTATTATAACCTATATTAATCATTGCAGTATTAATATGCCTCAAAATATGAGTGTCCATGAATCCAAATCTGCCAAATAGTCAATTTTATTTTCTATTAGTCTCTTACCCTATACCTACGTGGAGGACGACCGTGAGCAATTCGACCAAAGCACCATGAAAATAACACAATACTGCGTTTTTTCGCTTTTTTAGAAAGCAATGTATTGTTCTGATTTTAATCCTGCAATGATTACTATAACATGTAATATTAAATGAAGGGTTGCTACAGTGTTTACCTTTACCAGCACAATGGTACAGTCAATTTTCTTATTTGATGTGAAAACTCATTTCTCCGGGATTTAATCGCTTGTTAAATCTGCAATTTTTTTAGCTAACAAGATATGTTTGCCTGAAACCGAAGCATAAAACTCTAATTTTTTTTAGTGTTTCGTACGGAACACTTATAAGATCACTTAAGTGTCTGTCTATCCGTCTGTCACACCCGATTTTCTCCGAAACTATTTGTCACAGAAAGTTGAAATTTGGCACTAATATAGGAATTGATAGCTCATCAGAGCCGTGTACTTTTGAAAGTTAAATTTTGACTTAAAGGGTTAGTTTTGCGGGGTAAAATCGGAAGCGAAAAAAAAATTTTTTACTAGGTCATCGAGTGAGGTAGCAAGTGAGAGCTTGTGAAAACACAACTTCAAAAATGTATATAATGTAATACTTGCGCACACTTTTCTTTGCATTATTTTTTAAAAATTGCCATAAATCGCTGACAACCTTATCTCGAAAAGTACCAATCAAGAAATGTTGAAAAAATTCTGGAATATTCTCCACAGGGTGTACATTGAACAAAAATTAACACGAGTGCATTACCTTTAATAAATTATCTGATATATAAAAAAAAGTCACCAGTTTTCAACAAAGATCGGAAACAAACTTTGTTGAAAACTGATTGAGGGTGTGTTTTATGAAGTCATTGATCATTTTATACCTCCGTAACAAAAATTTTTATTTTAAAAGCAATCAACGTACGGAACACTAATTGCGCAAGTCCGACTTGCACTTGGCCGTTATTTTATTTTTATTAACGAACAAAGAACGAACGAAACAAGAAAAAAATCTGTATAAATCACAAAAATTGGAAAAAGGAATACTAGAAAACCCACCATTATGAATGAAAGATCCTTTTTATGAACGGGAATTCCGTTCGGATTAAAAGACAACTATTTTTGGCAATATTCTCTGTCTTGTTTTTCTTGATTATCGTAACGAAGAAACGCTGGTGCCGGATAACCTCCGACGTTTAATGTAACGTATACAAGGACAAAATCATACTTATGTGAAATTAGTTACTCAGTACAATGATTTATAGTTTGGAATTGACTAAAGTTGTTGAAAACGAGGGCCATTTCCAATATACTAGATATCCTATTTTTCACAGATAGACAAAGACTCTCTCCAAAACAATGAAAATGTGGACCATCTATAACCGAAGATCAAGTGCGAATAACAATAAGACAAATAAAAGATTGTAAAGGGTCATGTTTAGATGGGTTTCATTCCGAACTTCTTTAATAGAAAATATGAGTCAGGACAAATACCAACCTTTATTACTTTACCCAAAAAAACTGACGCTAAACTTTGTAATGATTATCGTAGGATCAGCCTTATGTGCCATCTCCTTAAAGTATTTTTAAAAATCTTACATAAACACATTTATAAAATCTGTGAAGAACAACTAAATCGAACACAATTTGGATTTTGTAACGCTATGGGTACAAAAGAAGCCCCAACTGCTGTTTAGGGTCTGTTTCAGCGCTGTAGAGATGTTAACACAGATATCTACGCATGTTTTATAGACTACAATAAGGCGTTTGATACGGTTAAACATGACAAACTTATAAATATTCTTGAGAACATCGCCATAGATAACAGAAAACTCCGTATAGCTATTAATTTGTACTGGAATTAATCCACAAACATCAAAGCAGAGGGAGACTTATCTGATAAAATTGAAATCAAGCACGGTCTGCGGTCGGGTTGCATCCTATCATCCATGTTGTTCAACATATATTCTGAACAAATATTTAATGAAGCACTTCAGGATGTAAATGCAGATATCTCAGTTAATGAAGAAAGGTTGAATAACATTAGGTACGAGGATGATACCGTCATATTCGCGGATAGCTTTCAGGGTCTACAAGAGCTCATGACAAATGTCACAGTGATTAGTCAACAGTATGGATTAGCATTAAACATCAAGAAAACCAAATATAGAGTTATAAGTAAGAACATAATCCCACCAGAACCTTTAATAATAAACTCTCAACCAATCGAAAGAGTGACCTCAATTCAATATATGGTTACACCACTGAATGATAAATGGGATCACGCCAAAAAGATCAAATGTAGTAATCGAGAGCGCCAGAGCAACCTTTATTAAAACGGTGAAACTGTTCAGAAGTCGCTATCTAAATATTAATACAAAAATCAATCAAAATATCTTGGGTTGATGACGCGACAAATGATGATGTTCTTAGAGAGTTGAATAAAACAACCGATATCTTTAATACCATCAAAATCAGGAAACTGTAATGTCTAGGGCACATAATGCGGGATGAACAGAGATACAAATTATGACAGCTGATAGTGCAGGGCAAGGTGCTCAAAAAAAGAGATCCTGGGCAAAGACGCATAGTATAGCTCAAGAAGCTCAAGAATATAAGATCTTGGTTCTCGATGGCAACAACAGGTCTTTCCCGAGCCGCTGTTAATAAAATCCAAGTTGCCTTAATGATCGCGAACATCCAGAAAGGATAACACAATAAAAGAAGAAGATATTCTATCAAAATTAGGATACGTAACCGTCCGAGCCATACCTGGACGCGACGTAAAACGCGAATGTGGCACTGTACGGAACAGTTGCTAACTACTGACGGTCGTCTAAAAGTACCATAAGGATTTTAAATGGTAAGATGAGTAGCAACGTGACGAGTCAGGATTGCTCTATTGAAAGGGAACATCAACGGTAATAAATCATTAAATTTAACAGAAGAAAATAATAAAGCTAATAATAATAATATGAAAATGGAAGGGTGTTGCGGAGGCGGACCCCTGTCGTACAAACAGCTACAGCAACACCCACAACAACAACAACCACAGACGAACCAAACAACCGCCTCAGTCGAAACTACTCCCGATAGTTTTACCAGATCCGACATTGTAGGTGATGGAAATTGCCTTTTCCGTGCAGTTAGCTTACACTTATATGGCCACCAAAACCATCATGAGAAACTCCGAGAGGTTGCTCTAAGATATTTACGACAAAACTGGTTGGAACTTCACACATTTTCATTAATTGAAGTCGACGATATAAAAGACTTCAATAACTATTATAATTATATGAGGAAAAATGGCACCTATGGAACGAGCCTAGAGATACTTGCCCTCTCGGAAACACAAAATAGCAACTTTCATATCTTCTCAAAACAACGAAGAACAAGACATACAAAAATCACTTTTACGGACAGACCAACAATAATAAGCACGGGAAAATACGACAAAACCATTTACCTTCTACTAACAGGCAACCCAATGTCGGGACACTTTGAGCTTCTGACACGACAAAACATTGAAAACATTCCAGAGAACAACAGACCAAATAAAAGAAGCATCGGGCAAGCGACGTAACGGTCGAGGACGTCGCGGGAAATGGCAGCTCGACCAAAACGATGAAGACCAGGCAACCGAAAATGGACCTGCCAAAAGTGCTGTGTCGGCGACTAAGCCGACACCCACCAAGGCGGGAAAATCACAGCAGCGCATGAGTTGCACCACAGGAATCAACGAACACGCCATGCGTTGCTGTAATGAAAACACAAAACCTGACAAAGAAATCACTGAGAAGAGCATCACTCGCCGCTTGGACCCACCAACATCAATCCCAAGCGCAACCGACGTAGATACGGGACAAACACAACCACCAAAGCCAGGCCAGGGCCCGTATGTTTTGCAAGGACAACACGCAACTACCAAGGCTGGCAAACCAAGACAGCGGTTAAAGTGGACGGATGAGATGAATAGGACGGTGATGCGCTGTTACTACACCGCCACCAAACTCGAAACAATAACATCGGGCTACAGACCGGAACTGCACAGACTTTTCTTGACCGAATATCCACATCTGCAATTACTTGTTTCAGAACAGAGAGTAATAGACCAAAAAAGAGTTATTACCAAGAACAATCGTCTCACACCTCTCGAATTGCAAACCATCAAGGACACAGTGGCTGTTGAACTGAACACAGACCAACCAAACAATAGAAACAATAAAGCAGATTCCGAACCAGTCTCACACACACAACCATCCAGTCGAACACAACAAGACCCACCACCCAGGAGGAGCATAACGCAAAATAATATTGCGAGTACCGCGCAACACCATATCACAGACAACAACATGAATCACTCGCCACCCTCAACAACATCCACACAACATCACCCCGAATCACCTCTCATACAAACACTTAAAGCAAAAGTGGAGTCACATCTAGCTCGATGGTCAGGCACCGACCCCACAACAAGAAATCCCATCCCTCCTTTAATCTTCAGACAGAGCACGCAACCAATCCTCAACACGCTAAACAAGCACATAATACCTCAGTATATAACAGACTTAAGCACAATCGAAGACATTCACACAATAATATACGCAGCAGCAATCACCACTCTAACACATAATAATCAAAAACTCCCTCAACGACAAGGAAACCCCAACAGGACAAAACCAAAATTCAAATGGCAAATAAGAATAGAAAACAAAATCAACAACATCAGGAGAGATATAGGACATCTTACCCAGTTTATAAGCGGGAACGCGTCTAAACGTGTCACACAGGGGGCAAACAAGATCAAATCTAAGTCTCCCAACAGAACACTGCCAGAAATCCTCGATACCTTGAAACAAAAACTATCTGTATATGCCGCAAGACTCCGTAGATACAAAGAATCAAATGAGAGGAAAGACACCAACAACCTCTTCCGAAGAAGCGAAAAACAGTTCTACCGGAAAACTATGTACAACAAACAGATAGCAGTGACTGAACCACCAAACAAACAAGAACTCACAGATTATTGGAAAAGTATCTGATCAGAACCTAAACTACACAATAATAACACCCCCTGGATCAAAGCCGAAGAAGACAAACATAAACATGTGACAGAACGAGAAAATACCACATTAAATACACAAGAAATTACAGAAACTATCAAACACACACACAACTGGAAATGTCCTGGAATAGACAATATACAAAACTTCTGGTACAAACAGTTTACCACCACACACGAAGCACTCACACACCAAATCAACAAAGCCATTCTACAACCACACACATTTCCCACTTTCCTCACACAAGGAATAACATACGTTAAACCCAAGAGCTCAGACACCACAAACCCGTCAAACTACCGACCTATCACCTGTCTTCCAACCCTATACAAGATCATCACAGCCACAATTTCGAAGAAAATAGAACAACACCTAACAGACAACAATATTCTCACAGAAGAGCAGAAGGGATGCAGGAAAAATAGTCGAGGATGCAAAGAGCAGCTGATTATAGATAGCGTGATTATGGGACAAACCAGAAAAGAACACAGAAACCTTCACATCGGTTACATAAACTATAAAAAAGCCTTCGACTCCATACCCCACAGCTGGTTAATCAGGGCCCTAGAAATCTATAAAATCAACCAACACCTCAGGCAGTTTCTCGGGCAAATTATGAAAACATGGAAAACCAAAATACGCCTAGAAACACAAACCCAACGCATCCAAACAGAAGAGCTGTACATCAGACGGGGTATATTTCAGGGAGACTCGCTCAGTGCTCTATGGTTTTGCCTCTGTCTCAATCCACTCTCAAATATATTAAACAGAACAGAGCATGGCTTCAGTATCAGACACCAAAAAGTGAATCAACATAAAATAAACCACCTCCTATATATAGACGACATAAAACTCTACGCTGCCACACAAACAGAGCTGAAAGAACTCCTCAAAATCACAGAAATATTCACCTTAGATGTCAATATGGAATTTGGTATAAGTAAATGCAAAGTGCTCCACATCAACAAAGGCCAATGGAAGTGCCACCATGAGACAGAAACCATCAACAATGAAACGCTCGATAACATGTTCGACAAAGAAACATACAAATATCTAGGCTTCCAACAAAGCACCAAACTCAACCACACTCACATCAAAACAGAGCTCAGAACTGAATTCAAAAACAGACTGACGAAACTTTTGCAAACAAAACTCAACTCTAAGAATCTCACTAAAGCCATCAACACGTTCGCTATACCTATACTCACATATTCATTTGGTATCATCAAATGGTCACAAACAGACATAGAAAATATTCACATATTAATGCGATCTCAATTCACCAAATACAGTAAATTACACCCCAACGCATGCAAAGAAAGACTTACCATCGAGAGGAGGGCAGGAGGAGGAAGAGGAATTATCAGACATCAGATCATTACACACAAAACAAATACAAACACTTAGGAAATTCTTTCACAGCAAGCAAACCAGCCTCCACACAGCGACAGTGAAAGCAGACAAAAACTACACACCTCTCGACTTAGCCCGGGCAGACCTCTCAGCAGACACACACAGTCACACCCAATTACAACAGGAAAAGATGAAAACGTGGTCAGAGAAAGCACTCCACGGAAAACACAGATACCACATAGAACAAGACCACGTAAATAAAAAACAATCATACACCTGGTTACAGGATGGGCAGCTATTCCCAGAGACTGAAGGCTTCTTACTTGCCATCCAGGATAAAGTCATATTAACCAGAAACTACCAAAAGCATATTATCAAAGACCCGACTATTGCAGAGGACAGATGTAGGAAATGCCACCAGCAGAAAGAAACGATCGAGCACATAACGAGCGGATGTAAAATATTGGCCGGAACAGAGTACACAGCCAGGCATGATTCAGCTGCCAAAGTAGTTCACCAAGCACTAGCCACAACATACAAACTCATAGAAAACACAGATCCCTACTACAAATACACGCCAACATACTTGAAAATGAAGATTACAAGCTCTACTGGGACATCGGTATCCATACAGATAAAACAGTCTCCGCCAATAGACCCGATATTACTTTTCAGTGCAAAAAAGGAGAAGTCACCTATCTAATTGACATAGCTGTCCCCAACGACACAAACATGCAAACGAAATACACAGAAAAAAAAAGTTCCAAATACACAGACCTTGCAAGGAAATAAAAAGGCTATGGAGACAAGAAAAAGTCATTATTGTCCCCCTCATCATATCAGCCACAGGCCTTACACCAATAACATTCACACCACACTTAGTATGATTAGGACTCAACACAAACATACACAGAAACATTCAGAAGTCAGGGATTTTGAAAACATGTAACATCGTCAAGTCATTCCTTAATACACAGTGGTAATGCGTTTGTGCTAACTTGGTTTGGACCCGTCAGCCAAACATGGAACCACATTGACCAAATGTGAGAAAGAAGAACAAAAATAATCTATTTAATATATATAAAACGCAATGTCTCTCTGTCTGTCAGGCCTTACACCAATAACATTCACACCACATTTAGTGCAATTAGGACTCAACACAGACATACACAGAAACATTCAGAAGTCAGTGATTTTGAAAACATGTAACATTGTCAGGTCATTCCTTAATACGGAATGGTAATAGCGTTTGTGCTGACTTGGTTTTGGCCCGTCAGCCAAACATGGAACCACATTGATCAAATGTGAGAAAGAAGAACTTTTTGTAATAATAATAACATTTAGTATCATCAAATGGTCACACACAGACATAGAAAACATTTACATCCTTATAGGTTCTCAATTTACCAAATACAGGAAATTACACCCCAAGGCATGTAAAGAAAGACTTACCATCGAGAGAAAGGCAGAAGGAAGAGGAATCATAAATATAAGATCACTACACACAAAACAAATACAAGCACTTAGGAAATTCTTGCACACGAAGCAAACCAGCCGCCACACAACAACCGTGAGAGCAGACAAAAAGTATACACCTCTCGATTTATTCAAAGCACTAGGTAAAGATGAAACGTGAACACTCAAGACCAACGTAAATAAAAAACAATCATACATCTGGTTACAGGATGGCAACTATTCCCTGAAACAGAAGGCTTCTTACTTGCCATCCAGGATAAAGCCATATTAACCAGAAACTACCAAAAGCATATCACCAAAGACCCAACTATTACAGAAGACAGATGCAGGGAATGCTATCAGCATAAAGAAACGATCAAACATATAACAAGCGGATGTAAAATATTAGCCGGAACGGAGCCAGACATGACTCAGTGGCAAAAGTAGATCACCAAGCACTGGTCACAATATACAAACTCATAGAAAACACAGATCCCTACTGCAAATACACACCAACATCCATACTTGAAAATAAAGATTACAACGAAATATACAGAAAAAATCTCCAAAGACACCGACCTTGCAACAGAAATAAAAAGGCTGTGGAAACAAGAAAAAGTCATCATTGTCCCTCTCATCATATCAGCCACAGGCCTTACACCAACAACATTCATACCAAACTTAGTACAATGAGGACTCAACACATACACAAAAACATTCAGAAGTCAGTGATTTTGAAAACATGTAGCATTGTCAGGTCATTCCTCAATACAAAACGGTAATAGCGTTTGTGCTGACTTGGCTTAAACTCGTCAGCCAAATATGGAACCACATTGACCAAATGTGAGAAAGAAGAACAATAATAATGTTATCACAGATTAATAACTCAAGATTATTTTTATTCTAAATGAGAAAATTACAAACTATGATAAGAAGATGTATTATCAGCTGATCACATATTTTATGAACCAATTACTTGTATCATCAGGCCTGTATTTTAAAACTACAAATTATTGCAACTTTATAATCGTTAGGAAGAGATAAAGTTTAAGATTAGTTTATTTTAATGACTTTTATGATTGAATAGTATAATTTTAATCAAACATCAAAACAATTCGATTTTGATAACGAAGATTGGGGCACAAAATTTCGTAACACACAAACAAATTTATTTATATATATATATATATGTATATGTATATGTATATGTATATATATATTATATATATATATATATATATATATATATATATATATATATATATATATATATATATATATATATATATATACGGCTCCACTCGCGTGGACTTGATTCATTAGTATCGTCACTGCTTATTTCTTATATTACCTAGCATACTAAAATATATCCTCTAATCTGGCCAGAGAACATATGCATGAATTAAGAAAAAACACGTAAATCGGATAAGTGGTTCGTTCTCAAGTGATAAGTGCACTAACGGGCAGACAGACAGAGAGACGTTGCATTTTATATATATTATATTCTTTGCTACATTTTGCTCTAGTTTTTATACTAGCACAGGTTCATACTTAATTTATCACTATTCTAAAGCATATGTCTGCTAGTACTGCTAACAACTTAGTGTTTTGCCAATATGCAATGCAATAATTTACAGGCTTTTTAGAAACAGACAGGTATTTTTTATTATTGAATTTTTATGTATGGTATATTTTGAGAGGTGAGTTAGTAGAGTGCGGTGCTCTGACAGATGGATGAATGGATATTATGTGGTCTGGGCGCATCGACAACTAGGTCATTTAGAGCCCCTTATAGGTGGTGATGGGGAAATTATGCTGTAAAGTCAATTTTTCTTTGATAATGTTTTAGATTCGCCCTTATTGTTTCAAATGTGTCTATAATTGATTTCAAGTTGGATAGAATATTATGTTTATCTGTGATAGTTTTAAAATGTATGGCCTCTCTTATGTGGGCTACTGTTAGGAGAGATCCGCAGATGGGGCATGTAAGGGCTTGTTCATTTTTCAATAGATAACAATGAGTGTTGAAAGTATGCCCGATAGCTAACCTCCACATAAGTACATTTTCTTTTCTTGTTATTGTCTGAGAACTTAGGGCAGGATTCACCAGCGGTTTGATCGACCAAAACTTATTTTCAGGATTAGTCAGATCAGCTGAGTTGAAACAATGAAAGAAATGTAGATTTGAGATGGTTATTGAAGTCCTTTTTGTGGTTCTCTCCCAACACGGTGATACCTCTCACGATTGCTAGTTTTGCATGATGATCTGCCTAATGCCACTGTGGTTAGGTATCCAGAACAATATGTGACGATACTTTAATTTTGCTGTGTAGCAAAGATTCAATATTTAGCGAATGTAATTATGTTCAAGATTTCTGGATTTGATGGAAGTGAAGGTACTGTAAGAGTCGGAGATAATTAGAGTACGTGTTGTTGATGTAGCTGTTAGTGCATGACGCATGGCCTTTGTACATTTTGGTAACGGTTGGAGTTATGTATCGTGCCCCCCCACACCGTTTATTGCTTTTGAACCATCTATGTAAATGAGAGCATAGTTCGGATAGTTAGCTGAGATTCTTTCTAGAAACATTTTATTTAATTGGATGTTGGAGTATTCTGTTTTCTTATATGAATTCATGAAGAGATCAATGGGTGGCAAGGAGAGAACCATCATATTTCGATGGGTGAATGCTGTGTAATGAAAGCAGAGTTGAGATTCTGCTCGGTATTGAGTTTATCGGGTAGGCTTGATTTGGACAATGTGCTCTAAATAATTTCAAAAAATATCTGGTGTTAGGTCGGAATAGTGAAGAGGAATAGAACTTTAGGAGAGAGTATTGCCTGGCAAGGTTCAGAGGGGGGATGCAAGATACACATTGCAGACTGGGAATAGGTGACGTGGGATTAACCCCAGTGATCGAACGGAGAGCTTGATTCTGGATAGGATTTAACTGTAACACCTTGTATAAAAGATAAAATCTTAAAAGAATACCTGAAGAACAAGTTCCAGTTGATGTGGATCGGCATTTCTCCTTCCTAGTTCTGCAACTGCAGCATGAAGGTCAAAAAGAAGTAATCCTCTGGCTCTCGTTTCACCTATAAAATTAATAAAAGAAATAAATATTTCTTTATAATAAACAAATTAAAATACTCTACTATAAATTATCCTAAATAGCACAAATATATTTGATTTCTAGAATACACTTCATACCCTAATGTATCTCAATTTTACGATTACCTGATTTTGAAAGACCTTTTTAATGGACGTTTTAAAGATGCTGGTATATACATGGAATGAAAAACCCCGGGACTTTTAAAGAAAAAACTATGTTTTTCCTTCAAAGCGATACACTTATTCCAGCGGTCTTCCATTTGGATACCTTTCATGTAGTACGATTTGTCAAACTCTCTAAGATGAGACTCCCATTCGACTTCTTTATCTGAGCCAAGTCTCTTTTCTTGGAATCACATTTTCAAATTTAGAGAGATGTAATAATCGCTGAGGGTCAGATTTGGTGAATACAGTGGATGCAGAAATAAATCATTGCTGTACTTTCACCATCGATTTTATGTACTTTTGAGTTGGTGCATTATCTTGATGAATATTCGCTAAATTCGCTTTTTTCTTGATTTCACCGTTCAAACTGTCCAATAAATCAACGTTATAGACTCCGGTGAGTGTTCACCCCTTCTCAAGATAGTCGATCAATATTCTTCAATGCGTATCCCAAAAAATACTTGCCAAAACCTTTCCAGCTGACGTTTGTGTTTTTGGACGCTGGACGCTTCGGTCGTCGATCATGCGATTCCAGCCACTCTGCGGAGTGACTGTTGCAGTCAGACGTGTAGTGATGAATCCCTGTTTCGTCCGTGGTTACGGATCAATGCAAAAACCCCTTTGGATTACGCCGAAACAGTGCCAAACAGCGCTCTGAATCTTCGACACGTCAACTATCTCTCTCACTTTCATTTTGGGGTCGGTTATTCAGAACAATATGGTGAATATTCTTAGTGTTTTTTGGAGTAACTGTCTCGTTTGGACATCCGGAACATAGTACATCATCGGTGCTTGTACGACCGCATTTAAGTTCACCAAACCATTGACATATAGTTGCTTTGGACGAAGCAGATGTGCCATAACACTCCTCAAGTCATTCTGGGGTTCTGGCTTTATTTTTTCCCATCGAAAAGCAATGTTTAATCAACACGAAATTTCTTTTGTTGCATCGTTTTGCAAAAATCAAAAGTTGCGTCACAGCTGTAACTGGCAAAGTAATAAACAAAATGTACTGAAAATCTTACACTAATCTTCTGAGAGTTGACACAAACTGAAAATTTTTTGTTTGTGCTCCCATCTCTCAGAAAGTCTCGGGACACTTCACCCCATGGTAATACTATTAAGGAATATGTTTTAAATCTTGTTTAAGTTGATTGATTAAATAAAACTCGTAATTGTTAGCGAAATTTCCAACGTCGTAAAATAATGAATAGTGGTTATGACAAATTAATCGTTTTATTTTTCAACACATCGGAAGATTAGATTTAAATATATAGCCCAATTTGCCCTATGCCGTCCAAAAGAGACCTATTTTCCGTTGAATTTCATGTGTTTGGTTGTCTCGTCCGATGCTGACTTCATGTCCTAGGTATTGATATCGGTGTACCTGCGCGATCTCCACGTTATTCAGTTTTATACAAGTTTTGTCATAAAGTGAGTCTTGGATAGATTGATTTTCAAACCAGCCCGTCCTAAAGCTTCTTGAAGCATGTGCAGCATAGTTTATGCTTCTTGCATATTGTCTGTTATTAAGGAGGTTGAGGCGTTAAACGTAAAATATGAAAACTATTTTGTATAGATTTATTTCGCTAGATTAATTAATTTAGAGATTTTCTATGAAAAATTTAAGATCTTTAAAAAACTTATTTAAATAAAAATCGAAATTAACAATACATATAGTCTTATGGAAAATACGTCAATTTGATAAAAATTACATATTTTTTGTTATAACAAATAATAAAAAAAATGTCATCAATAGGGAATTTAACTATGTTAGACATTCAAATTTCGCGATTATTTTAAAAAGTTTTCAAATTTAATTAAAAAGCTTTAAATTTATGAAAAATAACAATTATTGTAGGTGCTTGTGAATGATTTACCCTTTATCTCTGAAACAGTGGCAACGTTGCATTTTGTAGTAATGGCGAAAAATTTAAATATTTTAAATTCTTTAGTACAAGTTTATATAATTAAAACATATGGTGCAAGTAAATAATATTAAGTTTAACTATAATAGATTTGCAATGAGTATTAGTTTTTATAAATAAAATAAAAACAAAAAATTTAAAGCATTTGTTTTAATTATTTAATTAATTTACTTGTTTAACTTGTAATTACCTAGTGCAGCTTCAGTGTTAACATTATAATGTTCCTTATTGTCCTTCGATATATGTATACTGTCTGTTGATACTATGTTGTATGTTAGACATTTATCACACTTTATGGTTAGTAGTGATGCTAGACCACAGCGTTTTTCATAAGTAATATAACATAATGAAAGTGTTTTATTACACGAATAACATTTTAAGTGATCGCATGTCAACAATTCGACGACCACTGTCACAGAGGCTAAGAGACACTTGATTTTCTGTTCCGTTTACCAACCCTTTGTTGGCTCAATCTTTGATTGTATACAGCCTCAGTAACGCGTTTTCGCTACCACATAATTTTTTTTTTACCATTTTTATTAATATTTGTTGATTTTTTATTATTATCCATTGTTTTTTACTTGTTTACAACAGCTGATCACAATAAACACAAAATTCAGTATATCTATATACAAGCATATCAGTAGAGCCAACAGTAAATTACTTTATAGCGTTGCCGTTTCGAGACACCGGAATTTTAAGATTTTTAATTATAATTTTTTATTAATTACCTATTTTTTTAACTATTAAAATTTTTTTTTTGTTCTTTTATTTTTTTTATATTTGCTTTGATAATTTTCTAAAAATTTATAAAATATAATTAATTTTTATTTTCTATATTTTTTTTTCTATAAGTTTGTACAAAACATCCAAAAGTTAATCCATTCATATTAAATTATTTAATAAAATTAAATAAACAATATATAAGACTTAAAATCTTTCGATAATGAATTTATTATCATAATAAAAACCATCGTTAGTCTTATAAAAATGTATAATTATTTAATACAAAGCATTTCTAAATGATAACTTTCAAAACTTTTAGTTGGGACTATCACACCTCAACCTCCTTAAGACCATGTCGTCGGCAACTTTTTACTGATTGTAGCATACTTTTTAGAAGTGTTACGAAAAGCTTGGGATAGAGCGTATCACCCTGGTGTACTCCTCTTTCGATTTGAAATTTGCTGGTGAATTAGTTAGTTTGTGTTTTAGCATTGGCGGTGGCATTTTCATACATGTATTTAATTACACTGGATGATCGATGATCAATACAACATTAGGCAAGCGCTTCCAATGGAGAGGTCAATATTAGGCGTTACTCTTAGAAATCACATCCCAAATTACATTATCAGGGAAAAACCGGAGGTACAAGACTCAGTCAATTTCATTCTACATCTTAAATGGAACTGGGCTGGACATGTTGCTAGGTTTAAGGATGGACGATAAACAAAAAAAAATATAGAGTGGCGACCAAGATCCGAAGCCTATCGAAGTAGAGACCACCAAGTCGGTGGACTAATAATTTGATGAAAGCGGCTGGAAATTGGGTACAAGTGGCTCAGAACAAAAAAGGTAGCAGTGGACAGTATAAGCTGATGATGATGATGACACCTTCCACCAATCTGGTAACTAGTAGCTTAGTAATATATCAATTCATCTGAAGCACAGTGGGCCAGGAATCCGATTTTTCTTTCAAAATTGTCTAGAGCCCTCAATTAATAACAAAATCAGAATTTTTTTTTTAACTACTCATATGCGAATTCCAGCAAACGTAAGGAAACCGACTTGCAAAATATAACCTCAAATTTTTTAAAATTGGAAAGAGCAGCACGGAACTGGGTGTTTACGTGATTTTGAGTTTACGCGTTCAAAACTGGTTCATCGGGGGTTTCTGGGGTCACTGAATCTATTCTCGAAGTCACTTTGATCACATGCACCCTTTTAAGGGGTAAAAATGAGGGTTGGAGTGGAAGAAATTACGGTATTCACCTGAAATAGAGTTTCGCGTTCAAAACTGGTTCCTCGGGGGTTTCTGAGGTCGCTGAATCTATTTTTAGTGTCATTTTGATCATACGCACCCTTTTGAGTGGTGAAAATGGGAATTAGAGGAGAAGAAATTATTATATTCTCCTGAATTAGAGTTTGGCGTTCACTTTCACCCCTCAAAAAGGTGGATATGATCAAAATGACCCCGAAAATAGATTTAGTGACTCCAGAAATCCTCAAGGAACCAGTTTTGAACTCGAAAATCTAATTCAAGTGAATATCGTAATTCACTCCCACCCCCCAGCCCCATTTTTACATCTCCAAAAGTGCATATGATAGAAATGACTCCGAAAAGAGATTCCGCGACCCTAGAAACTCCCGATAAATCAGTTTTGAACGCGTAAAATTGAAATCACTTGAGGTTATATTTTGCAAAGCGGCTTCCTAACGTGTCTGGAATTCGCTTACGAGTAGTTTAAAAGAAATTGTCTGATTTCGTTAATAATTGAAGGCTGTAGACAATTTTGAAAGAAAAATCAGATTCCTGGCCCACAGTTCGACGCATAATCCCTTTTGTTTAGGTCTGAATTAGTATTCCGATATTGTTCTAGCACATTACTAAACAATTTAATTATTTTTCCATGTATTGGGCCAGACTCATACTGTACAAGTCTGATTTCATTTAAAACAGAAACATTAGTTCTCTGCTTTGTCTATGAAATAAACTAGTTTGAAATCTGAGCGGACTTGTTATTAAACAAAGGGTTTGTTCAATCCACTATCATAACTCTGGATTTAGTATAGTTTTTTAGCCTGAATTCTTAATCTATTATCTCCAACTGGTGCTATCATTCAACAATGTATTACACATTTCTTCTAACAGTATCAGCAATCCTCAAGTTGAACACCTTTAACTTCCAATCGAGCCCTCCGACGTTCCAACGAATCAAGATCGCCGGCCATGCCAAGACATATTTGCTCCCAAATTAACGCCCAAAAAAATGAGTGACGATGCTAGAGGAATGGAGTTCCCCTATGTCGGGTTTAGCAACGTTAACTTTTTTAGAAAAAAACTCCTCCTGGATTTTTGTAGCGTTAAATTCCACTTGGTTACTGTCACCTGTAAGATAGAATTTCTTTCAGGTTTTTGTTAAGTTGAATGACTTCCTGCTGTCTGCGGATATTCGTCTGAGTAGCTGATGTTCGAGCGTTCAAAGTAAATGAAGAGATAAGCGTACTGTCATCTGCAAAGCTGTAGATTGGATTCTCGGTCTTTTCCAGCAGATCGTTAATGAAAATGAAAAAGAGAGTAGGAGACAGTATGGATCCCTGGGGCACACCGGCGTGGATAGTGAAGATGTTAGAAAGAAATCCATCGACTGCCACTCGTAAAGAACGCTCTTTGAGGAAACATGAGGGTCACAAACAGAACTTTTCAGATATACCAGAAGAGCGTAGCTTGGCCAACAATCCATCGTACCAAACACGGTCGAATGCCTTGGATATATCAATGCTCCAGATTCTCCAAAATGTTCAATTGCGTTGATCCAAACATGTGTTATATAAGTCAGAAGGAGAGCTATGATTACGAAATCTGAAGACAATATCGAGGATCCTTGACTGCACTATGGGAATAGTAGGTGGTGTTTTACTTGGAAATCGACAGTGGAATGTGAAGCAAAGAGTTCAGCCAACAAGTTTGCTTTCTCAACAGGTGTTGTTGCAATAGAATTATCTGGCCGTGTGGGTGGTGGTATGGTAGATTTCGTGAAATTTTGATTAACTGCCTTAGCGACGGATCAAAAAGACCTGGAATTTTTGGGACAAGCGAGAAATTTGTTTCTAATTCGTTGATTGTATGCCTTCTTGATCAGATGGGTCAAAAACAAACATCTAACAAAGGGGAAATTCGAAAATATTCCATGAGTTCTTCCCATTTAGCAGTTTAGGCGCCTCTTGGTCACTGATTGGATGGATACTCGATGTTGAAAGCAGTATGGTCGAAAGAACCTAGCGGCGGATTTACGGTGACCGTGTAAATCTCTGGATTGGTGGTTAAAAACAAA
>CM032455.1:49300908-49413408 GCA_019049505.1 Pachyrhynchus sulphureomaculatus
AATGCAGTGTAAATGTTATCTATTAGAACTATCCTCTACGAACAACACCATTGAACTATGGGTTCCAGGACTTTCGAGCATAAAAAAAAGTAATGAAAAGAGATCGAATTAGCAGAGATTTGGCGTTACAAAACCACACGGGGGTGCAAAACCAGCGTTGGTTATACCAAAATAAGTGGTAAAAATGATAATTAACAAATGATCATATCAGCAACATCTATATCGTTGACGCGAACATCTGACCAAAGACATGGGAGGGACGTAATTAGCGGCCACTCAAAAAGAAACTAATCACTAACGTCACAATGGCTTCACGACATGCTAACTATGTGGTGAACAGGAAAAAACCTCTATGCACATTCGAAATGAATGTGAGGCTTTAACCCGGAACATACATAAACTATTCGGACATTTACATCGCATATAGGGGTATTTCAGCGTTTTACGCCGTAAATCGATTCCCTAAAACTTTTCCCAGATAGAAAAAATTTGCTACCTAACAATGTTGAATAGGAATAGAACAATAGGCGACCCCTCCCGTTACCGATTTGATAGAGCGCGCGCCGGTGTCTCAGTCAGAATTTGATCGTCGCTCTGAGTGTTCGTTTCTCGTCTCGGCATTCATTACAAAAGGGTTATTTTACAAAAGTAATTTTTCTTTTTTAGAATTTATCTTAAAGAAAATTTTAACGGATTTGAATATTACAGGTAAGACGCATACATATTGATCATTTTATGTATTTTTTTTATTTAATTATTAATGATTTGAAGGTAGAAAATGTTAGTCGAAATTGTTGTACAAAAACCCGTTTTTCACTATTTAAAAAGGTATTTGTTCGTCTCAGTGATTTTATTAGTTTTAACAGAAAAAAGAGTATTTGCACTAATCCATTATATGAATATTAGCAGTGATTCCCGTGAAATTGAGATATTCATGGTTTTTAAATGGTGAAAACCACGTGATATTTTGTATTTATTTATTTATTTATTTATTTTTTTAATTTAAACAGTCTTTATTTTGTTCTAGGATCCGAGGATACTTCAGGTCCTCGAATAATAACGAGTAAACTACTTTTTGACAAAATGCAGGAACAAAACTTGCCATATTTTAAAGGCTTATCGGGTAACTGAAACATGTGCTGAAATTAACTCACAACATTTTTTGGATCACACGGCAAAAGGTTTTGACCACATATTTGGAGGATGTACTAAAAGAATTAAATCCAAATCCAGAAAAGCGTCAACTCATTCGAAATGGTAATGTGATCGATCGCAACAAGCACAATTTAAGCAAAAAATGCAAGAAGAAGATGCAAGTAGCAGCATCATTTTTCAAAGTTTGCTTTGTTCTACTACAATTGATTTGTGAGATAAACAAAAAAGTTATTTGGCAGAATCCCAAGATCTCCCCCTTCGCCATGATACTGTCGGCCAATGAGGAGTAGATTTGTTGAAGAAACAATATATATTACAAATTCTGAAATTATTTACATAGAAAATGCAAGAAACGCTTTGGTAAACAGCGAATTCGTACAAGAAGAATCTCTTGCTCTCTGCAAATAATGACGCTAACTATGGTAGATGTAAAATTGTGCAAGGCTGCTACTTCAACTACTACAACAATAAGATGCTACATTTGTGATACTAGTTCAAAGTAGTCTAATGACCTCGATGTAAAAAATAACATCTACACAGATACATTACAGTTTGGCCTGTCAGTATTGCACGTTAAGATCCGATTATTCGAAAGTATTCTGCACTTGACATACAAGCTTCCTATGCAAAAGTGGTAGCTAAGATCGGACAGTGACAAAGAAATTGTCAAGCAAAAAAAGGCAGAAATACGGGCAAAATTCAGAGAGCCAACGGGCTTAATCATAGTTGCGCCAGAGGTGGCCACTGAAATTACTAGTGTCGACTTCAACCTCATAAATCGCTTGAAAGTAATTTTGAAAGTAATATTGAGTGGTCATAAAGTCGACTTGAAAAAATTTGCACACTATGGATATGAGACTGCTAAAATTTACTTGGAGTTATATCTCTGGCATTCTATGACTCCTGACGAGGCACAACATATTAACTCACTGTGGAACAGTAATAGAAAAGGCACTTCTGCTCATTGGATTAATCTTCGAAAAAGTAGCAGAAGCTCGAAACACGCATTTTTTCGCCTGTACCGGTAAAATTTTGCTAGAAAATTCTCAAGAGAAGAATGCAATTTAGATGTCCTCAACAAATTATTGCTCAGCTCACCTGCCTTAATATCTAGTATAAGGAAAAACAAAAAAAAAAAAAAGATCTATGTAGTTTAGTAAAGACGCAATACAAATGTTTGTTTCTGCTAAACCCAATATTAACAGCGAAAGTTCCGAAGAAAAAGAGCAATCCGCAGAGGAATCTGCAGAGGAAGCCGAGGAATGGAGCTCGGGCACGGAGGAAGAGACGTGGGACTCTTTATCGTATATTTTTTTCTTCAAAATATGCACTCCAAAAGTTGTTTCACTGCTATATTTAGAAATAAAGCCCAATATAAAATATCTAAAAACAAAATAATAATTTTAGCCTACATGCAAAGGGGCTAATAAACCTTTTAAAGAAACGACGCTCATGTATATAGAGAGGGGAGCACAATAAGCCGTAGTGTACAAACAGACACAATCGCCTACCCTGCCTACAACCAACCAACCATTTATACATTCGATACGATTATAGACAATCCAACATGATATTCATGACCTAAAATTACCTCAGACTGACGCCTTGTCTACGAGTAAATCTTTACTTCCAGATAAAGTTTTTCAGTTAATTTTATCGTAAGTAACTATATTATTCTTAATTATCAGAATTAAAATATATTATACAGAGGCCTTCAGCAAATATTTAGAAATGTCTGGTTAAAAAGCCCAGAAACTAATGGATGTGGATTTACAAACCATAAAATTAGCTACAATTTCAGTCTGACAAAAACATGATTAATTATTCTCCCTAAACGACCAGTACAAACATTTTGCAGGAATGATGTCAGATCCTGCTGGTAAACTATTTATGTGGCTGTTAGATTTGAAATAGCCCTAAAGACTTAAAATTAAATAAGGTTTTAAAACAGTGACATTTCATTTTCACATAACTAACTACTTTATTGATAGGTAGTAATTGTTCGTGGTTTTTTACTTTAATTATTATATTTACATGTTCAATAGCCTAAATAAGTTTGTTTTGCTTGTTTGGCGCAGGTAACAGGCTTTTTTTACAGGGAGAAATCCGTCTTTTGGATTCAGGAGCAGTCTGCATCACCATAAGGTTGCCCCAGAGTGCTCCAGGTATGTGGGGCTCTCCAGCCTCTGAGAGGGTGGCATACCCACTAAAACTCCTTGTGAGCAGGGTTCGACCCTATACTTCTTTTACATACTGCGATTATAATTTGTCTAGGTTTTATTTGTGATTTTAACTCTAGGGTTAATTATTTGTGAATAGAGCTAAGCTACCTTATCCTAACTTAAAACTAAACCTAAGTCCTCAAGTTTCAGGGAGTATTGTGTTACAATGATATTAGTATGTGTGTGATGTTTACACTTTTTACCGAAAGGAGGCGCCCAACTAACTACATGATGTCAAGTCTACTGTCAGTCTAGTTGTAGGATGTCTATAGAGCGTAGGTATCGGTTGCCGACGTTTACGTTTTCTCTGAAGGTGTTAGCTATCTCAGGATTAGGGTGAGCTAAGGCTTTCTCAAGAAAGCGGAACTGGGCATTACGGGTGAATTCTGTTATTGTGGGCAGTATAAACTCCCTGTGCAACTGGTTGTTGCGGACAAACCAAGAAGCTCCTTCTATAATACGAAGGGCTTTGTTTTGGACTATCTGGACTTTGGCTCGGTGAGCTTTTGACATATAGCACCAAGCCTGGCAGCCATACGTAAGCCCGGCCCTGATGATCGATTTGTAACTTAACAAGTTGTCAATTTACCCGATGATTCAGGAGCGGGTACAGCTTCCCTAGAAGCTGGTTCGCCTTACGCACAACCGCCAGGACATGGTCCTTCCATACGAGCCGTTTGTCGTATAGAGGAGGCAACAGGCTGGAGGGGGAAGGTAGGAGCACAAAGTACAACCCCTGTGTTGGGAAATTTAGGTACCAAGAAGTATCTCAACGGAGTTGGGCGTGCTTTTTTGCAAGAACAATAATTCTACGAGTATTACACAACGAAAATTTCGAGTTCAATATCATTTACACGCCATAAATAACATATTTTAAAAAAGTGGATGCAGAAGTTTAAGGATTCTGCTCAACGGCTCAATATAATCAAACATTAAAGTTTCAACATTTGTCAGTTACTTCTTCTCAAATGAGGTATATTTCCACATTAATGGCTACGTCAGTAAGCGGAATTATCTTTAGTGGAGAACGACAAATCCACCACTTAAGCTTCGAAAGTTTTATATAACGGCGGCCTGAAAACAATTGTTAATCCAGACTGAGATATTGAGACGACTCGAAACTTATACACACTCACTTTAAAAAAAATTGTTAGTTGTGGTTATAATCAGAGAACCTAGTTCCAAAAAATATTGCCGAATATAATAACTTTCGAAAGATGGACTCCACGCAGCCCCGATTTGACGACCATGGATTTTTTATTTTTGAGGATATCTCAAAACTAAAATTTACAGTAATATTCCTTGTTTCCCGGAACAATTAAAAGACAATATCCGAAAGAAATAGCAGCGACTATAGTTTGATATGCAATAAATAATTTTTACGTCCATTGCTCAAGCGAAGTATTATTTTCGTGATTCAAGATTTTTCCAGTTCCTTAGGTGTTAGTGTCCCTAGATTACGAAAAACATTGCTATTCATTTTTGTCGGTCTGTCTGTCTACTGGCACGATAACTTTTGAATAAAATGAGATATCGATTTCAAATTTAGTACACATAGGAGGGTTACTCCATGGTCGTTCAGCATACGTTTTGGACACATTTCTGGTTCTGTTGAAACTTTGTGAGCTGAGTAGTTTGGTATCATGACAAGACTTGAGAAATGATAATAAATAATTTTTTAGCTCCTTGAAAGTTATTTCGGCCCATCTCTTGTCTAAAAATAATCGCATATACTTAGATCGATAGAAAGATCCCGAAAAGAACTTGCTAAAAAATTAAAATTTAAAAATTTTTTATTTTTTCCTATTCACTATTTGAAAATTAAAAAAAAAAACACCATCTTTTTTTAAAAACTTGTTAAAAAATATACTATGACTTAACTTATAAATAGAAATTGAGGAAATATTTTGGGAAACAAGAGACGTAAATGTCATGATATATCGACCTGCAAACCTGCTTCGTTAATTGATAAAATATCTCTTTCTTTAAATTATCGACAGTCAGTGGTAGGATTTAGAGTTCCCTTTTCTTATAATATGTTAAAATCAATAAGTAGATTAAGTGTTGCCTAAAGGTTTTAAAAAACACATTCAACAGTGCTTCTAACTAGTACCCTCTCCCCTCCAGCACAAGAGCTACTGTATGCAAATCTAGGTGAAGGAGATACATTTCGGGACAAATATCATAAAACAACTAAACCACACTAATACGGGTCGCTTCAGACGAACGCTACTCTTTTCTTATATATTCGAGAGGTTTGATTTTTTTTTTTTGGACGTCATCAAGAATCTTGCGGAATACCCAAGGCAGATAAAAGGTAAAACCATTGGGTGACGAAAAATGAGAAATTTATCACAACAAGCAGTTTTTTATAGCAAATTGGATAGCAGTTTTTTGTTTAAAATACAGTTTTAAAGTGGTTTGCCAACCAGTTTCATAATAAAAATTCATTCTCGTATTTTGCTAGACTATTGAATAAAAAGTCGTTATCCAACACTTTTAAATAAAGGCCACTATTATTTTAAAACAATTGCGTAACAATGAAAGTATTACTAAATTGTGGAAGAAAAAAAAAGTTATTTGAACGTCCTAATTATATCAGTTTAACACTACTTTAGTGCCAAGTAATAGAGCCCTAAATTAAGATTTCCAAAACGTTTATACTGGTCACTTAACCGAAGTTATTAATCATACCAAGTTAACAGGCTAATTTGTTACTAGTTAGTAAACTACAGAGCTTTGTAGTTTATCATACTGAGAATTAAACGTATTATTTTAACTAGGTCTTGCGGCTATGCAAGCAGAGATAGTAATAAGTTTTTATTTATTACTGAGAAGATGAAATATAGCGTTACAATTACAAAATATCTTTAATTGTTTTTAATTCTCTGATATGGGCCTTCGTCGTTTCATCGATTATTTTTTTAATGTGTTTTTGATCAGTAACAGTTATGTCACTGCGCATAGCATTAGAACTGTTTTCACACCGCTATCGATAAACCAGATATTGGGAAACACAAAAATCTTCACATTTTCGGTCAACCTAAAAATACTTTTAGGAAAACATTTCTTTAAATATAGAATGTAAGCTTTCATACCGTTCACAATGGCATCAGAAACGGCCTTTGCATAATAAGGTGGATGGTCAAACTCACAAATATTCTTTGAGTTCTTTACATACATACAAATTGTGTGCATCAACTGGTAAACACTAGAAGGTCAAGTGAATCCCAAGATATAAGATCCTGCCTTTTTTGCTTTTTCAATGGGGCAATAAACGATCCTATTTTAGTTTTGTGCATAGTTGCCAGGTATTACGATAAACGTATTTTGATTTTACCTGCTTTGTATACCGCCCTCACTTGCACCTGCAATCATATTGGATCTATTTTTACCTATATATTTACTACCTGGCAACCGGGTTTGAAGCCCTTTAAGTATTTGATAATATAGGCCTAATGATCACAGGTCCCCAATAAGATTCGAAAGATACTTTTTATTATTTTTAGTTTTACTTACAACTTTTTCTATTTTAATTATGTGGCGTCCGTGGGAAAATTGCAATAGTGACTATCGCAAGAGAAAACATTTATCACTTGATGCTAAACAAACAGTGAAAAATGTTTACGACAGTTTGGTAAAAAGAAATTTGAATAAACAAACTGCTTTGCAAGAAATCAGTGAACTAATAAAAACCTCAATTTCTACAATTAAGGGTATTGTAGGAAAACCATCACAAGAAAAAACGGAAAGATTTTCAAATGCATCATGTAGACGATTGTGAAAAAGACGTCATCAGGAGAAAAATATATTCTATATATGAAGAGCAGTCGGTGCCGACACTAGACAAAATAAAATTAAGACTGGTGCAGGACGGGACCAATATACATTGTGGCCGATCAATCCAACACAGAATTCTCTTACGAATGGGATTCACGTTCCGAAAAAATCAACAAAAGACAAGTAGTGATGGAGTCACAAAGATTACGAATCTTGCGACATACTTATTTACAAGAAATTAAAAGTATCGATCAGAGAATTGGTCAATAATTTACCTCAAAGAAACATGGTTCGATACCCATGAGACTGTGCAAAAAAGATGGGTTGACAGCAGTACAAAATGTCAGACTAACGCACCTTCAAATAAAGGTAAACGAATAACCATTTTGCATGCTGGATCTGAAAAGGGCTGGGTTTCAAATTGTCTACTATTATCTGCAAAAAACATAAAAAATTCTAGTTTGGACTATCACGAAGACACGACCACAGAACTTTTTGAAAATTGGTTTCAAAATTCCCTTTTGCCAAATGTTCCCGAACAGAGTGTTATAGTTATGAATAATGCGAGTTACCATAGTCGCCTACTAAATAAGGTTCCTAATGCAGCCAACACCAAATCGGAAATACAGGAATGTATGTTAGAAAATGACATTTATTTTGACTTTAGTTATAAAAGAGTGATCTTTTGGAAGTTTTGAAAGAGAAATATGTTTATGATAGTATGGCTGAGAAAATGAGACACGCTGTTTTGCGGCTTCCTCCGTATTATTGTGTGTTTAATCCAATTGAACATATTTGGCATCAAGTTAAATCAATAAATAAGGGCACAAAATATCTCTCCTACTTTAAGCGTGTCAGTGGTTCAATTAGAAAAAAAATTATAAATGATATATCTTTTGAAAACTGGAAGAATTCCATTCAGCACGTTGTTAAAGTTGAAGATTCATATATTTATGTAAATAATATAAAACCACAGATAATTACTTCAGCTCATGACAGTGATAGTGAAACCGAATTAGGCTTAAGTTAAAATATATTTATATTTATACAATATGTCTCCTCTTGTAAACCCCATTCATTCAAACTGTATATTTGTACTTCTTATCCATTTGTTTTTACATGCATCTACAAATAAACATCTACAAAAACACTTATAATTTTAGTTATTTGAATAAAAGTCTATCTCTGCAACCTATCATAAACAAAAGGTCAGAATTTTTATATTGCCCACTTAAAACGGCAGAAATCAGGATCTTATATTTTGGGGCGTTTTATGGTTTACCAAAAGAATTCAATGAAAAATTTGCGGCGATAATATATGTCAACGGATTGATAATCAAAATCAGATCAAGAAGAATAATAGACTCTCTATTATTAGGAATCGGCTATGCTAATCGTTGAATTTACTTAAGCTTCTTAAACGTTGAGCAAATTAGGTTTGGTACATTTTAGATGTTGATGCACTGAATTAATATTCTAGTGTAAACCTCATGCCAGCCTTCACTCGGATGCCTGAACTCAAAACTAATCATCTGATTTTTATTTTACATTTTCTTAAGTATTTTTTGCCCACATAACAACTTCTTGTAGTTCTGACAGATATAGTAATTTTTCAGAAAATTTTTGCTACGAGATCATTCATAATATTACCGTCCACGTAAATTCGAACTTTAAATATATTTTAATGGGGTTGCGCGCCTAAAGTTAGATTCACAGGAAAAGTTTTCTAATCTTTATACGATACACTTTCCTTTTACTGATATAAAATATTTTAATTTGTTTTGACTCCAATAAGCCCATTAGTTGATTTCAACGTTTTTATTCTCTCAGAATAATTTTAAACCAACTGCAAATGCTGGAAATCGTTGTATTTAAATTGTTTTTCTGTAAATTGTGGTTTATTTCCGGTTTCAAAGATCGATATGACATTCCAATTATGGAGAAAACAGCGAAAATTTCATTATATAACTCACAGTATCATTTTTATACAGGGAGTTTTACAATTAAAGCACATTGCGTTCTTCTTATAAAAGTACGACGAGAAGTTTCTATGAGAGTTTGTTTACAAATACTTGGTTACCAAGACCTATGGTAAAGATCAAGCTTGGTAATAATCGATGGCAACACGTTATTATTGAAGCAAAAAAAAAATCCATCACCACTAAAAATGCATAAACAGCGCCACGCCACTGACTTATTTCTATTTCGTTAAAATTTTGCGAAAGCTTGAACAATTTTCAGTAGAAGGTCTGTTAACCCTTTTTGTACTTTTAACTTTTTTCAAAATTATTCGCTCCCCAAGAATTTACGGTGAAAGTTAAAAAAATCAGATACCTCTAACATGGAAACAAGTCTAATCTAAATAAAAAAACTATAAATACTTACCCATAATTAATAATAAAATATCCATAATAATAAAAACCGTACCAGGAACGGCTGACGATAAACACAAAGCTTCTTGGTCTCGGTCTATTCTCGGGTCTGAAGTCATACTGGATGAGCTGAAAGCTATCACCAACAAAAGCATATACATATACATATATATATATATATAATATATATATATATATATATATATATATATATATACCAGGTGTACAAGTATGAAATGCGGATTTTTTTTCTAAAAAAACATGTTAAAGTCGGAAGAATGATAAAAAGTGCTTATTTAAAGTGTGCTCCATCGCTTGTTATCCATTTTTTTTTTTGGGGGTTGGGGGGTGGGGGTGGGGGTGTGGGGGTGGGGGTGGGGGGGGGGGGTGCCCATCTTTCGGGCAATTTGTGAATACCAAGCCAGTAAAAATCTTCCCCTTTTGCTGCAAACCATTCATCGAGCCATTTTTTCACATCTTCGTACGAACCAAAGCGCTGCTCAGCAAGTGTGTGACCCATCGATGCAAACAAGTGGTAATCGGAAGGAGCCAAGTCTGGTGAGTAAGCCGCATGGGATAGAACTTACCAGCTGAATGCTTCTAGCGTGTCGCGAACTGGTTTTTGCCGTATGTGATGGAGCATTGTCATGAAGAAAAATGACTTTGTGTTGTCTCTTTCGGTATTCTGGCTTTTTTTCAAGCAGCGAACGGTTCAAATCGGTCAATTGTTGTTGGTAATGTTTAGTATTAACCATTTCCGTTGATTTTTTGCGCTTGGGATTCTGAAAATAAATCCACTTTTTATCCCCTGTAACCATACGATGCAAAAACGACTTTCTTTTGTACCGAGCGAGCAAAATGTCACACGTGTTTTTGCGCTTTTCCCATTTGCCTGTCGTTCAACTCATGTGGTACCAATCTACCGGTCTTCTGAATCTTTCCCATCTCTCATAGCCGATTGAAAACAGCTTGTTGACTAACGCCCAATTGCTCGGCGAGTTGTTTTTGTGTTTGCGAATCATCTTCGTCCAACAATGCTTGCAATTTCACATCTTCGTAATTTTTTGGCGGTTTTTCCACGTTCCTTGTCTGCAACATCGAAGTCACCACTTTTGAAATGCCGAAACCATCGTTCACACGTACCTTGCGATGGAGCATGTTCACCATAAGCTTCTCGAAGTAATCGGTATGATTCAACAGCAGTTTTCTTCAAATGAAAACAAAAAATTAATGCTGTGCACCATCTGTTGTCTGAAATCCGCATTTCATACTTTTACACTTGGTATATATATATATATAATATATATATATATATATATATATATATATATATATATATATATATATACATATATATATATATATATATATATATATATATATATATATATATATATATATATATATATAAATATATATGTTACAATAGAGGTTTCCACAGATGGTGGAATGTGGTAGTCTAACAATGCATTTGCACGACGTTTCGCCAAAATCTCATTTTTTCATTTTCAAGTACTCTTTGTTGCTGCTGCTACTCGATACTCTGATCTTGCTGCTGCTGCCGCTCAAAGATATCTGAGAGACCGAAGTGCGGTCGCCGCTTTTTACAGGTGGAACACTTGAAAATGCGAAATGAGATTTTGGCGAAACGTCGTGGAAATTCATGTTGCAACTGCTGAACTCTATAAAAATGTGGTAATTTTGCCTAATTTGTGAGTAAAATGTTTTTAAAAACTGTATAAAAAGTGTGTATTTTGACTAATAACTAATCTCTAGAATTTTATAAAAAACTATGGTTATTTTCACTGTATTCTACATTGAGCTTTGTTAAATAAAAAAAACTAATTTTCACATTTTTCAGAAATTTATAACCGAAATGTGCGATATTATTAATTCTACTAAATTCTATAGAAAATATTCTAGAAATTTTTTACAAATCTATTGATCTCACCTGATTTATGACCTAGATATTCTAAAAAAAATTCTCAGTATATGCTCATTGTAGACCAAGAAAAATTCTTTCGCTTGTGATGTGGTGTTAATCAGAAACGTTAACCATATCCAGAGATTCTAAGCAAGACCGCAGTGAATAACACCGTGATGCTGCATAGATTATAAAGACGAAGATCGTTAAGTATTTGTTAAAATTAAATTACTGTAGTGAGGAACTGATCTGATAAAGAACTCAGAAAGATATTACATGAAAAGTTAAAAGAGGAAAAATTCTTTTTGTTCTAAAACGAGCTGTTTGTAGCCTTTAACCCAGTATTTTCCAAAGAGTAAATGTTCGAAACACCAAGATTTAACTCTAAAATATTACCTATAAATTTTCCCAGTAAACAACTATACAAAATTTATCTCGTTAAAAAGCACAAAGAAGTAAATTTATAGAACTTTTTCGTAGCTGTTAAATTGGAAATAACTTAGCCGACAAAAGCAAACAAAAAAGAGTTGTAGTAGAAAATTCACAGAGTGGTAATAAATTTTCCACTAGTTATAAAGAAGTATTATATACTCAGTTTAATTTTAAGTTTCATTTAGGTAATATCGAAGTTTATGGAAACAATGCTTAAATTGTTAAAATATCTACAAGAATTTGATATAAAGAGTTGTTACAAAAGTATTAAGCCTTTTTCTCGTTAAATAGCTTTCGTTATATTAGGTAATATAAGTTGCAACGAGTCCTACTTAGCATCAGTTGAAAGCTGACATTTGACAATAGTAGGCGTTCAAAAACTGTGACTTAATTTAGAACACCTAGAAGATGATTGAAATTTCTGCAAAAGTTCGCTATATTTTATAATTTTATTTCGATAAAGGCACAAATTCTGTGCAGCCCTCCGAAGAAATTTGTGCTATTTGTAGTCAAGATCTGGAAATTTCGATGTCAAAAATGCTCCTCGCACTGACAGAAAAAGTTGATAGAATTGTGGCAAAAGTAGAGGAAGACCAGCATGTAAACAGCCATGACATCGCCAAGGAATTAAATATCCATCGCTAAATAGTTTTAATTCATTTGGAGAAAGCTGGCTACCAAAAGAAGCTCGATGTTTGAGTGCTACATAATTTGACACTAAATAAATATTCGTATTTTCCCCCATCTCCTGTCTAAAAAAGCTCTCTTGGTAAATATTGCTCCGAGCAATAGTTTCTGAGATAATGGGATGTTTGTTTCCATTTTTTAATTCCATCCACACTTCATCCAGGCTTAGGACAGGTCCAAAAGAATAGTCTTTGGAATTTCGAGCATGCTAAAAGTCAAACAGGCTAACAACAATAATAAATTTAAACACCAACGGGCCAGCAACAGTAAATATGTAAAAACCAACTGGCTAAGGGCATAAAAGATTACCCACTATTGCTCTAAGCAACATTTACTAAAAGAGCTTTTTTCGACAGAAAAAGACGGAGAATACGAATATTTAATTAAAAATATCGTACACAGTGGTATAAAAAAAGTTTATGACAGTTTAGAAGTATACAAAGTGCAATAAGTGGCACCCCCTATAATTTACAAAAAACTTATGAGCTAATTTCGATTTCTCATCTCAGAAAACCGCTTAGCACCTAATCTTGTACAAATAGTACAATTATTAAGAAAGCTACTTAAGAAAAACTAAAATAAAAGTATAACCTTGACACCCTGTACCTCAAAAATTACGAGTTTTTGGGCTAAGGTAAGTCGGGTTAAATGGTCATTCACCCCAGAAATCCACAGTAACTCTATATACACGGAATACTGGGACACTCCATAAATATATATATATATATATATATATATATATATATATATATATATATATATATATATGTATATATATATATATATATATATATATATATATATATATATATATATATATATATATACCAGGTGTACAAGTATGAAATGCGGATTTTTTTTTCTAAGAAACATGTTAAATTCGGAAGAATGATAAAAAGTGCTTTATTCAAATTATGCTCCATCGCTTGTTATACATTTTGCCCACCGTTCGGGCAATTTGTGAATACCACGCCAGTAAAAAATCTTCCCCTTTTGCTGCGAACCATTCATCGAGCCATTTTTTCACATCTTCGTACTAGCCAAAGAGCTGCTCAGCAAGTGCTTGACCCATCGATGCAAACAAGTGATAATCGGAAGGAGTCAAGTCTGAGCTGAGTGCTTCTAACGTGTCGCGAACTGGTTTTGCCGTATGTGATGGAGCATTGTCTTGAAGAAAAATGACTTTGTGTTGCCTCTTTCGGTATTCTGGCCTTTTTTTCAAGCAGCGAACGGTTTAAATCGGTCAATTGTTTTTGGTAACGTTTAGTATTAACCGTTTCCCCAGGTTTTAACAGCTCATAATAAACATCGTCTTTCTGCTAAAACGATTCGGTCTTGCGGTCGATGTGGATGGTGCGCCTGTGTCTCTACCCATGATTTTTTGGCCTTGAAATTCTCAAAATAAATCCACTTTTCATCCCCTGTAACTATACGATGCGAAAACGACTTCCTTTTGTACCGAGCGAGCAAAATGTCACACGTGTTTTTGCGCTTTTCCGTTTGCCTGTCGTTCAACTCAAATGGTACCCATCTACCGGTCTTCTGAATCTTTCCCATCTCTCGTAGCCGATTGGAAACAGCTTGTTGACTAACGCCCAATTGCTCGGCGAGTTATTTTTGTTTTTGCGAATCATCTTCGTCCAACAATGCTTGCAATTCCACATCTTCGTATTTTTTTGGCGGTTTTCCACGTTCCTTGTCTGCAACATCTAAGTCACCACTTTTAAAACGCCGAAACCATCGTTCACACGTATCTTGCGATGGAGCATGTTCACCATAAGCTTCTCGAAGTAATCGGTATGATTCAACAGCAGTTTTCTTCAAATGAAAACAAAAAGTTTATGCTGTCCGCGAATGCTCTTTGTTCGGTATAAATTTCGACATATTGAACACAACAACACAACACATGCACACACTTTTCCAATTTATCACTCGTGCGCGTCTGACACTTGTTGATGACACAACAAAATGGCGCAGTATCAAATCTTTATAGCACAAACTGCATTGGTGCACCATCTGTTGTCTGAAATCCGCATTTCATACTTGTACACCTGGTATATATATATATATATATATATATATATATATATATATATATATATATATATATATATTTTTATATATATATATATATATATATATATATATATATATATATATATATATATATATATATATGTATACATCTTACACGGACTCCTCCCTTGAACGGACAGTTTCTCATAGTCCCGACCAACTCTTATATAACTGGCATTGTGTTAACTCCCTCCTGGACGGACATTCCCTTGAACGGACACCGACACTAAAAATGTTCTCTTAACCGGACAAAAAACAATAAAAAATAAACGCCTTGTCTTATTGTTCTGTGGCGAGTATCGCTGTTGGGTTTCCCAATCACGCCGCGAGCCAACGTCGCTGCCTGCCTTCACTGAGGAACTTCCCGAGTAAACCGGGGATTTACCGATCTCAATTTTTTGGTACATTTAATTTAATTATTATTATTATTATTATTATTATATTATTATTATTATTATTATTAATTAATTTAATATTAGTCTGACGCCTATGCGAAAAAGAAACACAGTGGACGACACGTTCATTGTAGAAATGCCTCCAAACCGAAAAATGCTCACGTTTTTAAACAAAAAATTGAGATTGTTGAAGTTCGCAATAAGGAAAAGTTAAATGTAAGGGACTTATCCAAGAGCTTTATTATCGGAAAAACACAAGCTGCTGATATAATTAAACATAAAGAAATCCTTCTAGACAAATGAATGTCGAACAGCAATTTGAATGAAAATAGAAGCTTTTTGACTGGTGATGCTACCAAAATTAACAAGTTGTGTTATAACTGGTTTATAGCAGCTCGCCATAAGGGGATTCCTTTGACAGGTATGCACTTAAATTATTTTTTTAGATTTAGATAGGTTTCTGGAATTAGTGCGTTAATTTTCTTTTCATATCAATTCAAAGAATGGATAAAAGGGGTGAAAATATCAATAGGCTTGTCTTGACAAAAATTCAAAAAACGTATTGTTAATGTTTTTTTAGGTCCGCTAATACGATACAAAGCAAAAGAAATAGCCGAGTCTCTGGGACATTCGACATTCAATGGTTCTGTGTGGTTGGCTTAATAAATTTAGAACCCGCCACGACCTAAGTTTTAAAGCGATTTCAGGAGAAGGAGCTTCGCTTATTGCTGAAGATGTTTCATCATTCTGGTAAAAATGCTCTTCTTTAATTAAGGGATATTTACCGAGAGACATCTATGATGCCCATGAGACTGGCCTGCATTTTAGGGCTCTACCCAACAAAACTCTAACGTTAAAGAAAAATGTATTGGTGGTAAATATCCCAAAGAGAGGTTTACAATTTTGCATTATGCAAATATGGTGGGAGAAAAAGAAAAACTCTTAGTTGGTAAGGCAGCTAAACCCAAAGCCTTTAAAAAATATTAACATAAACAACCTGCCTGTAACTTAGAAATATAATAAGAAAGCTTAGATGACAGGAGAAATTATGACAGAGTGGTTGCAAGATCTTAATTGGAAAATGACAAAAGAAAAAACAAACATTTTGTTATTTTTAGACAATGCAGGATCTCATCCAAAAAACGCCAACTTAAAAAATCTTGTTTCTGCCCCCTAACTGTACATCAGCTTGTCAACTACTTGACCATAGAATTATAAAAAATTTTAAAATTTATTACTGAAGTCTAATACAAAAACACCTGACAGTAAACATTAAAACTGCTGGTACAGCTTTGGATTTACTTAAGAAAATTAAGCCATTGGATGCAGTTTGCTTTGCAAAAATCGCTTAGGAACAAGTAACTAAGGAAACAATTAAAAATTGCTTTCATGAAGCGGGATTTAAGCATGAAAATATGCAAAGATATCCTCAAAAATAATAATTTTTTGGAGTTGACTGATAATGAAAATCATAATGATTTTCGAATATAGATGAAAATTTGTATGTTGAAAATCCAAATTCAGGACAAGAAATTGAAAATCCCGTTGAAATACAAGGACTTTCCGAAGATTCTGATGTCGATGAGGTTCCAGTACCAACAGATGCTATCCCAAATTATGGTGAAGCTATTACCCTAACCAAGCAGCTTAAAAGTTTTTGCCCAATATCATGGAGATGCAGAGTCTTCAGAGTTTCTTTCCCAACTAGAAATACGATTTGTGGACGCCATTTTAAAGAAAAAGAGGAGACAAACAACATATGAATTTTTGCGTCATTAAACTGACCTTTCATTTCATATGTATAATTCTATCCTATTATATTTTATATGTATCTAAAGATAACAAATCTTTGTTTTTTTTCCTTAAGTTTTAAGTTTTTCGTTTGTTTTAAAAATATGTACATACATAAGTATACGTTTTTTCTGTATTTCTTTTAAACGGACGCCCCTCTTGAACGGACACTTTCGATCGATCCCATTGGTGTCTGCCCAAGGGAGATTTCACTACATATATTGATATATATATATATATATATATATATATATATATATATATATATATATATATATATATATATATATATGTATATATATATATATATATATATATATATATATATATATATATATATATATATATATGTATAAATCTCCTGTTTTTTTTAAATAATATTTGTTGAAGTGCTCCGCCGTTGATCAGGTGTCTGTCCGCGAAATCCTGGTGTCAATAGGTCGCACTGTCTTAACTCCTTTTATATTGAATTAAAACTTGATTTTCTTTTATAAAAGAAAAGAACACATTTCAACAAAAAGTATAATCTCTTTTCCAATAATTTTCGTACAAAGAATTACATTTATTCCGTTTAAAATTCAAATGCAGAAAATTTATGAAACGTTTCGTGTTTCGTGGCTTCCAAATTGGGAATAACTCAGGAAGGAAAAAACAAGATTAATGATGTGATTCTTAAATGACCAGTACAAACGTTTTGCTGGCACCAGCTCTCAAAATGTCTTAGTTTAAAGGCCATTTATGTTCTTGTTGAGTTTGCAAAATCCCGTAAAGCACACTTTACGAGTATATAGCTTTAGGCGAAGACCGGTTTATTACCCATAAAATGGGTTTAATCAATATTTATAAGTTTAGTGCTGCTAAAAGTAAAAAACAGTCCCTGCTAAAATTTGAAATTTAGGAGAGCTTATTTTGAATAGCGAGAGGTATGTTTAGCGTTTGTAAATTTGCAGACAGCTATATCGAAGAATTTTAATTCGTTTGCAATTTACAAAACGTAGGTTTCTAATATTGTATTATGTTTTGCATTAAACGATCAGTCAATATTTTTATTATAGATATAAAAACATATGGTAGCGTTTATGTCCAGCAATATGTAAAATTGCTCATAATGCTTTATGGTTTTCGTATAAATAATACTACATTATTGTAACATTTACCTGTTAGACAATTTTATTTCTGTAGCATTTCCAGAACAAATTTTAAAGACTTTCAGCCTCATTATATAACCTTATGTAATTACCGCTTATAGTTTATACTTTTTATTATTTTTTATGAATATAATCTGTAATGTAACCTTCTGTTTTAATATTGTCATTTATGTTTAACTAAGGTTAAGTTTTGACACATTTTATATATTATTCTTTTAGCATTCTCTGCTATGCTATATGAAGAAACACCTACTGCCATCAAGACTGTGATTAAATCGCGTAATGTTTACTTTTAGAAAATATTCCTCAGTGCAAATTTTATTATTTATTTCTTATTCGTAGTTTAGAGTTTATAATTTTTAATTTACAGTTAACGTGATTGACAAATAAAGAGTGTCTCAAAATGACCTGACAATTTAATTTATTGATAAAACGTATTATTTATTTGAAAAATATGAATTTTTTTATTTTAATATAAGGTACAAACATGTGTGGAACACAATATCCAATAAATGGTCGCATCGACCCTGTTTGCAAAGGTCTTTCGACGAAATTTTCAATAACATTTTGGCATAATTGCGGGCTAGTTTCTTCCTTTAGCTCCGGAATGGTCTGTGGCTCATTGGCATAAACTTTTCCTTTCAGTAAACCCCAAAGAAAGAAGTTCAATGGCGTCAAATTGCACGATCGTGGTGGCCAATTCGCTTCGCCGCGGCGCGCGATAACTCGACCATGAAATTTCGTGTGCAATAACTGCATTGTTTCGCCCGCAGTGTGGCAGGTTACGCCATCTTGTTGGAAGAATATGTCTTCCAATTCATGCCGTTCAATTCATTGACAGTAACTGTATTCCAGCAGCATTCTCGAAAAAGTACGACCCAATCACTCCTCCAACCCAAAATCCGCACCAAACAGTGACTCGTAGTGGATGTATGGGAAGCTGTTAGATCACTTGTGGATTTTTGGTCCCTCAAAGTCGACAGTTTTATTTATTTAAGTAGTCACTAAGTTGAAAATGCGCCTCATCGCTGAAGATGATTTTCTTCAAAAATCACCATCGATTTGTTGATGCTCCAATATCCAATTGGCGAATATACGTCCCTGCGCATGATCTGCTGGCTGCAGTTCTTGTGTCAATTGGATCTTGTAAGCAGGCAAATGCAGATCTTTCGTCAAAATTCGCTGCACAGAGCATCTTGAAATGTTCAGTTGCTGAGGACGATGGCGAATCGAGGTGGAAGGATTTTCGTCAACACTTGCACTCACTGCGGCCTTGTTTTCATTGGACCGGCCGGTAAGAGGACGGCCACTGCTTTTTGCGGTCAGAATTGAACAACTTACCTCAAATTTTTTGATTAGCTGCACCACAATGTTGCTAGATGGTGGGTTATGATGACCAAACGACGTGCGGACTTTTCAAACCGTCTCTGCAAAATTTTCACCATTTCTATGCGTTGCTCGATCGTGTATTCTTCATGACTAAACCTCAATAAATCCTGATGCCAGTTGTCAAAGATTAGTACTCTATGTTCGCCACACAAAAAATTGCGCGCAATTTAAAATGTCAGGTCATTTTTAGACACCCTTTATGTCTTGATACAGATATCTTTTCTGGTCCTTTCTTTTATTTTTATTTAGCTTAAACAATGGCTATAATGCCATCTCATTAAATATTGTCTGGATTCACCTTTTTAGTATTCCGTACGGAACATTTATAAGATCATTTCGGTGTCTGTCCGCTTGTCTGTCTGTCACACCCAATTTTCTCCGAAACTATTTGACATAGAAAGTTCAAATTTGGTACTAATATAGGAATTGATGACCTCATCAGAGCTGTATAGTTTTGAAAATTAAATTTTCACTTAAGGAGTTAGTTTTGGAAAGGGAAATCGGAAGTAAAAAAAAAAAATGACTAGCTCATCGAGTGGGGTGTCAAATGAAAGCTTGTAAAAACACGAGTTCAGAAATATATATAATGTAATACTTGCGCACACTTTTCTTTGTATTGTTTCTAAAAAATCCCGAAAACTTGCTGTCCCCCCCTTTATCCCGAAAAGTTCTGATCAAAAAATTTTGAAAAAATCCTGAAATATTCTCCACGTGGTGTAGATTGAAAAAAATTATTACCAGTGCATTACCTTCAATAATTTATTTGGTATATAAAAAAAATTCAAGATCATCACTTTTCAGTGAAGATCGGAAACAAACTTTGTTGAAAACTCATTTGGGGCATGTTTTATGAAGTCATTGACCATTTTATACTTCTGTAACAAAATTTTTTATTTTAAAGCACTAATTGCGCAAGTTCAACTTGCACTTGACCGGTTATTAAATAATCTATAATCACGTAATTCCATTCAGTGTTCCCATACGTTATTTCTTTTGTGACATGGTGCCACATGAATTTATGCTGTGTTTATTTATTTTTCACCAGAAGACTGTGATGTAAATAGGTGCTAGTCCTATTTTGCTCACTTTTTTTTTCATTGAAAACACTAAAATTATGTTTGGTACAGGCAAGTGCAAATAATAATTTCCTTTTTTGTTTTTGTGTACATCATCCAAAAATTTTTCCGCGTTGTTGTACATAGTGAGGAATGACGCCTTGTCCGTTGATCATCAATAAGATAAAATTATTTCGAATTATTGAAAATCAATTTAAATAGCTTTCTTAATTTTTTCGCCCATTTTTTCATTGTTTTTTAATTTTTTTGATATCTTAATGGTAACACCGTCTCAGTATGAGTAAGTAACTTTCTTCCTTTGAAATATACCTACCTTAATTAATACAACTTACAAGTTCTAGGGCGTTCACTAGGGAAACTACTTAAAATGCAACAGGGCCCACTCTGTCCGAGATAAGAGCTTCAGTATACAGTTAAGGAAAGCATATGGAACAAAATAATAAAAAATACACAGTATAAGATAAGGATTTCAAATATTTTACCACGTAAAATATGGAGTAAATATAGGGTTTAAATCCTTACCGTGTCTGAGAAAAAAATGAAAATATTTAGTTTATTCTGTTTGCAGTAAATATTTTATTTCTTCTTCTTATTACGCCGTCTCCGTAAGAAGGTTGGCGATCCATTTGGTTATTGTGATTTTCGATACAACAGCCTAAAATATGTCGCAAGATGTTTTAGAAAATCATCTTCTCAAGTCCTTCATCCACGAGTTTCGTCTCCGTCCCACTGATCTCTTCTCTGATACTTTTCCTTCTATGATCATAGGCAGGATCTCGTATTTTTTCTCATCTCATTATATGATCGAAATATGGTAGCTTCCTTTTCTTGATGGTCATAAGTACCTCCTTCTTCTTCTGAACTCTATTTAGCACTTCTAAGTTGGTCACCTTTTGCATCCAGGATATTCGGAGCATTCTGCGATATAAGTATATCTCGAATGCCTTTATCTTCCTCTCGCTAATGGAGTCCAGGGTCCAGCTTTCACTTCCGTATAAAAGAACAGAGAAGACATAGCATCGCATCATTCTTATTCTCAGTTCTAAGCTCAGATCCGATCTTGCAAAAAATGTTCTCATGTTGATAAACGCTTGTCTGGCTTGTTCAATTCTCGATCTGATTTCTTTCTTCGGATCGCAATTGTTATCCACTATTGAGCCTAAGTATTTAAAGGACGTTACTTGTTTAACAGAGTTACCATGAATAGTTAGAAATTCGCCTGTATTTCTCTTAGAGAAGATCATTAGTTTAGTTTTGGACATGTTCATGAAAAGATCGAACTGTTCGCTATGATGAACTATTTTATTTATAAGCTTTTGGAGTTCTCGAAGGATCTTTCCTATGGCTACAGTATCATCAGCGTATCTAATAGTGTTGATTACTGTCGCATTAATCTCAATACCAGCAGTTTCATCATGTAGGGCTTCCTTGTAGAGATTAAAGAGTAATGGTGAAAGAACACACCCTTGCCGTACACCTTTTCTTATACAAATATCATCAGATGTTGTTTGTTTTATCTGTACTTGAGCTGTTTGATACCAAAATAATTTTTTTATTATTTGGATGTCCTCCTTGTCTATGCCGATGGCTTTAAGTATATCATCATCATCATTTTGTTATGTGACACAGAGCTGAATGCTTTGCGGTAGTCGATAAAGCACGCATGTACATCAACGTTCATGTCTCTGCATCTTTGGGTAAATACGTTAAGAGAAAATAAGACTTCACATTCCATTTGTAAAGCCAAACTGAGTGTGATCTATTTGACTTTCAAATTTTCTGTAAATCCGTGTGTTTTTAATACCTGAGGCACAAGACTGATCATACGATAGTCATTGCCTACTGAAACGTGTGCCTTCTTAGGTAGGGTTACGAATGTTGACTCGAGCCAATCTGCTGTTATTTGGCCAGTTTTGTAAACTGAGTTAAAGAGCGAAGTAAGTAAGTTGAGAGCCTTAGTCCTTCAATAGAAGCTTTAATGTTTCAGTATGTATTTTATCAAGGCCGGCAGCTTGTCATTTTTTTTGTAATTTTAGAGTGTGGATAACTTCGCGCTTGGTGATTACTGGGCTTGATTCATTTATTTCACTGCCTGGTGTTAGCAGGTCTTGTCTATTGTCGCTGAAGAGATTCTCTATATATTCTTTCCAGCCTTTAGTTTTTCTTCAACTCCAGTTGCTATTTCATTCCGGTCATTTTTAAGAAGTGTTTTTTGATAGCTTCGTTGTTTACCCGCCATTTCTTTAACTTTTTATGTAGTTTAAATGTATCATATTTTTCTTGCAATGTTTCTATTTCTCTACATTTCTATGTCAACCATTCCTCCTTTTCTTCTCTACATTTCTTTCGAATGATGGTCTGTATTCCTTTGTACTTTGTGTTGTCTTTTATTTTCACCTTTTTTCTTTCTTCCATTAGCTGTAATATTTCGTCGGTCATCCAACCTTGTTTTTTCTTATTGTTCTTAAATCCAATCTCATTTTGTTGAATATCGTTCATGACTGTTTTTATTGATCTCCATATATCTTCACCTTTATTACTTCTATTTGTTCTTTGTAAATTATTCATTTCCTTCTCAAGTTTCATGATAATCTCTTGATTCAATGTTTTTAAGATCGTCAAGATTTATACGTTTTCCTGACATGTGCTTTTTGATATTGAAGAATCGTTGAAATCTAAACTCCATTACGACAGGGCTGTGATCGCTATATACATCTGCTGTATTGCTGAGTATAGGCTGTATTGTTTAAGATCACTACTTAAAGAATCTTTAATTTATTTTTTCCTTATAAACATCTGATAATTATGAAAGTTATAAGTCTAGTTATTTAGGATTTATTCTGTGTCAATTGAATAAGTACTGCAAACTTTTTGTCGATCATCCTTCTTGAGAGCTTATTCCGAGAACTGACTACTTCAGAATCTGGCAATTGATTTAATTCCAGTTGCATACGCCATTTAAATTAGCGGACCGAAGCTCGGAGTGGGGGGAGCGGGACTTTATCGATGATATGCTGCCAGTGTCACGATTAAAATTTTTGGAATGTTTCGATATTTCGATGGACTGCCGAATTTTCCTAGGATAGAAACGAGTTTGTTTCAAGGATTTTTGGTCGTTCAGAAAGGATCTGGTCTCCTATTTCATGCAGGTGTTCTGTAACTGCTGAAGTCGAAATATTACGAACACATACCGCCCTTCTCATTTCACAGATATGGGTTTTACCACAGCTACATGGAATACTGTAGACTTCTGGCTTTTCAAGAGATCACAGAGAGTTTAGAGCAGATAGAGAATCGTATTATTATTTTATGTTTCCGTTGAATTTTCAGAAAGCCATCTGTGACATTCTTATTGTATGAAAGGACTACAATCCCAACTGACTTATCTGCTTTACTTCTAGTTCTCGGAGATATCTGGTAAGATATCTCGGCATCTCGTCATCGGAAATTAACGGAAAAAAAAGGTGTATTAGTTCAAACTGAAGAGAGTTGTGACTGAGAGAATGATACAACTCTGTGAGCAAGGGAGTTGATAACTGGGTGATTTTGGGAGGGATGGTGATGCGAGGAAGCATTTAAATATTTATCCGTATGAGTGGGGTTTTTGTATACCGAGTGACCTAAAGTCATATCTGACTTTTGTTCAATGAGAATATCTTGGAAATGGAGAGTATTATTATTTTCAGCAAAATTTCAATCAAAAGTGAAGTGGATATTTAGGTATAAAGAGTTAAGATGATTGGGAAAACTCTAAAAAGATTATTGTCCGTGTGCCATATTCCGAAAGTGTCATCAACATAACGTTTCCAGAGTTTTGGTTGAAAACGAAAAGTGTCAATGACTTGTTTTTCGAAGTCTTCCATAAATATTTTCTTCTTCTTCCTATAAGATAAGTCTGTTTTTAAAGCCTCTTGTAACGTAGATGTCCAGCTTTCGTGCCATGTTTTTGGTGGTCGACTGGGAGGTCCCTTCTCGTTTCTGGTTTTTCATCCTTTACCCATCTTAGCCAGCTATTAGCTGGCATCCTACTTATGTAATCCTTCCAATAGCGACGTCTTGATCTGGCGAAACGGATAATGTCCTGAATCCTGAGTTCTTCTTGTATAGTGGTGCTTCATACTTGGTCTCTCAGGGTTATTCCTTTGATAGTGCGAAGTTTTTTCATTTCTGTACCTCTCATGATGTAGATGTTTCTGCTGCATACATTAGAACTTGTATTACTACGGTTCTATATATACACACTTTACTTTCTGTAGACATTCTGTCTGATGATGCACGCCCACATCTTCTACCGATGACAAATAACTCAGGTCCTCCCATAACGGCGGAAGAAGTTCGAGCTACGATCAGACAAATGAAAGAAGGAAAAGCCCCTGGTCCTGATAACTTCCATTCAGAATTCTTGAAGCTTCTGGACGATAATGGCATCAAACAGATAACACACATATTTAAGCGTATTTATGAAACCGGGAACATCCCGAAGGAGTGGTTAAAATCAGAATTTATAACACTACCAAAGAAACCAGGAACAAAGAAATGCGAAGACTTCAGAACGATTAGTCTCATGAGTCATCTATTAAAGGCATTTTTAAAAACCATACATAGAATGATCTACAAAGTTTGTGAAGAGCACATATCAGAAACACAGTTTAGATTTCGTGATGCGGTGGGAACAAGAGAAGCCATACTCAGTATCCAGGTGCTATTTCAGAGGTGTCGTTACTTTAACTGTGACGTGTATGCTTGCTTCGTGGATTATCGCAAGGCCTTTGATAGAGTGCAACACCATATACTCATGGAGATACTGAACCAGGTGGGGATTGACGATCGTGATTTAAAGATAATTGCGCATCTATATTGGAATCAGACTGTCTGCATAAACGTGGATGGAGACAAATCTGAAGCAATAAACATATTGCGAGGAGTTAGACAGGGGTGTGTTCTATCGCCACTATTATTTAATATCTACTCCGAACATATATTTAATAAAGCTCTCGAAACCAATAACGCAAGAATACTTGTAAATGGAAAACGTTTAAATAACTTAAGGTATGCGGACGACACCGTAATTATCGCAGATAGTCTGGCAGACCTACCGGAAACTATGACAAGAGTGGTAGAGGTTAGTCGGGAGTACGGGCTCGATATAAATATAAATAAAACCAAATATATGGTGATCAGCAAAAATAATATCCCGCATGAGGATCTGATAGTTTCCAATAATCAACATATTAAACGAGTCAATAAATATACATACCTGGGATCTGTACTGAATGACCAATGGGATCACTCACAGGAAATAAGGTGTCGTATAGAAAAGGCGAGAGCTGTGTTTGTTAAAATGGCATCAGTTTTCAAAAACCGCTTCTTGAAAATAACGACTTCTCCGCTGTTATGTCTTCTCCGTCTTGCTTTATGGAGCAGAATCCTGGACTGTAACTGAAGCCACCATGAAAAAGCTGACGGCGTTTGAAATGTGGCTATACCGCAGAATCCTGAGAATTTCATGGGTGGATCACGTGACCAACAAGGAAGTTCTTAGAAAGTTCTGGGAAAAAACCCACGGAGATAATAACCACCATAAAAACACGGAAGTGACAGTACCTGGGCCATATAATGCGTAATGAGAAGAGATATGGATTAATACAAGAAATACTGCAGGGGAAAATTCCGGGTAAACGTGGCCCAGGCCACAGGAGGATCTCGTGGTTGAAAAATCTTAGAACATGGTTTTCGGTAACAACCACGTCCGGACCGGATAGGCACCAGAAGAAGAAGAAAAAGAAGATATTCTGTAGGCATTTTTCCATATTAAGTCCCAAAAACAACTATATATTTTCGATGCTTTATTTGCCTGATTGAGTACTTCTTGATATAGATTTTTTGTGCTCGATAGCTATACTCCCAGGTATGTGCAGTGCATGTTTTGTGCTACTGTTTTGTTATGGATGACTAATTTACATCTAAGCTTTAGCTATAACCACCGATTCTGTTTTTTTCCACTGATATTCTCATGTTGTAACTTTCTGCTGTGGTTTGAAAACGATATATTATTTGCTGTAAACCACCTTCATTTTCTGCAGTTAATATTACAACATCGGCAAAGCACAATATTTTTATAGTTTTTCGTCTATTTTGTATCCACTATTTATTATTTTATTATTTTGTCTATTAAATTAAAAAGTGCCTATCGCCTTGTCGAATTCTAAATGATATTGGTACTTCTTCAGTTAGTCCTTACTGCGTCTTTATACATGTCGTATTGTTTTTATTGAGATGCTCTATCACTTTAATATAGTTGTTTTTAAAGTCATGATGTCGTAAAATTCGTATATACTCGTATATATATATATATATATATATATATATATATATATATATATATATATATATATATATATATATATATGTATATGTATATGTATATATATATATATATATATATATATATATATATATATATATATATATACATATACATATATATATATATATATATATATATATATATATATATATATATATATATATATATATATATATAAATATGTTTGCAATAACTGGCGAAAGAGAAGAGCCCATTGCCGTTTCAGATATTGGTTTATATATTTTCACTATTGTATAGCAAATAGTTCCAGACAGGCATTTCTCGAATAGAGTTAAGAAATTTTAGGGCAGATTTTGAGCGTCAAATATGCCTCTTAAAATTCTAAATGTCTCGGAAATGGGAACTTTGATGCTAACTAAAATGTCGTTGGGGTCGAGTTGGCTTGAATTATTGTACAACATGAGAAGAGTTTAAGGCAAAACTGTCTATCTGGCCGATGAGAGATTTTAAGACGAAAGCCAGATACTTGGTAAGAGAATACGTTGGAGAACCAATAGTGCTGACAGTTGGACGAAAAGGGTCCTTTGGTTTGTAAACTTTCGGAAGCCTTTAGAGGTACGGAATTTTGGAATCATAGATGTAACGTTTTGTTGATGTCTTATGCGAGCGACAATGTCTTAATTGCTGCTTTGATTAAACGTTCTATTGAAGATGCTGGATCCTTCTTTAGGGATTGGTATGAGCTATCAAATAGGATTTCTTGAATTCTGCTAGGATATTCTGCTGAATCCATGACAACAATAGAATTCCTTTATCCGCTTTCAAAATGATCAAATTCTAGTCCGACTTGAGGGATGCCAGAGATTCTGATTTTGAAATGTGTGTGGCTTACGGCTTAACCTTTTTGAGAATTCTAGCTGTTTCGAAACGAACTTCATTGTGAAAGAACCTTGTTGATAATAATTCACATATTAGAAATTTGCGGGAACCCAATACGAAATTGTAGCTTTTTTCTGACTTGAAAAGGGGGTATGATGAACTGACTGACTATGTTCGGAGGTGACTGTGGCTACGATGTACAGTAACCTGTGTATTATAATTAAAATAATTTTGGTTACTGAAAATATTATATACACCAAAAAAAAAATAATTTTTTTAAAAGGAAATCGTAAATTTGTGTTAAAAAAAATTAAATTTGAGATTAAAATGGCCAATTTCTCGGGCTTAAATTATTTAAATGAGTTCTTAAGTACCTCAAATGAAAGCTTAGAGACTAAGGAACATTTCTGGTGTTTCAGTTAATGTAGTAGTGTACTGAAAACAAGTTGTTTAAAAACATTCGTCAGAAGAAAAAAAAGTGAATCGGCAAAATTGATCAATATCATGAGGAATGAAAAAATATATCTAATATGTAAAATATGGCTAAAATTATGTTTGGATCAATTAAAAGAATGTCCATGGAACATATTTTCAGAGTTAACTAAAAAAAATAGCTTATAGTTTACAAGTACACCTATTTAATAAAGAAAAAAAAACCGACAAAAAACGGCCAATTTGTCCCCACCAGAAGGTTCAAATGACATTCAAAGCCTTTTAAATTTTTCGTTTTTTTTTTACCTGGAATCAAAATCTGTCAGAATTTTTAGTTTATCTTCCATAAATTTATGATAAAATTGCAAAAATACGCTAAAAAACCCAAAAAAAACTAGCATATCCTCCCATTTTTGAGGATATTGCCCCAATTTTTCAGCGTTCGGAATATTTTTTGGTTAATGTACTCGTTGAGACTAGCAGTATCCGACGATTTCATCTCAAAATCGTATTCTGACTGGAGTATAAAGATCCTTGATTATTTTCAGTAGCCTTTTACACAGTACATTTTCTATTCTAGGCTTAAGTAATGGCAAGAAACAATGAGTACCAAGTACACACACCTAATATTCCATCGTAGGCTGACACAGCAGTCACAAACCGACAGAGTGGTTGACAAAGTCAACACTTCAACGCAGGCGGCGCCGGCCTACTGAAAACAGACAAAGTCCATATTTCAGCAGTCTACCTATAATCCCCTCCAATCAGAAGGATTGGAGGGGACAAACAAGAAAGCAGAATTTACTAGTCCTTATCCAGGTACTTACGGAACGTTGGTAATATACAATGAATTGTACCAAGTACATACACCTAATACTCCATCGTAGGCTGACACTGCAGCCAAGAGCCGGCAGATGGCACACCCTCTATATTTATTAATTGTTCTGATAGATTATATACCTATTTCTAATACCTTTCGATTTATTTTGAATTTTTACCCTTGTTTTTAATACACTTACGCTATTGTGAAAACATAAACAAATAGTTAATAATAATTTTAATATAGTTTAACTTATCTAATGATTAATTCTTATGGCGTAATAAATGTTCAAAAATATGCCCGACTACTTGAATACACATGTTTAGTCGTTTTACTATATTTTCCTTCATTTTGCTTAGCATAAAGGGCGTTATTGTCCTGCACGCATCCCGTATCCTATTTTCCACATTTACTGGTGTTATAGGGGGATTTACGTAAACACGAACTTTAATGTAGCCCCACAAAAAGAAGTCTAAAGGTGTTAAGTCACATGATCGAGGGGGCCACTGAATGAATCCATCCCTACCGATCCATTTTTGTGGGTAACGATCGTTTAAAAATTCCCGAAATGAGCAGGAGCTCCATCTTGTTGAATCCACATTTGTTCCCTTTCAAAGTTATCAACTTCTTCATGAGGCTGGGGTAATTCATTTTACAAAAAAATTAGATATATAGGCCTGTTAAGCGGTTTGTGGAAAAAATATGGACCAATAATTCGAAAATTTAATATTCCACACCATACATCAAGCCACCAATGGTTTTGGTTTTGAACTTCCCGAACCCAAAATGGATAAACTGTTGAATAATAATGCATGTTATAGCTGTTAACTGCTCCATTACTGCGAAAAGTAGCTTCATTAGAAAACATTATTTTGGATAAAAAATTTGGAACGGCCTCTATCGCTACATTCACGGTGGTAAAAAAGTTTACTCGTCGTTTAAAATCACGGTCTTGAAGGTCCTGGTGTAGTTACATATGAAAGGGATGATACTTGTATTTTCTCGTGGTGCGATTAGCCGTAGATTGGCATGTCAGATAAGTCAGCTAGTTGACGGCTGCTGACCTGGGGGATTATCTCCAACATGAAGTAAAATCTCCATTTCTTTTTCCTCATTGGTAGCATTCTGGTTTACTACTTTCCGTTTCGTATACTCAACGCTACCACTACCATGGAACCGTTCCATTAAGCACTGAAAATATTTTCTAGATGGTATAGGTCTATTAGGATACTTCGCTCCGTAAAGCCTTACTGCCAAAAGAAAATTTTTTCCCGCCTCGCCCAGTATATAAACCATTATCAATTAATTCGTTTTTAGGAAAATCCATAACTATTACCTTTATACGTCACTTACTACAACAAAATTGAAATATTAGAAAAACTACTAGTTTTAAGTATATAACATTATTAATAAAAAAGTTATAAAATTTACGTAGAATATAAAAATAAATTAGAAAATAAGATGTTCCATTTCAAAAAAACATATGTTATATCGGCAACACTTTTTTGAAGTACCCTGTATACTCAAAAATAATTTTAAACTGTGCACGTTAACATTCCCTAAAACTGTTGAATGAGATAATGAACTTTACTCTATCGTTAACTCACCCTGTACTTAAGTATACTTTATCTAAATCAATTTTCTGTATTTTATCATTCATTTTCTTATAAATATATCTGGCAAATAGTCATATCCTATATTTGTATTAAATAGTAAATTTGCAATATATTAAGTCGAAGTTTTTTCAAACTTTCAAGTTTCGTTTAAGGAAAAAAAGAATATTAGGGGCGAATCTACTTATTGCAGAGAAGGTTTCCTATCTTCTTACAATTGAACTAGAAATGCTTAGACATATGCACAAATAACGATTGAAATAAAATCTCTTTGAATGGAGTTATACCATAATCCTTCCCAGCAAAATCTATAACCAAAGAAATATCACAGTTTTTTCAAAGAAACGACTCTACCTTCTTGGAGCCCTTTTCTATATCCATAGAGCCAATGAGGCACATTTTGTCTTCCTTACCTTCATCTTGGCTACGTCACTCTGTGTGAAATGAATATGTATTATGTAAGCCTTATCATCTTAAGATAAGAGAGTAAATCTGTTCCTTTAAAGCCCATTTGGTTTTTCGCACCTCCAAGCCCAAATCGAGCATTCCGTTACAAACTTACCTATCTTGTTATGGATAAGCCTCTCAAATATTAACTATTTAATACCGTAAACATTAAACACAACCCATATTGTACAGTTCAGCTACGCAATAAAGAAGTAAAAGCTCAAACTAACATCCAATTTATAAATACAATAAATTATACAACTCTTCGAAACAAAAATACTCTCAAGAAACCCGAAAATCCCCAAATTGCTACAATATTTCGTTCGCTCTCCGGCCAAAATATGACCAACTTTATTACGCAAGCCGTAAAAAATTGCGAAACTCCCCCAGTCTGAAATATTGCTATTGTTTTAATTGTAGCTTTGCGCCGAGCCGCTTATGAGGTTTGGACCATTTCCTAATAAAATTTTAATAAACTTTGTGGAGTGTAAATCTTTTTGAATTTTATACAGGGTGGATCAAACTTAGATATCGGTTAGAGGTTTCTAGAAGGTAACGAAATATTTATTTTAAATTTTTAGATTTCTAAAATTATTCTGAAACATATAGTTTTGCCTGATATATCATCGGAGGTGGCAACATACTAATTTTAAATAAGGTTTATTGAAATCTAATTGCTTGTTTGAATTCTAAGCAAAATTCTAGTCAGACTTTAAAGTAAGCCTTGGATAGGATGACCAACTACCTCAAGAAATATTGCAAATATGGAACCAATTCGAGTGCCAGTTATCAAGAATCCAAGCCTCTACTAAATAATAAATACCGTAAAAATGCTCAAGCGGTTACTAAAATAAATATTTTATATAGATTAATGTCTACACAAGGCACAATTGGTACAATAATTGCAGCCCACTGATACTGTTTTGGGAGCTAAACTTCCCAATTCAAATGTTTGAATGCTGCTTGTTCTAGGACAGAAACGGAGTTATTAATCTAGCTCGCTTATTTAAATAGACAGGTAAAAATGTTAAACACGTTGTAAGGTTTTTGAAAGTTTTTTTACAAATTAAATTTTAATTTTGCTAGTTATAATCAACAAACGTGATATCTGCAAAAGGAGGCATTAAAACGCTTTCAACACAACAAAAGTGGCTTAAATTGGCCTCTAACCCAAACCTCCACTTCTTGGAAGCATTCGGCAGTGATCAGTTATTTTACGTCACTTGCTAGTCGCATTCGTTAAAACATCACACTCCTGGATTATTGTATTTCCTCGCGTTTCAAGTTCCTTAGATTACGATAAAAATAGTCCCTCATTTCCGTCGGACTGCTTGCCAGTTTGGCTGTGTATATGTCTGACTATCCGTCGACACTATAATTTTTGAATGAAATCATCTATGGATTTTAAATTTGTTATACATATAATACTTTAAAGAAAAAATAAAAGGTATTGTCACAGTAAACATAAAAATACAGTAGCGACGCTCAAGAACATTTTTAGGTCCTGTTTTTTATAACGCATACGTCCTCTATCATACCAACAACATGGCTGCCAGCACGGTCGCGGGTTATGTTTACATCTGGATTTTAAAAAGAATCTTTTTACAACTTGCATCGAAATTCATAATTTTTCAATAAGTAAAAGTTTGACGTTATAATTGAAAACAATTATAAAAAATAACGGGTCAAGTGCAAGTTGAACTTGCGCAATTAGTGTTCTGTACGTTGATTGCTTTTAATATAAAAATTTTTGTTACGGAGCGGAGGTATAAAATGATCAGTGACTTCACAAAACACACCCCAAATGAGTTTTCAACAAAGTTTGTTTCCAATCTTTACGGAAATCTGATGACCTTGAACTTTTTGTTTTTTTTTTTATATAGCAGATAAATTATTAAAGGTGATAATTTTCATTCAATCTACACCCCGTGGAGAATATTCCAGAATTTTTTCAAAATTTTTTGATCAGTACCTTTCGAGATAAGGGGACCGCGATTTTTCGCGATTTTTTAAAAATAATGCAAAGAAAAGTGTGAGGAAGTATTACATTATATATATATATATATATATATATATATATATATATATATATATATATATATTACTCGTGTTTTCGCAAGCTTTCATTTGACACCACACTCGATAACCTAGTAAATTTTTTTTTTCACTTCCGATTTCACCCCCCAAAACTAACCCCTTAAGTCAAAATTGAACTTTCAAAACTACATGGCTAATGAGCCCATCAATTCCCATATTATTACCAAATTTCAACTTTCTATGACAAATACTTTCGGAGAGAAACGGGTGTGACAAACGAAACACTAAAAAGATGTCAAGAGGAAGTTTTTGTTGTGCAGTTAGTACTTGTAAAAATATATGTGGTGGGAGTTAGCTTTTTTTAGATTAACAATCTTAAAAGTTAATTTATTCATAATTCTTTCTTTCTCTTATGCAATATATTATATAAAGATTATGATAATTTTGTTTTCATATTAGAGATACAATTTATTTGTAAAACAGTTGATGTTTTATTAATGTTAATTTTATCGCGATATATAATTGTTAACATATTGACTCATTTCATCGAAATAAAATTAACGCAACCTTGTCCTAACTTTTCGAAATTTATCTTATTTAAAATTGTTTGATAGAGTTACGTCATATTATCTACTAAAATTCGCTAAACAAACTTTCAAAACTCAATCTGGGCATGCAAAAGTAGTAATTCTCCATCGCGAATGAGTTTGAATAAATCAGTGCATGGTTTTAATTTTTTTATGTAAGTAGTATATAGGCACGAAAAGTTATTAGTTGTATGAAAATTATTATATTAGATTATAAAATAGAGCAAAAAGTGCGTTCAATTCATTTTTAAGTTCAGAAGAAAGAAAGAAATCTTAAAATGATAATTATACTTATTTTCAATCTCTCCAGCTTACTGGAATTCATTGATATATAAGGAGTATAATTGTTGACATTATACGCGCGAAGCTGAAGGTGTGCAGAGATAATATATTCTGAAAATGAACATTTTTCCTCCCCGGGCAATAACTCTAATAGTTGAGAAATATAAATTCAACAATGAGATATTTAAATGAAAGCATTAAAGCCAAATGTATTTTTTTCTTGTATTTTTTGCCTTTTCCCCTGTTTTTGTATATCTGTTTTAATAAGAACTTGATAAAAAAATGTTCCTAAAAAAACTTTTCTCGTTCTTTTGTTGCTCAGCAAAATTCATTTTTATTCTACAGAATAGGATTTTTCTTGAAAGATGGAATCTGAATATTTCAAAAACTCGCATGAATCATACCAGCAACATGGAGACAAGTCATATGATCATTACAAACTCGAACTCCTTGAGATCAAAGGTCCCGAGTCGGACTGTAGCTACTGTGTTTTATGTTTACTATGGTATTGTTTTCGGGTAGTATCACTTCAGGAGAAAGGGGTAAAAGGAGTGAGGGTAATTTAGTATAAAAATAATTCATGGTTATGAGAATTTGGCCTTAATTGAGATAATGAATAAATTTTAAGCATATTTATTTTTAGTTGAAGATATAAAGATTTGAAATGGTGAGATAGAGTGTTAGAAGAGTTGCTTCGTACATATCACGTTATTATCACTTTCGGGCTTCTTGGCGCCGAGAAATCTAAGTTGTGTTATTTTTCATTATTTTCCATTTGCCTGTTGTTCAACTCATGTGGTACCCATCTACTGGTCTTCTGAATCTTTCCCATCTCTCGTAGCCGATTGGAAACAGCTTGCTGACTAACGCCCAATTGCTCGGCGAGTTGTTTTTGTGTTTGTGAATCATCTTCGTCCAACAATGCTTGCAATTCCACATCTTCGTATTTTTTTGGCGGTTTTCCACGTTCCTTGTCTACAAGATCGAAGCCACCACTTTTGAAACGCCGAAACCATCGTTCACAGGTATCTTGCGATGGAGCATGTTCACCATAAGCTTCTCGAAGTAATCGGTATGATTCAACAGCAGTTTTCTTCAAATGGAAACAAAAAATTAATGCTGTCCGCGAATGCTCTTTGTTCGGTATAAATTTCGACATATTGAACACAACACAACACTATGCACACAATTTTCCAATTTATCACTCGTGCGCATTTGACACTTGTTGATGACACAACAAAATTGCGCAGTATCAAATCTTTATAGCACAAACTGCATTGGTGCACCATCTGTTGTCTGAAATCCGCATTTCATACTTACACCTGATATTATTGCCAATTATTTATAGTCAAACATACAAAAAGCTAAGTCGATGGGAGAAAATTAAATAATTTCTCCGTATATATAGTGTTTTACGACTTTTCGGTGCTCTTGGAGTCCAGTATTTTGAAATTTATGTGATTTTTCAGTATTCTCACATATAACGGATCAATGATGTAGAGCGGAATTGGACAGATTGATTTTTAAAATTCTTAGAGTCGAGGAATCTAAATATTATGTTATTTGTGTCAGATTGCAAATAACCGAAACATATAAATTAATTCCCATGTATACTTCTCGTATACTTATCATTTAAACTTTGATCACCAATTTTAGTATCATTAGACTAAGCTCGTCGATATCTATCAAATAAGGGGTCACTTGGCCAAATTGGTCCAATAGTCTAAAGCAGAGTGGAGCTAAACTACGAATGCCTTTATTCCGTGTAATCTTGAAATCTCAATACTTACGCTCATCCAATATGTCTCGAAACATAATATCTCTCGTGATATTAATGTTATCAGGAAAACATATCTGACATTCAAATATACCCAGTATAATAATCTCAATTAAGCCAAGGGCAATATATCGCAGAATAGTAATTTTCGTAATTTGTTACCCCTTAATTACAGGAAAGCATTTTACCGTTTAATTGAATAAGGAAAAGTATATTTGAGACAAAGTTGAATATAATTGTAACAACATGTTGTGATTGTGAAATGGGGTATATGGTCTGGCAAATTTAATATATATCGCAATTATCTTCATTCACGTTCTCTGAACACCCTTCATAAATATAGGTTAAGAAATAAACACCGAGTTTGGTTTCTACACACTCAAGGATAGTACTTAAGTCAAGCAATAGTACTGCTTGCTTAGTTTAAAAAATCAAATGATGTGTTCTAGTTAGTCACAAACATATGTATCAAAACTACCCCCTCACCCACTCTTCTAACCCGTATTACCTTAAATATTATTTTATATAACAGAATAATAAAATATTAATAATAACGGTGAGTTTCCGATGAAAAATATATTACTTAGTATATATCACCACTACACCAAACACTTTATTTTTGCACTCGACGCGCGTTTCGCTAACCATGTTAGCTTCATCAGGAGCGATGATTGACTAAAGCTAAACTACAAATCTACCCTGTTTATATACTTAGCGTAACCCTTGAATTACTCAAGCGGAACTAATAACATAGGCAAGGCCGTCAGTTCCGGTCAAGTAACCAGTAGAGGGAACTATAAGGAATAGGCCCTCTGTCTTTACTTAAACTCCTTTTACATTTTATAACTTCCATACTTTCGTATGCGTTCAACAATCTCCTATCAGATACGTTTTTTATTAATCTTAGATTATCTAATGTTACAGTATGATCAGCTTCAAGGGCATGTTCGGCAATGCTAGACTTTTCTGTTCTACTTTATTTTAAGTATGCTAAATGTTCTTTAAATCGTGTTTTAATTGACCTTTTAGTTTGCCCAACATACTTTTTGTCACAATCATTACAACTAATTTCTTAAATTCCACTTTTCTCACAATTAGGAATCTTATCTTTGGATTTCCTAAGATATTCCTCAGATTGTCCGATGACTTATAGACTAAGGTGAGGCCTACCTTATTAAATACCTTATTGAGTCCCTTGCTATATTTCGGATTATATGGTATGGAGACATACTGGGTGTTATTTTCTTCGCGTGTAAAAAAGGTGGAATTCTGAATATTAAATCTAAACTTATGTCTATTTATTAGCTTATTTTCTAAGTCATCGTCATAACCATTAACTCTAGTTTTATTTCTGATACGATTCCTTTCTTTATTAAAGTTTACTCTATTCAGAGGGAAAGTGACCAAACGATGAACTAAAAAAATGTAATGAGGCTAATTTATGTTGTTTGCAATGAAATGAATCATCTGTTACTGTATCCTTCCTATAGATATCAAATTCTAATCTATTATTATTTTTAATAATTAAAATATCTAGAAAAGTCAATTGTCCTCTGTTCTCAACTTCGTAAGTGAATTTAATGGAATCATCCCGGCTATTTAATTTAGAAACAAAATCATTAATATTTGCTTTCTTTGTATCAAAAATCGCGAAAATATCATCCACATACCTATACAATACCCTTGGGAAATATTCGAATTCTTAACTGGCTTCGATTTCAAACTTACTCATGAATAAATTGGCTATGAAAGGTGATAAGCAATTACCCATAGCTGTTCCTTCTTTCTGAACATAAAGTTGATTGTTATATTGGAAATAATTTTGTTCCATACAAAGTTTAGATAATGTTAAGTATTCACGAATAATTTCGTCTTCAAAGTCATTCATTTTAAGTAATTGTTCGAGATATTGTAAAGTTTGTGGAATTGGCACACTTGGGAACAAAAAACTAATATCAAAAGAAATTAAGACTTCACCTTCATTAAGAACTAGATTTTTTGTTTATTAATGAATTCTAAAGAATTCTTCACCTCAAAAGTATTTAATGGTAAATTCTCAAGTTTTTTTGATAACCATTTGGATATTAAATATATGGATGATCCGACCGATGAAACAATGGGTCGCATTGCTTTTCCAGGTTTGTGAATTTTGGGTAAGCAATACAATTTTGGTATGGTCGGATTACTCACATTTAATTTAAATTTTAGCGAATCGAAGACAATGTTCTTACATTTTTTTAATGAATTTTTAACCTCTGATATCATTCTCGGTAATGGATTTCTTACTACCTTTTCATAAGGGCCAGATTCAATAAGATTATCTTCGCGTTCAAAGTAATCTTTCTTATCCAATATAACAACCTTATTTCCTTTATCCGCTTTTAAGTAGAAGACATCTTTCTTTTTTAATCCTTTAACTACTTTTATGTTTTTTCGTGAATTAGAATTTGTGTTGTTAACCATGTTTTTCGATATTTGATTGCGACATGCTCCCCTAACAAATGATTTACTATTTTCTGGAAGTGTACTAATGGAACTTTCAATGTGACTAACTATTTCTGATAAACTATTATGGAAATCATAAAATGTAAAAGTAGTTTAAATAAAGACAGAGGGCCTATTCCTTATAGTCCCCTCTACTGGTTACTTGACCGGAACTGACGGCCTTGCCTATGTTATTAGTTCCGCTTGAGTAATTCAAGGGTTAGGCTAAGTATAAATAGGGTAGATTTGTAGTTTAGCTTTAGTCAATCATCGCTCCTGATGAAGCTAACATGGTTAGCGAAATGCGCGTCGAGTGCAAAAATAAAGTGTTTGGTGTAGTGGTGATATATACTGAGTAGTATCATTGTGGCAGAGATTCCACATTCCCAACTTAAGAAAAATATATTGATCTCACAGAAGGGCGGCAGCGGGTTCAACTCACCCCATTGGCATGGAGCAAGTTTAAATTCACAGAAAATTACGAGGAGGCACCACCAGCTACAGAAAAAAAGATTTCTTGTGACGAGAAGTCAAAAACCAAGGAAAATTCAATGCAATCAATTTATTATAAAGAATATGTTTAGTACCTACGGTACGGTAGTAAAAGTGGTAAGTGAAATAATTTAAATAAACGTAATTAGATTAAATGCAAAAATATATTATAAATGGATTTAGCAACCAGGTAACAGTGATTATTTGTAACTATTCCGAATAAAATCACTGTAGGTATTAAAAATATTTAGCGAAAACATAAAAACTATGTAACATTTACAAATACCCGCCGTTAACTTACTCTCTAAGAAACCGGTCAAGTGCAAGTTAGACTTGCGCAATTAGTGCTCCGTACCATGATTACTTTTAAAATAAAATAAAATTCTTACCTAGGCTAAGTTAATTAGGTCCCTTACATCTTAAGATCCAATATGAATTTTCACGTTTTTTCTTAATCAATATTGTATAATAGTTATAGCGTCTTAACTACCTAATAGCCAATAGCTCAATTTAGAATCTAGTAATAAAATTGCAAAACAAATATTTACTATCTAAATCCTTGTTTAATTATAAAAAAATAAAATTATTTTGTGTTTAGAGGAGCAACACGCTGTAGTAGTAACGTACTCAAAATTATGTTAATAAAAATCTCCATCATATTGTCGTGAAACATACTTTTTAATAATGGTACAATATAACGAATTGGACCAAGTACGTACACCTAATACTCCATCGTAGGCTAACACAGCAGTCACAAGCCGACAGAGTGGTCGACAAAGCCAACACTTCAACGCAGGCGGCGCGGTTTTCTAGGGATCCCCTCAGATATATGTAGTTCAATGTAAAACTACTGAAAACATACAAAGACCATATTTAAGCAGTCTACACGCTATTCTCTTATTTATCAATCCATTCCTTCGTATCATGGCTCATCACTCGGGCTAGGATCGACAAACAACAGAAAAGAATTTACTAGTCCTTATCCGGGTACTTACGGAACGTAATGGTAAGATACAACAAAATATACCAAGTTCGCACACCTAATACTCCATCGTAGACTGACACAGCAGCCACAAATCGACATAGTGTACCTGAATAAGGACTAGTAAATTCTGTTTTCTTGTTCGTCGATCCTTGCCCGACTGATGAGCCGTGATATGGCAAAACGCGTCTTGGGATAGATTGACAAATAAGAGAATGTTGAAATATGGACTTTGTTCATTTTCAGTAGTTTTACATTAACCCATATATGCCTGAGGGGGATCCCTCTAAAACCGCATGGCCTACATTGAAGTGTTGACTTTGTCAGCCACTCTGCCGGCTTGTAGCTGCTCTCTTACACTCTTCCTGTTCCCGAAGATAACAAGAACCATGAAAATACTCAATTACCAACATAGAGGAGACAAAGACAGAATCGCTGAGTTCTAGAAGTGCTTCGAGGATTAGAAAAAGCGGTGGCTCAAGTGTATTGGATCTGGTGTGGAAACTACCTTGAAGCGGACAAAAGTAATATACGTGCATAAATAAACAGCTTTTAAGATAAATGAAGATTCTGCGTATTTTTTAAACAAACCTCTTATGAATTACTAGTCGGATTCCGCGTCAAAAAGTGGTTTGAAATAAAATATACGGTGGATCATATATAAACGAGATTTATTTTTTAAACTTTTTATTTACTATAACAAATAAACCAAGTACATATTTTTCAACATAATCTCCTCCTCTAGAAATGCCCAGAGTATCGGAAGCTTTTTGATACCGTCATCGTAAAAGGGGGTGGCTGTGTCAGTAACCAATTGCGCACGAAGCCCTCCACCACGTTGTCGTCATCAGATCTTTAGCCTCCCAGTGCTTCTTTGAGTAGCCCAAAGAGATGAAAATCTTAGGGCGATAGGTCAGGGCTGTAGGGAGGGTGATCAGGTGTTGTTCAACTCATTTTCGCGAGTGAGAGTTGCAGTGTGGGGTTGAGCGTTGGCAGACACTTTACGGAATCCTAGGTCCTTTGTGATAATGTCTTGAGTGCTCCCATAACTTATTCCGACTTCAGAAGACATTTCGGAAACCGTCAAACGTCGGTCGCCCTCAATAAGGTCACGAACGGTGCGAATGTTCTTCTCGGTAATGCTCATCCGTGGATGATGATCATGACTCATATTCAACGTCTTCATGGCCTTCCATGAACTCCTTATGACAGGCGAACACACGAGGCATTGATAATGTTTGATTTCCGAACTATGCCGTCAATCTTCACAGAATTTCGGTCGATTTTACGCTTTCGCGAGTGAGAATATCAATAATGATGCGTTGCGCAATTAAAGGGCGCATGTCTCACTCCGGTATCGTGAGCTGTACTACTGAATGCACCTAGCGAGGCAAACCGGTCGTTCTCTCCACATTGCTAGAAATGGCGGCCCGCTCCGAACGATACTAAACGCTCAGTACAGAAAGTCTCATTTATATTTAATCCACCCTCGTATGTACGTTGGGTAACTAAAACCATTTTTTCTTGTTTCGTTTTTTATTAAATAACGGGTCTATAATAAAAAATATCAATGATTTATAACTGAACTGGAGTAAGCATTTCTTCACCAGCCAAACCTCGTAGAATATTTTTTGCAGTCAGTTCCGCCATTGCATTTCTAGTATTGTTAGTAGCACTGCCAACATGAGGTGTTAATACTGAAATAAAAAGTTTATTAAAATAATATTAAGCATATGTAGAGATGTAGAACTAACAAGTAAAAAAAAAATTGGATAGCCTTAAATATATTCATTTCAAGCGTTCAGTAGTTCAACCCTAATAGTGTACTTTTATATTTTCGTTTATTTTTATTTTTCTGGATTATTGCTTCAATTGCCATTGAGATTCGTATTTCCAGAGGTATAAATAAAAAATACTTTTTTACTGCTCCATTGCAATAAAACTTACGGTTATAGGGTCATAACATTACAATAAATTACGCGATTTAGGGGCCCTTTTACATAAATAAGATAAGAGGTCGCATTTTGAAAAAAGTAGTAGAGTTATTTTTCATTTCAATTCCATCTTATTCTTTATAAGCAACTTAAGTACGTCGTTTTTTATATAAGTTGTCGAATAACATTTTCATGTCTAGCGACATAAAAAAACTCTACATACAGAGTAGAAGCAATAATTGACACCTATTTCACAGTATTTCAGAAACTTTTTAATTTGCGTTAAAATTTGAGAAAATGGTCCTACCTAATGGAAAACAACCAAAAATTGTTCTATTTATTCAGTTTGATACTACCGAAACCCATATCTCTATTAATGTTGTTAGAATATTTGTAAATTTCAATTAATTTCCTGAACGTTCACAGATAAAAATTGCAGAAAAAAGGAAAAGTTGGGTTTTTCTGACATTAATGGTACGACCTTTTGCGTGTTGAATTCTTTGATATTGATCCTTTAGTTTCTCCTACACACAGTGTACCAGAACAGGGATTTTTATAGCCATCTTTAGGTTGCTACAGAATTTTATCTTATGGTTATCTCCAGCACTGCTAAATTCTCTTAGAGGTTTAGCAGATTGTGCGAATATTGCATCTCCCTTAGGTACCGTATATGTGTAATACGTATCTACTATAATTAAGGAAACAGGAAAATATACCGAAAAGAAATGAATTGTACAATCAGCGATAGTTATACACAGACACTCTACAGGAGGTCACTTCAATATAAGAGAAACCAAAGTTTTTGTTTCAATCTCAAATTTCTATGAACAAAAATTTAGAGAATCAATGGGAATTTAACAACTTTAATAGAGATAAAGGTTACAGTCTGCATCACGGGTGGAAATCGATTATTACACGGTGTTCTAATCTTCGAAAGTAATTATTTCTGAAGGCGAAACGTCACAAACTTACTCCTATTTGACATGAACTAATCCCAAGCACCATGATTTCAATTTAAGCAGAAAAATGACTTCGTGACCTAGCAGACGAAGACACAAGTTTTGCTTTTGTATCAATTGAATACCAGGGCGTACCGACTATCTTTTATTAAACTAGAACATGACATATCTTCCATCACTTATAGCTTGTCAGCTAGTCTTAGACTAAGACAACTGTCATCAATTCTAGCAACATAATCAAAGCATAAACTAAAAAAAAAATAACTATTCCTTTAATCTATGGTGTTAGCAAATAACAGACGTCAGCGCATCAGATATCGCCGAAGGTTTTAATGTAAGAGCAAAGCTCACTGGAAGAACAGAAGTACATCATACTACTATCGCCACAGACGAATAGGATACTACTATCCCTATTCGTTTTTTAGAGATAACTATATAAATGAAAATTCAATTGAATAGAAAAATACTGTTTTCAAGCTCCCAATAACTCTCAACTTAACTAACTGTCTGAGAGAGAAGCGACAGTAAAAGATTAAAAAAAAAATAGTATTTATTGAAATCCTGTCTTGCTGACTTCCAGGTCTACTTAGGCAAATAACCAGATCAAGTATTTGTTAAAAAACAGGCCAGAATCCTCGGTGTTATTAAACCTTTGACACTAACAGAATAAAAATTCTCAGTGACATGACAAATACGCTGATTTCTGAGTCAGAGGAATTATCATCGGGCAGCAACTTACTTTGGTAGTTGTTCATGAAAATCCTGAAAGCAGTTATCCTTCGTTGGCTTCCTCTTTTAAAACAAATGAGTTTTGCCTAATGTCACTAAGTGAGTAGTTTGTGAGGAGTGATTATCGGATATACGCCTAGCTGTCGCGACATTTTGTGAAGCATTCACGTTAATCTTGAGTCGTTGTATATGGTACTTGGAAGTTTATATGTGGATCTTCATATAAAAAAAAAAGTTCGTAAAAAGGGTGTCATGGGGAGTGGCAAGATCCTGAATCGATGGAGTATACGAAAATTTTGCTTTTAATTTTCTGATAATGTGTCTTCTTATGGAAGAATATCACCCTATCAACGAAAGACTAATTAAAATAACTTTAGCAGCAAAACCATATAGAATACACTTTCTATAAATTTATATGCCAACTTCAGACTCACCAGACCAGGATGTTAGGATATCTACAGCGAAATTGAAAGAAATATAACAGAATCACCGAAAAAAGAAATGACAATCCTACTTGGAGATTTCAACGCAAAAATAGGAAACACACAAAACATGTTGATGTCCGTAAAACAATTGGAAAATACGGTCTTGGTGTGTGGAATAAAAGGTGCAAAAGGTTACTTTAATTTTCCATCGAAAATGAAATGACGATATTGAATACCACTTTTCAACAGCATCGTCGTCGCCTCTGTACATTGGTATCTCCAAATACAAAAATCAAATAGATTTTATACTGATAAATACGAGATGGCGCACCAAAACGGGGAGCAGAATGTGGATCTGATCATCGGTTACTCCTGGGAAAAATTGAAAATCAAATGTCAAATATAAAACATCAAAAAACAGAAACAACGATCAGAAATCCAACTCCGGAGACATTCTAAAGACTGCTTCGAGAAACTAAAAGGACAAGGATGACAGACGATATCAATACAAAATGGAAAGAATCTAGAAGCTGGATTACGTTCACAACTGAGAACAATACAGTTACAGAGAGAATGCACAGGAAACAATGGATGTCAGAAGAAACAATGAAAGAAATAGAAGAAAGAAAATATTTAAGAACGATGGACATAGCTGATGACATAAAACAAGCTCGATTAAAACACACAAATCATTTAATTAAAAATCTCTGCAGAAGAGACAAAAACTCCGACATAAACAGCATATGCAGTGAAGTCGAGCAACATTCAGCGCAGGCGATTAAAAATGAGGAAGGTGAGATTATGGGGGACCAAAGAGGGATTTCAAAGATTTGGAAATAATACAGCGAAGAATTATAAAAAGACTCTTCTGACCCGGTCCATGCCCCCTCCACCTTCAAATAAACCATCATGAACCAAGTATTCTGAGATCAGAAGTAGAAAATGCCATTGCAAGACTCAAAAATCGAAAGACACTAGGCCCAGATACCAAAACAGCCGAAATCCTTAAAGCTATGGAGTAATGTGGGGTCGACTTACTACATGATATATGCTGTATGGTGTGGAATACCGGCAAATGGCCTGGGGACTGCAAAGAGTCAATATTCATACCGATATACAAAAAAGGCTCTCCCACAAAATGTACTAACTATAGAACTGTCTTCTTGATATCTCACGCGAGCAAAGTTTTTCTAACGATACTAAATGAGCGTCTCAAGTCTTATCTGTTGCCACAAATATCAGAAAAACAAAGATGATTTATACTAGGAAAGGGAACACGGAAGCAAATTTTGAATGTACGTCAACTGATTGAGAAAGGAAGAGAACGTAACATCAAAATTTATCTCTGCTTCATCAACTCTCACAAAGTGTTTGACAAGATGAGATGGCCGAAACTATAGTCGATTTTGAAAAAAATTGAAACACCGCCACACTTATTAAAGCTAATACAAACGCTTTACAGATACAGCATCGTCCAAGTGCGTGTTAATAACATATACACAGCAAGCTTCACCACGAAAACTGGTGTCCAGCAGGGATGCATTCTTTCGCCATTACTATTCAACATTTATATGGGGTACATAATGCACGAAGTTTTCAATAACTGGAATGGTGGTATCGCCGTTGGAGAAAAACGCATACAGAATTTACACAAAGCAGATGACTCCTTGATTGTAACTAGGAATAAAAATTTAAACAACTCTTTAAGATTACCACTTATTTTTATTATATTATTGCTGACAATTGCTTCGACACACTGTGTCTTCTTCTGGGGCACGATGTAAATTAAGTAACAAAGTATGTTACAGAATATATAGTTTACCTAATTACAAGTACTAAATTAATTAACAATATTTACCTTAATACCTAGAAAAAGTTCAATAAAAGAGACCCTTCCCCATCTAATTGATCGTTGAGTAATAAACCTGAGGATTTTTTTCTGGTTAATTTCTACCTATTCTAAGCAATTCAGTAATTTTCCTTTCTTTCTATTATGCAAAATTTTCAAATCTTCATTGAATGTATGATTTTCATCTGTTAATTGTTTAGCGTAATGAGATTTGTTACTTTTCATTCTATAGCTTTGTTTATGTTCCTTTATTCTTCTATAAAATGACCTGCCTGTTTGTCCTATATAGGTTTTATTGCAAGTGCCACAGCATAATTCGTAAACCCCCTTTTATTTTCTTTTTTTATTTTACTTTTATTATTTTTAATATGTCGAGCTAATGTGTTATTTGTACGGAAAGCGATGTTTACCTGATTTTTATGGAAAAAATTTTGAATTTTATTAGTCAATTTTCCGGCACTTTTTTCCTGCAATCAATAGTTTTCACGGATACTTTCACAACAGTCCTTTTCAGAATTTTCCCTGCACTCATTCGTTTTCACGGCTACTTCCACAACCAGTTCTGTTTAGAACTTTCCCTGCACTCAATCATTTTCACGGTTACTTCCACAACAGTTCTTTTCAAAACTTTCCCTACAATCAGTCGTTTTCACGGCTACTTCCACAACCAGTTCTTTTCAGAACTCAGCTTCCAATCAATTTTTTCAAAAGGGACAGTCAACATTATTTGACTGGACTACTTTTATTCACTTGCTCCTTCTCTTATCTTCCCTGCAGAAATCTTCAGCTCTATATGCAATAGAGTGTCAAAACAGTCCAAACAGTTTCGGTGTTGTTTGTGGTGAATATGTCATTTCGGTCAGGAGTAAATATGAAACCTATTTCGGTATATCAACAAACAACTTCAAGTCTTCTGGGATATCAAATAGTATATGCCAAAGTAAACTTGACAGTTGTTAAATGATAATTTTCATTATCTCATCTTGATTAGAATCGCCAATAGCATCAGGTAGCATGGTTGCAATATAGAATCTCTTCGTCAAGGCATTTTGGCACCGCAGAACATATGGTCGCTATCAAAACTTATTTGGGACATTGAAGTAATACCTGCAGATCCCAAAAGTAGTGAGTATATGGCGAATTTAATCATTCCCGAATATCATGCCCTTAAAAACGATGAAAATCTCATTTTGAGCTCATTTTTACCAATTTTTATGGCTATTTTATACAAAATCCAGTTGTGATGGATCAAAACGAACCTCGAATTCACGATCAGCGACACAAAAAGCATAGCCCAGATCTATTGTAGCCAAAGTAAATTGACAAAAAAAAAATTTATGGTCCTGTGTAATCAACCTCAACAGCTACTATGGTATGAAATCATAGATTTCTAAGAATACCTAGGGTCTCTTAATATCAATACCGGCCAGTGTCATTCAGAAATACGTAGGAGACTCTCAATTGCTCGCTTTGCAACCACAAAATTATCATCGAATTCTCGGGATATCGTAGGTTGAACATCGAACTAACTAGTCTATTTTATAAAAACTAAAAATTACTGAAAGACTGAACTCACTTATAAACCAGTCATACTTGAAGTATTTCGGCCACCTCAGTAGAAGACATGAACTGGAATCACTGGTCATACAGGGAAAAGTTGAAGCCAAGCGCTGCAAGGATAGATTACTTTCACGTTGGGTGGATCAGATGAAACAGTTGACCGGGAACTCATTGCATGAAGCATCAGAGCATGCACAAAGCCGAGAGAACAGTGGCAGATGATAGTTCAATCGATTTATTGAGCACAGAGTCACCATACCCTCTCGGGGGTGAAAGGACATAGAAGGAGGGTCTCTTTGATTTCGAAACTTATTTATTTTCATCTGTTATATGAAAGCTAGAAAATATATTTTGGTTTATGATGTTAAGCTGTTTGAAAAGGTGCATCGATGAAACAAAGAATTATCATTAGAAGTGCATTTTTAAGAAAAATTGGATCTCATTCCTAAAGGACAGCAAAAATCTCGTTAACACGATTCAGATGATGACAAGGTATATTGGTTGTCAAAAAAAGACCTAGAAGACTCGTGAACTCTCTGTAACAAGTAGGAATCCTTATTGATTCATCAATAAGCTAAAATTTTCAAAATATTCAAATTCTGGGAGTCGATTGTTTCTGGGTGCCCAATCAAGTAAATAGGTCTCTTCTGAATAGAATTTAGCAGGTGCAGAAAAATATTTAGAAGCGGAGCCTCAAGCATGGAAAGACTATGTCATCGATGCCCTAACTTAAGCTTTGGATAAAACGAAAAACTGCTGTGGAATATACAGTTTTCTAGTACAAATAATTTTGACACTTAAAATATTACTTTAGGAATTAATTTGTAATTTGCAAGAATAGCAAAAGGTATCTTAAAATTAGTGACACTTGACAAGTAAAAATATTTTATCTGTTGTTGGTAGTAGGATGGCAATAGTGTTTCATTTCTTATCTTATCATTTGTATTTATTGAGTTTGGTACGAAAAGCTTTCCTTTAGATCAGCGTTTTTCAACCTGTAGGAGGCGCCCTACTAGGGGGGCGTGATTACACTATTGGGGGGGCGCGAGCGTATCGAAAAGAAATTATTATTAAAAACATTCATTAAAAACATTTAATATAATTTATTGAAAGGAAAGCACAACAAAATACATTCTGACATAATAAAAATAAAATACACATTTACACTGATATAATACACCTATAAATAGGATTGTATTAGTACTGCACAATGTATTTACCTAATAATTAACATATAAATACTAAATTAAAAACAAGTTTAATAATTATTGGGCCTGTTTTGCAGAGCAAAGATTTTGGAAGGATGGTTTAATATTAGAAATATTCTATATTTAGTTGAGATCTATATTTTGTTTTCAAAGCAGCCACCACAGAAAATCCGATTTCGCAAAGGTAGGATGTTGAAAATGGTAATAGTATACGAAATACTCTTGTTTTCAGTGCAGAAAACTCATCATTCTCCCCTCTCCAAAATTCAAAAAGTGATTTATTAATAAATTGTTGTGTCTATGAAGATTTCTTCTTCGGAAGTTGAGAGCCCTTCGGGAGTATTTTGAAATGGATCCCTAACCTACTTGTAACTTGCTACCAAGTTGTCGTCAGTAAGAAAATACTATTTAAAATTCTTTGTCAACATAGCTAGATGATTTTCAATGGTTACTAAAACAACTTTCACATGTTGTTCTTCAGCCTTGTATGTTTTAACACATTCACCCACATTTGCAAACATTTCTAGGTTTTTTTACTTTACATTTCTGGTCCACTTATATCAAATATATGTGTATTTGTTCGTTGGAGTTGAAGATTTAAGGTATTTAGTTTCTCGAATATATCGACCAAGTAGCTCAATTTCATCACAAATAAACTATCTCAAAACTTCTCGGCTTCCGGTCGGTTTTCCTCTTCTAGAAAAATGGCGATTTCATTTCTTAATTCATAAACACGTTGCAAACATTTCCCACGTGATAACCATCTTGCCTCGGCACCCATGCCTTTACAAAGTGCAGAAAAAATTCTAGATTTTAGGGGTCTTATTTTAATATAATTTACTACGGTTACAACTGTAGTGAGCACAATATTCAGAGCAGGACTCATTTCTTTGGAAGCCAGAGCTTCTCTGTGAATCATACAATGTGTCCACACATTGTATGTTTCACAAGTGCCTGTACACTTTGAAATCCTCCAGACATTGAATAAGGACCATCGGTACATATTCCGATGCAATTTTTCCACTCCATATTTGCCTCGTTTATAAAATCATTTAAGATAGCAAATAATGCGAGTGATGTTGCTTTCAGTTCTATTGGTTTGCAGAAAAATAGTTCTTCTACTGCTAACATACCAACACAAAATCTAACATAGGCAATGAAATGAGCATCTGTTGCCTCATCAAGCTGAATTGAAAACAATTTGTCACGCAACTTCCCAAAAAGCTGATGCCGTACATCTTCAACTATATCACCAATTCGACGGGCAACAGTATCATTTGATATAGGTATGGATAGCAATTGTTTGGCAAAATTATCTCCAAACATAGTTTCTACAATCTCAATTGCTGCTAGCAAAACTCGTCACTAATGGTGTGAGGTTTTTTATATCTGGCTATTTTATATGAAACTTTGTAAGAGGCAAATAAAACTTTTTCATTCACAGACAAACTTTTTTTAAAAAGTCATTTCTGCTTTACATATGATTTTAATTCGAAGAATTCTCGGGGTTTGTTAAGGTACTTACTATGAAGCGTTTCCAAGATTTTTGAGCAAATAACACACATTCATTCTTCATTTAGTTCAGTACTGGTAAACCCTAAATTTAAGTATTCTTGAGAATATTTTCTTAATTTTATTTTCGGAACTACGCTCGTCTGTTCTCTTGTTGATGCTTGACTATCGTCTAATGCTCGATTACGCCCACTTAAAAATTTATCCATGATCCTGATTTACTGCCGTAAATACTTAATACTTTGAATTTCAATTAACACGTAAATTACAACATCCACATTCACGACAAATCCGATAGCAGTAGAAGGATCAGCTCGACTGAGACGGGCTGTAATTGAACGAGGTGCAGCATTTATACACTTTTGGGCAGACTTTTCGAACATTCGAGACAACTCGGAACTTCTCGCGAAGCCGCTACCGATATGGTGGACGTAACAGAGAACAATAGAGAGGCATCGATTCTAGTTTTGTCAACGCAGCAGATATGTGTTGCCAAATATGAATGTATTTACTTATTCTTGGTAGTTTGTAAGCTTTGTAATTAAAGTCATAGTGTAGCTTTAGCATCAAAATACTGAAAATACATTATCATTGCATGCATTGTTATTGTATGAGAGGAGAGGGAGGCGCGATGAAAATTATGTTTGAAAATTGGGTCGCAAATACTGAATACCAAGATTGTGCGCCTTATAAAATACCTTTTTTAATTTCTAATAGTTTTTACTTACCAACATTTTGCAGTTTCAATAATTCGCTATTTGTATTTAGAGGTTCAGGAGTCATCACATCAAGGCCAGCTGCAAAAATTTGTCCTTTCTTTAATGCTGTAATAAGTGCCTCCTGGTCAACCTGTAACGAAATTTTTGTATTTTTATCGCGTCTAATACAATTTTTATGCACAAACAGTATGTGTTTTAATGTATTCAATATTTTAGACAAATTGTTTGTGCTTATTTCAGATAAAAGTGAGTCATGAGTTGTCTCTAAACGTATTTGTTTTTTACTTGGACGCAAAACAAGGTGATACATTCTACAATTTAGTTTTTTTTTTGCCAATGTTCAGACATTTTAAAACCATAACGAAACAGAAGTCACACGACTTCTTAAAGATTTTTCAACGGAACCTCTGAGGAAACAAAAATTCTTACGAGCCAATTTGTAAGTTAACGTTCAAGTTATCAGCGTAAAAAGGTGACACCTTTTGCTTTTGCTTACCCTGTCGATCCCCGTCAGGTCGTACACAAGCGACATTCCACATCATGCTGTTTGCCGGCAGACATAGGTAAAATCTCAAAAGCCGGCACGCTCTAAAAAATGGCACTTACTAGTGGGAGACCGCTTGGACCATGAAAAGCTGACGATGAAGGCACCGCCCCACCCCTCTTCCTACAGAAAAACTACCGGGCTCTTTGTTGATGGGAGAATGCTCGGACCATGAATGGCTGACGATGAAGGCATCCCACCTCCGTATGAACAGGGCGGATACCTGAAGTCGCCCTCCAATGACTAGGAACCTACTACGACAAAGAAACTACCGACAGCAAGTTGTTGGTGGAACCAGAAAGTGAACGAAGTAGGCAGCACTCTCGTCAATAAAACGCAGGTCAGAAATAGAGCTGGAAGGTTTGCACGCCGTCACCAGTAAACATACTGCACCACAATGTCACGGAAACATTCATAAACGTCTTAAAGGATTGATAATCACCGGAGGTTCGTAGCCAGTGGGGAGTAAAAGGAACAAGACTGTAAAACAGCTGGCTGAGAAAGTACCATCTGCCAATCATATGGTTCGGATCCCAACGTTAAATTTTAGGTGCCGTTTAGCTGACATTACCAAGACATTAATTTAGATTAGCAAAAGATCTCTTTGATCTTTTTTACTTGGCTGTAAGCCTTCCGACCCACTCCTAGTAGTATTGCTATACTTGTAAAATAACCGCTTATTCGGTACTTCAGTTTTTAGCTGTTTAAAATTCACTATTATTTCATTTCAAATTAAAGAAAGACAATAGGTAACTTGTACCCGCAAACAGTCGCACAACTTCCGCCGTTGAAGTTTTGCGGAAGCTTTGCGATTGTAGATCAATGAACCACTTATATTCTGTACTCAGTTTCAAATAAAATTACTCGGATGTTGACTTCACATACACTAATGGGACTTTTTCGTTCCACATAGTGTCCGTAGAACTTTCGTAGAACGCTCCGGAAGAAAGGCAACTTCTATTTCGTTATTGTTCCATAAAAATTCATGCCAAATAATATATAAACTTCAAGTTTTGATTTAGTTACTGTCCTTAAATTGAAGTAACAAAACTTAGTAGTATTTGACCGACATTTAGAGGAAGAGAATGAAAAAGGTGAGATTAGTATATATTATGGTATCTTTGATTGTGTTAGCCGATACTTGTTGGAAATTCATGATAAAATTATATAAAAACAACACTATGTTTTAATTTCCAATATATTTAAAGTCACTTGACAATTGTTTCACCATACAATGGCTTCTTCAGAAGTAAATAAGAAAGAAAAATATTTGGTGGTTAAATAAACTACCCTTAATTGCCTAAGATTATGCTAATCATTTTATTATATTATTTACAGACAGAATTATTTTAAGAATGCAAATCTATGGTACTATTTCCGAGAACTAATAAAGATTAAGTAAGGGTGAATGGTTTAAGTCTACCTGTTCGTTTAATAATTGATTGGAGTTTTTCCGTTTGTTAATTTCAAGACATTCAAGCAAATTTAATTTTTTAGATTTATTTTCTACATGTAGGATTTTTAAAGTATCATCAAAATTATGAGACTCGTTTATTATATGAGTTGCGTAATGTGAATTGTTCTTATTTTTTAAATAACTATGTTTATGTTCTTTAATGCGAGTTTCAAAAGATCTACCAGTTTGTCCTACGTAGGTTTTAGTACAAGATCCACAATTTAATAAGTAAACTCCTGATTTTAAGGAATTCTTAGATTTGGTTTTCTTATTCAAAATTATACTCCCTAAGGAATTACTGGTTTTGAATGCTATTTTATTGTTCTTTTTTATTAAATGTTTGGAAATTGTTCTAGTTATTTTCCCTGTGTATGTGAGTGTACTAAATTTTCCTTTTTTGTCATTAATTGTGGGATAAATTAGAGAGATTGCTTGTTTAAAGGATTTTTTATTCAAGATATTATCTATAATGTTGGGGTCATATCCATTATTAATTGCTATTTGTTTGATTATGTTGAATTCTTTGTTAAAATTAATTTTAGTCATAGGGATATGTAACAATCTATGTATGAAAGAGTTAAAAGCAGCCATTTTGTGAGGATACGGGTGGGATGAGCTATTGTGTATGACTGTGTCAGTATGTGAAGGTTTGTGAAAAATCGAGAAATCGTGTTTATTGTTCACTTTTGATATAGATATGTCTAAGAAATTTATAGAGTTATTGGTTTCTAATTCTATGGTAAATTTAATATTAGGATGCAAATTATTTAGGAAGTTAAGGAAGATTGTTAGTTGTCTATCTGTTCCCGTGAAACAGGAAATGATATCATCAACATATCTATACCAGTAAACCATATTTTTGCTTATCGCGTTTTGATGAATTTTTAGTTCTAAGTGATCCATAAAAATTTCCGCTAGTAACGGACTTAAAGGATTACCCATTATTAGACCTTCTTTAGATTTAGATTTAAATACATGACAGCCAACAAGATTAAAAAAGAATTATTTGAACAACCACAACCAAGACAAGCCAGAGAACAGAAAACAGCAGTATCGATCAAAACCAAAGCCAAAGAAAACAACATAATATTCACTAGAGCTGATAAGGGTAAGTCTGTGGTAGCTATTTCTAGAGAACAATATATATTTAAAACTCTTTTTTTTCTGAACACAGACAAATTTCAAGTATTAAATAATGACCCAACAAAAGTCTACCAAAAATTAATAAAATCTACTTTAAATGATCTCACAATTTTTAATGATTTTGAAAAAAGCACTTTAACAATAATGAACCCACAGGCTCCAAAATTATATTCCCTAATTAAATTACATAAAAAGGATTTCCCTATTAGACCAGTTGTATCGTTTGTTACTGCACCATCTATCAAACTATCACAAAAACTCATCCCTTTACTACGACAACATTGCAAATTTAAACCGAAATATAGTATAGCCAATACCTATGAACTAATCGATAAAATTACAAATATTAACTTACCGGAAAATTCTAGAATTATCTCATTTGACGTACAAAACTTATTTCCTAGTATCCCACCATATGAAGTCATAGAATTAGTAGATAAGCTCTTAATCAAAAATAAAGTAAACGAAATTATTAAACCGGATATTTTAGATTTACTTACGACGTGCTTGGATCAAAACTATTTTGAATTCAACGACCACTTTTATACACTAAAGAAGGTCTAATAATGGGTAATCCTTTAAGTCCGTTACTAGCGGAAATTTTTATGGATCACTTAGAACTAAAAATTCATCAAAACGCGATAAGCAAAAATATGGTTTACTGGTATAGATATGTTGACGATATCATTTCCTGTTTCACGGGAACAGATAGACAACTAACAATCTTCCTTAACTTCCTAAATAATTTGCATCCTAATATTAAATTTACCATAGAATTAGAAACCAATAACTCTATAAATTTCTTAGACATATCTATATCAAAAGTGAACAATAAACACGATTTCTCGATTTTTCACAAACCTTCACGTACTGACACAGTCATACACAATAGCTCATCCCACCCGTATCCTCACAAAATGGCAGCTTTTAACTCTTTCATACATAGATTGTTACATATCCCTATGACTAAAACTAATTTTAACAAAGAATTCAACATAATCAAACAAATAGCAATTAATAATGGATATGACCCCAACATTATAGATAATATCTTGAATAAAAAATCCTTTAAACAAACAATCTCTCTAATTTATCCCACAATTAATGACAAAAAAGGAAAATTTAGTACACTCACATACACAGGGAAAATAAGTAGAACAATTTCCAAACATTTAATAAAAAAGAACAATAAAATAGCATTCAAAACCAGTAATTCCTTAGGGAGTATAATTTTGAATAACAAAACCAAATCTAAGAATTCCTTAAAATCAGGAGTTTACTTATTAAATTGTGGATCTTGTACTAAAACCTACGTAGGACAAACTGGTAGATCTTTTGAAACTCGCATTAAAGAACATAAACATAGTTATTTAAAAAATAAGAACAATTCACATTACGCAACTCATATAATAAACGAGTCTCATAATTTTGATGATACTTTAAAAATCCTACATGTAGAAAATAAATCTAAAAAATTAAATTTGCTTGAATGTCTTGAAATTAACAAACGGAAAAACTCCAATCAATTATTAAACGAACAGGTAGACTTAAACCATTCACCCTTACTTAATCTTTATTAGTTCTCGGAAATAGTACCATAGATTTGCATTCTTAAAATAATTCTGTCTGTAAATAATATAATAAAATGATTAGCATAATCTTAGGCAATTAAGGATAGTTTATTTAACCACCAAATATTTTTCTTTCTTATTCACGTCCACATGCCAAAAAACGCGGGATTTACCTGCCAAATGTGCAAACTGCGAGGGTGAGCATACAGCCTCCTACAGAGGCTGTCCCAAACACCCGTCGCAGCGACCCGCAACTAACCAAGCTAACTCCCAAGCCACCTTCTCCTGGGCAAACCGTCGTCAAACGGCGGCTCCCCCAGCGACCTCAATTCCAACAAACATGACCGACGCCCTTACATCTATCAATAGCATGAATTCTGCCATGCAAACCTTCTTTAAAAACATCCAAAACTTTCAAAAGCTTTCCGCCACTTTCATGCCCCTGCTTAATTCCAACGCCCAAGTATGAGTAAGCGACCAAATAAGATCTCTCCTAAAATGCTAAACATCTTGTCATGGAATGCCAACGGCATTCGCGACAAAAAGCATGAACTTCTCCATTTCCTACAAGACCATAACGTCGACGTAGCTCTAATCCAAGAAACCTTTCTAAAGCCCGGCATCCGATTCAGTCTTCCTAAATACACTGTTTACCGCAACGACAGAATCAGGGCCCGCCTAGGGGGGACCATGATTCTTGTCAAGCACTCCTTAAATCACTACCAACCTCCCCCCCTTCCTCTTATCCAAACTGAAGCCACGCCCATTGCCATAACCATGGCAAACAATACCACCATCCACCTCTTCTCGGTCTACCAACAAAACGGTGACCAACATCCCATTGATCCTGCAGACTTCCATCTGCTGTTTGGCCCTGTCAATCAAAAGACCGTTCTGGGCGGAGACTTCAATGCCAAAAACGTTCTCTGGGGAAACCTAGCTACGAACGCTAATGGCATTGCTCTCAACGCCATCCAGAACCAAATCCCATTCAATCTCATAGCTCCAGACGAGCCCACCCACATTGGACGCGGAAGACCGGACTTTCTAGATATTTTTCTTCTAAAAAATATCAACCTCCGGCATAACATTACTGTCATTCATGACCTTTCGTCTGACCATCTACCGGTCATTTTTTCACTGGGAAATCCGGCCGACAAAATGAATTCCACAGTCACCACTTCCAGCACAGACTGGGACCACTTCCAACGCCTCCTGGCGACCACGGGTCCCATCCCAAAAATTTCCACAACCCAGGATCTGGATTCGGCAGTCAATAAACTGACTGCTGATATCCAGACAGCCCTTGCCCAGGTCACAACGTCACGAACCCAAACAGTCTCTTCTCAAGGTAGACTACCCCCAGCCATCAAAGAGCAGATCAGGGAGAAAAACCGGCTGCTCAGAAGAGCCCTCAGGACGGGAGACCTGCAGATCTGCTAGAGGAACAGTCTTCTCCTAACACTCCTGCCCATCCCGATCCAGCCCGTGATCTTAGGGTCGCTACAACCATACAGACCCTAAATCTTGCCCAGCCCCCTCGCAATACGTATTTCACAACCCCCTCCGCTGTTAATCAGATCATTCGTTTTACCTCAATCCGAAAAGCCCCAGGTCATGATAAAATCACAAATAAAGCCCTCAAAAAACTCCCCAAGAAACAGATCTCAGAAGCCACCAATATCATTAACAGCATACTGAGACTCAGCTATTTTCCACTCTACTGGAAAAAAGCTGAGGTCATTATGATCAAAAAACCAGGCTCTCCATCCCACGAGACAAGCAGCTATCGGCCAATCAGCCTACTTCCAGGCCTTGGCAAGATAGCTGAAAAAGTCATCCTCGAAATCGTCAGAGCAAAGTCCACAGCGCTCCGTGTTGTCCCTGACGAACAGTATGGCTTCCAGCCCCTTCATGGCACCATCCATCACACCACGAAACTCGCCCAAACCATTTCCAACAGCTTCAACAAACGTCACAAAGTTGGAGCTGTGTTTCTCGATGTAGCAAAGGCCTTCGACCGAGTCTGGCACGAAGGCCTCATTCTGAAACTGATCCGACACGGCTACCCCCTTTTCATTAACAAACTCATTCAATCCTTCGTCTCTGACAGAACATTCCAAGTCAGAGTCGATAAGGCCACCTCCGAAGTCAAGGCCATTAGAGCCGGAGTCCCTCAAGGCTCCGTCCTCTCCCCCCCACCTCTTTAACATTTTCACAGCCGACATCCCAAAATCGGATCAGACTACCCTACTCCTGTATGCTGACGACACAGCCATCATAGCAGAATCCAGCAGCTACAGAGTCATCACCAGTAGATTGCAGCGCCACCTGAACGTCCTCGCCCCCTGGTTCGACCGATGGAAGATCCAGCTAAACCCATGTAAGACACAGGCCATCGTCTTCGCCAAGGGCAACGGCACTCCTTATGGACAACTCCAGCTCCAGGGATCCCGCATCCAATGGGCAACCACCATCAAGTACCTGGGAATCCAGTATGACAAACACCTCATCTGGAAAGACCAGGTCTGTGCTGCCTCAAGGAAAGCCAAGCAACTACTGGGCAAGCTGTACCCAATCATCAGCCGGTCCAGTAAGTTGCAACCAAAAATCAAGCTGCTAATTTATAAAGCCATCGTGAGGGCAGGACTCACACACGCCTGCCCCACTTGGTCTAAACTCACCAAGACACGCAGAGCTCAACTTCACGCAGTACAGAATAAGGCCCTGAGGATGATCACGGGAGCCCCATGGTTCGTCCGAAACCGTCAATTGCATAGAGACCTCGGTGTGCCAACAATCAAGGCACACATGAGGTCCACCAACATCAAGTTCTTCGCAAAGGCGCTACAACACCCAAACGCCACCATAAGGAGCGCATTCCACGTGCCCGCCAACGCCCGCCATCACTATCCAAGACCTTCTGACCCCATATCCGACGAAGACGATGGCCCTCCCCCACCCCCATGAAGATTGTAACCTAGATTAAGTTTAGAATTAAGTTCTAGATTAGTTTAGAATTAAGCTCTAGTTAAGTTAGATTAGTCAACGAATGTAATTAAATCCCAATGTCCTAGGTTAAGTTAATTAGGATTACTGTATAGAACCTAGGTTAAGTAGTATAGGAATATAATCTATCATAAATGTAAGTAAGAGGCATAGCCTAACTTAAATTCAATAAAGACAATGACAAGTCTTACTTATTTACTTCTGAAGAAGCCATTGTATGGTGAAACAATTGTCAAGTGACTTTAAATATATTGGAAATTAAAACATAGTGTTGTTTTTATATAATTTTATATTATGGTACTTCACTAGAATTGTTTTATATTCCCACAAACTTTAAACTCACAATGAGTGTAATCAAAACTGGAAACGATGATTTAAATTGCAACCTTGTCTGGTCTTCAGTGTATTCTAAAAACATGTAAAAACGACGCCAGAAAACCGAAATGCCCCTTGCTATTTTGTAGTAGAGACCTCTTTAGATATCGTTAGGGTACCAGTTATATTTATTTATTTTAACAGATGTTTACATATGCTTATAAATAATTTATTAAAAAACAAATTTATGAACTATTCAGCTATTAATGATAAATAAAATATTATTTACCTTCTTCGCAATTGATTAAAACTATGCACTAAATTAGACTTTTAATAATAAGGGTCTTTTTAAATTTTGAAAATCTCACAATTTAAACGATTCATAACTAATCGATGCAATCAACCAACGTTAGATGATTGGCCGTATTTTAATGTTAATATGAGGAAGCTTAAATATATTACTGTTACTTCAAGGGATGTTGATTGGGCAACATCCTCTTGAATATTACTTTTCGGCTGTTTTGAGCCAGAGAATTCGAAGGACATATAAATTTTTATTAGTTGTAATCTAGGCCAATAAAGTTAGTAATAGGTTATGAATGAAATTTTAGTTAAATACAGATTAATTTCATAATTTATGTTTGCGTGGAAAGTTTTGTGTGAAAAACCTAATCAATTTGAATATTACTTACCAGCTCCCCTCGGCTCACATTAATTATTATTCCAGTATTTTTCATTTTCGCAAAAAAATCTGCATTACACATATGATGTGTTTCATTTGTCAGGGGTGCTGACAAAAATATAAAATCACTCTCTTTGGTCAAAGTATCTAAATTAACAAATTGAGCTCCAAGTTCTTTTCCTACAAAATACAATAGTGCAGTAAAAAAAGCATTTGACGTTGCACAGTTTAGATACAGCAATATTATGATTTTATTCTCTCTAGGTCATTGCCAGCAGTTTTGTCCTGAGTTTTGGACCTTGAAAACCTTGTGCTCTTTTATTTATAAACATTTTTTTTTTCAAAACGCGTTTTTTGAGCTTAAGATGCGAATCACTCCAGTTATATATGTCGGATCGAGACAAAAAAAAAACAGACTCCTCGTAATGAAATTTCCAACAAATTCTCGTTAGTTTTAAGTCACTCAAATGTGTACATAACGTACAAAATTGAAAGAAACGACAAAAACCGTTTTTTTTTTTTCCATTTCATTTTACAGACATTTGGTCCAAAATGGATCTTCCTTTTTTCAAAATTTAGGTCTTGACGCCAGCTTTCCGATACCATTAAAAAAAAAATTTTGGGTAGTCACTTTAACCGTTTTTTTTTTGCATTCGTTTATTAATCAAATAAAAACAAATGCGTTTTTTCGGTCATTTTGAAGAAAAAATTGAATTTTTTTTTATCACATCTGGTAGAGAATCGCGAGACCTTTATTTTAAAAAAAAATGTCATTTTGCATTTTTTTTTTAAATCTCAATTGTGGTTATTTGATTAATAAACAAATGTAAAAAAACGGTTATTGCCATTAAAAAATTTTTTTAATAGCATCGGAAAGCTGACGTGGAAACCTAAATTTTGAAAAAAAAATCCATTTTTGACTAAATCAATATTTTTGTATCAAAATTTTAGGGTATTTTTACTATAACAAAAGGAATATTTTCTGAAAGTATTAAGCAAGGTTCACTTAGTCGACCTGTACAATAAAGTGAAAAAAAACAGATTTTTGCCTGTTTTTTTTAATTTTGTAGGTTATGTAGATAATTGAGCGATTTAAAACCAACGAGAATTTGTTGGAAATTTCATTACGAACAGTTTAGTTTTTTGTTTGTCTCGATCCGACTGATATAAACGGAGTTATTCACATTTTAGGCTTAAAAAACGGGTTTTGAAAATTTAAATTGTTTTTCAAGGTCCAAAACTCGGGACAATACTGGTGATACTTCAAAGAGGATAAAATCATAATATTGCTGTATCTAAACTATGCCTATCTCATCATTAAGTTGACCTCTTTTTACTGCAGAAAAGAGTTCTAATAACGAAGAAGGGGTAGGCGAGGGTAAAAAACAGTAACGCTCGTTAAAATTTGTGTATTTTTCCGTTTTCATACAATGTGACAGTGATTTTAGGTATGATAACCAGCCAAGTGCAAGTCGGACTTGCGCCTTAGTATTCCGTTCGTTGACTGCTTTTAAACTAAAAATTTCTGTTACGGAGGTATAAAACGATCAATGCCTTCACAAAACACACCCTAAATGAGTTTTCAAGAGAGTTTTTTTCCGATCTTTACTGAAAACTGATGACCTTGAAATTTTATTTTATTTTTTATATACCAGATAAATTATTAAAGGTAAGGCATTTTCGTTCAATCTACACCCTATGGAGAATACTCCAAAATTTTTTTTAAATTTTTGTTCGTACTTTTCGAGATTTTGATTGATTTCATTGATGTTGAGGACCGCAATTTTTCGCAATTTTTGGAAAATAATACAGAGAAAAGTGTGCGCAAGTATTACATTACGAGTATATATATTGTTGGACTAGTATTTTTACAAACTTTCATTTGATACCTCACTCGATGACCTCACCCCCCAAAACTAACCGCTTCAGGCAAAATTTAACTTTTAAAACTACACGGCTCTGATGAGGCCAAATTTCAACCTTCCATGTCAACTAGTTTCGGAGTTCGGGTCTGACAGACGGAGAGACAGACAGAGACGGACTGAGAGACACCGAAGTGATCTTATAAGTGTTCCGTACGGAACACTTATAAAAAGTTACATATTAATTATTTAGAAATCTCTTTTTATGGGCATAGCACACGTGCTGCATCCCTAAAGCGCTACTGAAGCGTATGCGGAAAAAGCGATTCACATTGGCCTTGAACAGCTCCAAATTGTACTTGGTAGAAAACACTTTCCTGTTGTAATAAAAATAAACAACGTAGAGTAATAAGTTTACTCTTTTTAGTGTTCCGTACGGAACACTTATAAGATCACTTCGGTGTCTGTCTGTCTGTCTGTCACACCCGATTTTCTCCGAAACTATTTGACATAGAAAGGTGAAATTTGGTAATAATATAGGAATTGATGGCCTCATCAGAGCCATGTAGTTTTGAGAATTAAATTTTGACTTAAGGGGTTAGTTTTAGGGGGTGAAGTCGTAAGTGAAAAAAAAATTTTTTTACTAGGTCATCGAGTGTGGTGTCAAATAAAAGCTTGTGAAAACACGAGTAAAAAATATATATATAATATTATACTTGGGCGCACTTTTCTTTGTATTATTTTTAAAAATTCGCGAAAAATCGCTGTCCCGGGCCTTATGTCGAAAAGTACCGATCAAAAAATTTCGAAAAAATTCTGGAATATTCTCCACGGGGTGTAGATTGCACGAAAATTATCACGAGTGCATTACCTTGAATAATTTATATCGTATATAAAAAAAACAAAAATTTCAAAGTCATCAGATTTCAATAAAAATTAGAAACAAACTTTGTTGAAAACTCATTTGAGGTGTATTTTGTGAAGTCACTGATCATGTGACAAAATTTTTTTATTTTAAAAAAGCAATCAACGTACGGAACACTAATTGCGCAAGTTCAACTTGCACTTGACCGGTTATTTTTATGGGCACAGCACACGTGGTGAAAGAAAATCCCTAAATGGCTATAGGAGCAACGCATGTGCAAATTCGCGTTGATCTTGAATCGCTGCAAGTTGTATTCGGTGGGAAAAAAGTCATGGGCAAATAATTCCAAAGGGATGAGGTTCTCAATATAAAAGATTGCTTAAAAAAGGTTATACGAGAAGGGCCAAGCTGAATCTCATATGAAAGTGATGTATTAGCGCGATGTGTATTCCTAGCATGCACAGCTCTGGGAGGAATTAAGCGGGCTACATCCAACGAACACTGTCCGTGAAAGAAGCTGTAGAGTAGACTGAAGTTACAACCACTCTTCGACGTTCCAAGGAACTAAAGTTCTCTTCGGAACAGATTCCAACAAATACATGGTGTGTTTGGAAGCAGAGCCTCAAACAACCAAACATGGGAGTAGTATTCCATAATTGGGTAGCGTGAGCTTTGTACAGAATTAAAAGTTGTAATGTGTAAAGCTTGAAAACCGGAACTTTTCCATATGAGGATACAAGAGTAAAACAAAAAGAACAAGAATTGTTTATTATGTCAAATGACTAAGACCGCATATAGTTCACATATCAGAGGCATAGAGGGAAGTATTAAAAACGATCCTAAAGCTTTCTGGAGATAGCTAAATTATAATTGGGCCTGGGAAAAAGTTCGTGGCGTTTTTCCCGGCAGATGGCGTCAATTGCAAATAACTCAAGAAACACAGATCGCAGCGACACCACTAAACGCTCTTTGGAAAGGTGACACTTCGAGCGTTACTTTGAGTGTATAAACATCGAAATTGGTGCAGCGGTGGGAAAGTTGTTTGCATTTGAAAATGGAGAAAAGTAATGAAAAATTGCGCTATATTTTGCAATATTATTACGATAAAGGAATAAACGCAGCGCAGGTCTGTGAAAAATGTTGTGCTGTGTACGGTGAAGGTACTTTATCAAAATCTGCTGCGCGGAAATGGTTCACTCGCTTTCGTTCTGGTAATTTTGATGTGAAAGATGAGTCACGCTCTGGTCGTCCAATCACTGAAAAAGCTGATGAAATTCTTAAAAAAGTCCAACAAGTTAGCATATCAGCCGTGTCGATATTGGTATGGAGCTAGGTATTGACCACAAAACGGTTTTGAACCAGTTACACAAAGCTGGCTACAAAAAGAAGCTCGACGTATGGGTTCCTCATGAATTGAGCGCGAAAAACATGATAGACTGAATTAACATCTGCGATGCGCTGCTGGAACGCAATGAAATCGAGCCATTTCTGAAACGTGTCATAACTCATGATGAAAAATGGATCACGTACGACAATCGGAAGCTTAAAAGATCGTGGACAAGGGATGGTGAGCCATCACAAGCGTTCGCGAAGCCAGGATTGATGCCGAAAAAGGTGAAGTTGTGTGTGTGGTGGGACTGGAAGGGAATCGTCGACCATGAGCTACTTCTACTTGGTCAGACGATTGATTCTCAACTCTACTGTAGACAACTAGAGAGATTACGCCAGGCAATTGAAAGAAAACGACCCAAATTGATTAATAGGAAAGGTGTTGTCTTTCATCATGACAACGCCCGACCACCCACTTCTTTGATCACCCGTCAAAAATTGCGAGAGCTTGGTTGGGAAGTTTTGATGATATATGTAAGCATATGAGAAATTGTAGTTTGTTTATTGTTTGTATAATTAAGCATTTTGTGATATGTATTAGTATTGTTTAATGATTGTATGATCGACCCTATTAATTAATTATTTTGTTGGGCTTGTAACAGTAAATAAATAAATAAATAAATAAATTATTTTAACTACAAAATGTAGCTTTATTAGCAATAATAAATCAGATTATCTCAAACCTTTTAGCTGTGCCATATCTGCGGGTATTTTGACTGAGGTTTAGCTAAATTATTATTGGGCCTGGGAAAAAGTTCATGGCGTTTTTTCCCGGCAGATGGCGTCAATTGCAAATAACTCAAGAAACACAGATCGCCGTATAGTCCAGACATAGCACCTTTTGACTATCACTTGTTCCGATGTCTGCAGAACTCTCTCAATGGAATTAAGCTGCTTTCAAAAGAAGCCTGTGAAAACCACTTGAATCAGTTTTTCAACCAGAAACCACCGAAGTTTTTCACCGATGGCATCATGGCTCTAAATATATTCCAATGGACTAGTTAGACGTAAGATGACGACTACGCATATCCTGAGTTGACATGACGGAAGAAACTGCTTATATCGGGTCTTCCATTAAGGACTTGACAACTTTTTTTTGAAATAAAACGCAACCCATTTGAGACATTTCGAAAACTTTACTATCGGCTTGAAGTACAATCAAAACATTTATGTATGGAATTCGACTTCATTCATATGTCCACCACGGGCACGTTTGAAGCGGTCGATTCGTTGAACCCAATTTTCGATGACTCGGCCACACATTTCGACGGAAACGGCTATCTCTCTTTCAATATTGGCTCTGAGCTCCTCTAACGACGCAGGCTTGTTAGCATAGATCAATGATTTAACGTACCCTCATAAAAAGAAGTCTAGAGGTTAAATCACACGATATAGGCGGCCATTCGACGGGACCATTTCTCGATATAACACGTTCACCGAATTTAGATTGCAGTAAGTCGATTGTTACACCTGCTGTGTGGCTTGTGGCGCCGTCTTGTTGAAACCACATATCATTAATGTCTAGCCCATGCAATTGATCAAAGAAATAACGTTGCAATATGCCTCTGTAGCGATCTCCATTGACTGTAACGTGACGGTTATTTTCATCAACGAAAAAGAACGGCCCAATGACACCACCGGCATGAAAACCGCACCAAACAGTAATTTTATGAAGTGATGTTTCTTCAAGCACATTAGGGTTTTCACCTGACCAATAACGCATATTCTGTTTGTTGACGAAGCCGTTTATCCAAAAATGCGCTTCATCACTAAAGATGATTTTGCGATGAAATTGGTCATCTTCTTCCAACATTTCTAGAGTCCAATTCGAGAACGTACGTCGCTTCATATGATCGAGTGGCTTTAGTTCTTGAGTTAAGTTTAACTTATAAAGGTGCAGGCCAAGATCCTTTCGCAAAATTCGCCATAGTGTGGTCTGAGCGATGCCCAATTCTTGAGAACGCCGTGAAATCGACTGTTTTGGACGCTTGAACGGCACCAATATTCTGGCCACTTCGACCAACCCGTTGTCTCACTGGCACGGGAACATCCAGCAGCGAATATGTTAACTCAAATTTTTTCACTAGACTAAAATTGGCGTTAACGCTCGTTGCAGTCACCGACTCCAAATTTTGGTAGTAAATTTTAATTATTTGTAAACGTTGTTCGTTCGTGTACTTCACCATGATGAAAATGTTGACTTTACTGAATGTTTTGACGTTGACAGTTCGGTGATTGGCTTAAGGGTGCGTTCACAGTGAAATTTCAAAGTTGTCAAGTCCCAAATGCAAGACCCTTTAATATAAAAGCTTCGAGAAGGCTATTCTATTCAATTAATGTATTATTACATAATTTACTCTATAAGAAAAAGGTCTAGAATTAATAGCACCGATTTTCAGAGTCGGGAGAAATATCCTAAACTGAGGTATCAAATAAACTCGCCTGTATAACGCAAAAATCTTTGGCGTAATATTTGTATCACCGTAGGCGGATGCTTACGGATTATATTAATCGTCGGACGTTATCCAGCATCAGTTTTCCTGCGTCACAATTGTTAATCAAAAAGAACGAGAAAGTAGATACAACTGACAATATTCGATATTTAATCCGAGCGGAATTCCCGTTAATGCTAATGACTTTATTTCTGCACGTTTCCTAGTATTTCTGTATGTCTTTTCCAATTTTTATAATTTGTACAATTTTTTTTGTGTGTGTTTTTTAAATATATTGAATACGTTGAGGCATATTCAAATTTAGACTTTACTTTTTGAAACTGAACTAAAGTTTTATGCTCCGGTTTTAGGCTTCAAATCAATTTTAAGGTTATATTTTGAAAATTGGATGTTTTTAACTAGTTGAAAATTACCGAAATGCCATCTTAATATATTTTTCACCTACCTTCAGGTTTTTCTTTATGTCCTGTATACAATATTTTTGATACATCAAATCCTTTTAACCGTTTGACAATGGCTTGTCCAATACCTCCCAATCCAACAATACCAACGGTAGATCTAGAAATATCTTGACCAAGCATCCAGTGGATATCATAATCTTTGGACCAAGTACCTCTAAAAAAACATAAGTCTATTAAGGATATAAATCTTTATATATAGGATTTAATAATGACACGACATATGTATAAGTGTGTATGTATCTATGCGGCCCAATATAATTCGAGATAGTTTAATCCAATTTTCTTACAGTTTTCTTTCACGTATGGGCATGTTATCTGTCCAGGTTCTTCATGATATTTAATTAAATTGGTTCAGAAGCTTGTGATGTAATACCTAAAATAGTTCTCGAAAAATGCGCAAGTGAACCAACACGGCTACGTTGCAGATTTTTTAACTTATCCTAGAGAAAAGGAATAAGTGCTAAAGTTCAGCCGATACCCAAAAAACACAAAAAGATCTTGTTAAACAACTACCGACCTTGTTTTCAATAATATCTAGTTATGAAAAAGGCTATCAATCAGCATCTTTTAAAATATTATTAACAACCATCAATACGGTTTTCATAAGCAAAGATCAACAGGAGCTTGCGCTTGATATATCTAAGGCATTCGACCGTATTTGGCTAAGGTGCCCCCTTACAGTATATCGGAAATATTTTATTTTAGGTTTCCTCAGAAAAAGACACTAGCAGGAAGTTATTCAACTTAACAAAGACCTGAAGAAATTCTATCTTGGGATGTCAGTGACAAGGAACACCCACTTTTTGTTGAGCATAAGCAGTAATAACGTTAGAGCCCTTTGAGTGTCCCACTGCAACAAATTTATAACAACATTTTTTCCAATAATTACAACACTTGTATATAGATTTTATTGTATTACTTTCAGAACGGCAAACACATTTCCTTATATAGCTTCTACAGATTTAAAATGCTGTTTACGGAGTAGTAATTTAATCTTAAGGAACAGGAAAAAATTCACACGGTACCATATCTGGCCAATATGGTGCTTGTGGAACGGTCGTCATTTCATTTTTATTTAAAAACTTACTAATAATATTGGCATGGTGCAATAGTGGGCTAACTTAACGCAAACTCTATGAATTGTTCTGTCACAATTAAGACCTTTTTTTTACGAACTGATTCACATAAAGGACATATAACGCTTAAATAATATAATTTATTAACTGCTTGGCTAGTTAGAAGGAACTCTTTGTGCACACCACCACCACAATAATCAAAGAAAACAGTTACCATGACCCTAATTTTTGACAGACTTTTTCGGTTTTAGTTCACCTTTTGCATGATGTTCACGTGATTGTTGCGTTGTTTTTTCGGTCATACGAATAGATCGATATCTCATCACTAGGAAAGCATCTCTTTAGCAACCTTCTGTTGTGTCGGGGTTAGGCGAGATCACACAAAAGATAAGTACAAATAATTTTTCAAAATCGATTGCATTGAGCCAATTGATTTTTAGCAAGATTTACAAGATCGATAGTACCTAAATGTCCATTACTGAGTGCCAGATCTTTTATTTTGTCGAAATTTTCTTCTGTAGTTACAGTGGATGGTCTTCCAGAACATAGCTCGTTCTCAGACAAAACAATGACATGGTTGTTCCAAAGCTGGAACTTTATGTATTCTCTGCCGGTATCGAAATAAGAGAGGAGATAATGAAAATATATTCGCCACTGTGATGGAGATGCGTCGAAAAATATTTCGCTATAATACTTCAAAAAATCTCCAGACGCTTCAAATTTCAAATCGTTCGATCGAGCCTCACCGTCACCGAGAAACTTTTTATACTCCTGTGTATTCGAATCTTTGCCTATAAATATGTGTGTCTTGGAGAACTTACTGTTCAATATGCCATCTGCCTTCCGTAAATCTTCTAGAAGCTGATAGAGCTAACAGCATTGCAACATCGGCTACAGCATTGTCTAATACTTTTGGTGTATTTCCTAATTTTATACCACGTGCCTTAAGTTCGTTTAAGTCAATATGATTGTATCCCGCTGACATTGTGCCAACTATTTTCAATTGTGGTCCTAAAACAAGTTATATTAAATGTTAATCACATGGCACCTGATATTTTTAGTATTGCACAAAGATACTTTAATATTCCTATACTTAATTCGGCTAACGTTATCATTTACACGATATTATAGATTTAAATTTCCTTACAGATATCTCTTGAGAATGTCCATTGTCTAAACAAACAGAAGACACTATAGGACGCTTTTATCGGAAATTGTGGACACTGTAGTGGTGGCATTCCCTGAAAGGATATCGTTAAGACATCCATAGTATAGGATGTTTAAAAAAATACAAAGTGTTATGAAAATAGTTAGTATATTGAAAGTGGTAACCTTAAAAGATGGTAATATTAAGAAATATTAAACACACAAATACAAACTGTAAAACAGTATTATTTTACAAAAATCTTAATTTAACAACGTATGATGGGCAAAGTAGACAAATAACACAGCCCCACAAAAAAAAAAGTGGGGTATACTTTTGATGCGATATATCAGATCCGTAGTATTTTTGCCCGCTGATCACGAATCTGACGTCAGAATATCGCCATCACATCTCAATTTTTTTCTAACCTCAAAAAATAGGTAAAAATTAGTAAAAATTAAGAAAAATATACTCCTAAAAAATGGATTCAAGCTTTTTCATGAATCCAAAGATGTATTAATATGTATTCGGACACGCTAAGCTAATATTCATCGGTTGGATTGAGCCATACAGTTCTGTTTTCTTTCTAACCTCAATAAATCAGACAGATATAGTGCTTCTCGAATGCAACAACGAATTCAAATTAAAATTCAACCGATCCTTACCAAATTTGGTACACGGGGATTTTTTGGGTCGCTGATCACGAATCTGAGGTTGGATTTGCAAAATTCAGGATGGCAGATGTTTTCGCGCCATTTTGGACGCCGAGAAAATTCATCGGTCGATTTTTATTCTTCTACCTGCATCCAGGGCACCTCCACGTGGTGACGGTGGGCAACGGTGTTACTCCACTAGCCGGCAGAGTCCCTGGATAACGGCTTAGATGCCGTCATGGCAGGTAGAAGAAAGAGAATTACGATTCAGGGACTCGGAAACCCAGTATCGGCGGTTGGTCAGGGTGGGAAAGCGGGCCCGCAGCCGTCGTCATCCAGCGACCGTAGCTCTTCATGTGTGGGTGATTTGGCTCATGTAGAGTATAATGCTACAAGAAAACGGTCTCACGGTACAAGGACTTTTCATAAGTGCGATAAAAACAGTGATTCATTTTGTTATATTTGCTGTCAACACGTATTGAGTAAAATGGGGTCACCGATAACGGATAAGATTAAAACCTTATATAAGGATTGTTTTAACATTGAAATACAGCACCAGGATACAGATTGGGTTCCCCACATCATTTGCAGTTCTTGCAAAATAATGTTGTACATCAATAAGAAGGCGATTAAATATTCCAGACCAACAATATGGAATAGACCATACAATGAAAATGATTGCTACTTTTGTATGAATGTCGTATCTAGGCATAATCGAAAAAATAAAAGCACTATTACTTATAACGATGTTTCGACAGTAACAAGACCAACTGAACTAATTCCGCCTCCTGAACCACTTGATGCTGATGTTATGGAAACAAATGATTTCACCTTATCAGTTCATGCCGAAAACATTGAGACTGTCGAAAAAGATTCAAACACTGTTACTAATGAATGTTCTAGTGACAACCTATCATATACTAGTGACACAGATAAAGAATTTCTACCATACAACCGTAAACCAGAGCCAATACTCGTATCACAGTCAGAACTTAGTGATCTAGTCAGAGATTTAGGCTTATCCAAAGATGGTTCAGAGCATCTTGCTTCCTTTTTAAAGAAAAGACATTTACTTAAACCAGAAGCTACGATTTCTTATTATAGAAACAGAGATGAAGAATTTCGAAAATATTTCACAATGGACGAGGAATTGTCACTTTCATATTGTACCGATGTAAAAGGTCTAATGGATGAATTTCAAAATAACTCATACGATCCTGAAGAATGGAGACTGTTCATTGATTCTTCTAAACGGAGCATTAAGGCAGTTTTGCTGTATAATACCAACGTTTACGCTCCCATTCCGATTGCTCATTCCACAGTTATGGAAGAGCAATATGAAAAAATGAGGCAGCTTTTGATAAAAATAAAATATGCTGATCATAACTGGAAAATTTGTGGAGATCTGAAAATTGTAACAATATTGCTTGGCCAACAGTCAGGGTTTACACTTTATCCCTGTTATAAATGTCTGTGGAATAGCAGAGACAGGGAACGTCATTATAAGAAAAAAATTTGGCCAACAAGAGAATCGTTCACTCCTGGTGAAAATAATGTATTGTTTCCACCATTGGTAGATCCAGAAAAAGTTCTTATTCCCCCGCTTCACATTAAGCTTGGACTTATGAAGCAATTCACGAGAGCATTAGATACAAACGGCCCATGTTTCAAATATTTGCATAAAAAATTTCCAAAATTTTCTGAAGCTAAAATTAAGGCAGGCGTATTTGACGGGCCACAAATAAGAAAATTGTTTCAAGATTCATTATTTGTTACTAAAATGAATAAAGTTGGAAAAGCTGCTTGGCTTAGTTTTAAAGAAGTCGCAACAAACTTTTTGGGAAATAATAAAAGTCCTAAGTACAAAGAAATAGTCGAGAAAATGGTAAAAAATTTTCAAACATTAGGTTGCTTAATGAATCTAAAATTACATTTCCTGGACTCCCACATCGATGATTTCCCAGATAATCTTGGTGACTACAGTGAGGAGCAAGGGGAACGTTTTCACCAAGATCTGAAAATCATAGAAAATCGGTATCAAGGACGATGGGATGACCATATGCTAGCGGACTATTGCTGGTCGCTAAAAAGAGAAACAAGTCCTCAAAAGCGTTTGGGCAGAAAGCCTTTGAATAGGTCATTCGCGGAAAAAAAAGAACAAGATACAGCCAAAAAAAGGAAAGTTAGGCGCGGGTCTAACCTTCGCAATTCTAGGGCTTAAGGGTCTACTATTTGAGAGTATATGGTTTAAAAGTCCTGGTTTTAAGTTTATTGGGTCTCATTTTTAAAGTTACAGGGTTATTGAGGTCTATTTTTTGAGGTTACAGGGTGTGGGAGTCTAAGGTTCCAGGGTTTAGGGTTTAAGAGTATCAGGTTTGAGGATTCCCCAACTGTATACCAAATTTGGTAGGAATCGGTTGGTTTTCAAAAATTTTGTCCGCCATCTTGGATCCGCCATTTTGAATTTTGCAAATCCGACCTCAGATTCATGATCAGCAACCCAAAAAACCCCCGTGTACTAAATTTGGTACGAATCGGTTGAATTTTAATTTGAATTCGTTTTTGCATTCGAGAAGCACTATATCTATCTGATTTATTGAGGTTAGAAAGAAAACAGAACTGTATGGCTTAATCCAACCGATGAATATTAGCTTAGCGTGTCCGAATACATATTAATACATCTTTGGATTCATGAAAAAGCTTGAATCAATTTTTTAGGAGTATATTTTTCTTAATTTTTACTAATTTTTACCTATTTTTTGAGGTTAGAAAAAAATTGAGATGTGATGGCGATATTCTGACGTCAGATTCGTGATCAGCGGGCAAAAATACTACGGATCTGATATATCGCATCAAAAGTATACACCACTTTTTTTTTGTGGGGCTGTGTAATCATTGTCTATCAGAGTTAACTAGTGTATACACGTCAAGATGTACTGTCTCTACTCTTCTTACCTTAACAGATATTAATGTACATACTATATAACATAAGTATATAATTTTCAACTATATTTAAATTTGTAAAAAACCCATTTTGATATAATAAACCAATTAGAGTACTTTGTGCATACAACATTTCAAGTGAACACCTTACATCTTACAACAATTAAACAATAAAGTAGTATATCCAATGGTTATGCAATTTCAAAAGCTACATAATCAGGTTTCATAATAGGCCATTTCTTCCATTTTACCGCCATTGAGTAACACGTAGGCTGAAAAGTTTTTGATCTGACACATAGATGTCGCCCTTTTCAAAAAATTCATATGATTTTTAGGAAGTACCAACCTTCAAACGATGCGAATCAAAATTTCATGATATTTCAACCATTAGTTTACAAGTTACAGTGATTTTAGTGACGCTACTTTTGATATTTTCAAAACAATGGAAAAAATGGAATTTAGCGTGTTGATTAAACACTGTTTTTTGATGGGAAAAAATACCGTTCAACCAAAGCAATGGCTTGATAAGTATTACGGGGACTTTGCCCATGGAAAATTACTCATCATTTACTAGTACGCTGAATTTAAATTGAATTTGGCATGAATATTTGGGCATCAGAAAGCTTTGTTCCAAATGGATACCGCGTTTGCTCACAGTGGACCAAAAACAACAACGTGTTTATGATTCTGAGCACTGTTTGGACCTATTTAAGCGCAATAAAAAGGATTTTGTCATGCGCTATGTAACAATGGATGAAACATGAATCTACCACTACACACCGGAATTAAATCGGCAGTCGGCTGAGTGGACCGTAGCCGGTGAACGCCGTCAGAAGCGACCAAAGACACAACAGTCGGCTGGGAAGGTTTTGGCCTCTGTATTTTGGGATGTACATGGAAAAAATTTCTTTCAATTTCATCGACTATACTGGGAATAGCCAATATTATATAAAGTTATTGATGCACTTGAAGGCAGGAATAGCAAAGAAACGACCCCAAATGAACAAGAAAAAAGTGCTCATTTCAAGACAATACACCGTGTCACAAGTCAATGGTTACGATGGCAAAATTGCATGAATTGAAGTTCGAATTGCCTCCTCATCAACCGTATTCTTCAGATTTGGCTCCCATCGACTATTATCTATTCGCAGACCTCAGAAAAATGCTCGCGGGAAAGAGATTTGGCTCCAATGAAGAAGTTTCGCCGAAACTGAGGCCTATTTTGAAGGAAAAGACAAATCCTTTTTCGAGGAAGGTATTGAAATGTTAAAAAAAGCGTTGGATCGATTATATCGCTCTTGAAGGAGAGTATATTGATGAATAAAGTCAAATTTTGCAAAAAAAAAATGTATTTTAAGTAGCTAGACCAAAAACTTCAGCCTACGTGTTACAAGTTTAAATTTAAGTTCTAAAATTTTGTCGAATGTATAAAGTCATAATCTTAGGATATGCGAAATTATTTGGTATTAATAATTAAGATCAAAATGATTTTTTTTCATAAATTTTTGCATTAAAATCTTAGACAAACCCATGTAATTTCCCCTGCCTGCATTTCTGAAGCCGATACTGTTTTGCTTCTTAAAAGTCACGCGGTAAGAAGCAAATAAAGTATACTGAAACGTGCTGTCTCTGCAAACAACCAACTTCGCTGGTTGTTGCTCCTTAGGGTACCTCGTAAAATAATATTGTAACATATTGTACATAGTTGAGGAAGGCATGCATTGTAATTATTATAAATTAAATAGAGCTCGACAATGAAATGGAATGCTTGGTATTAGTAGTCGTATTTTGTATGTGCTTCAGCTTAACAATTCAGTTAGCTGGAGTAGAAAATTATAAAATATCAAATAAATAGTCATACCTAGAATCCACACTTCAATTTACTACCATTATGCCAATTTAAATGGTGGTTTAAACCCCACGATAATAGATGGTATAACTTACTTGACAAATCAAAGTGTATAATTTAAACCAGTGTTAAGGGGGCTCACCCCTGATTAAATAAACTTCACGCGAAAATATTTATACTATCTACTAAATAACTTTAATTATAAAAACAAATTATAGATTGGACCACTTAAGAGTATTCAAGCTGTAATGTAATCTTCTATTTACTTGTAATTTTTGAACGATATTGCTTCACAGAAAGAAAGGAAAAGGAGTGTGAGTAGATACATTTTATAGTTCGCTTGAATAACATTAAAGGAGTTTTTCTTGGTTTTTGGTTGGATGAACACATTCTAGGCTTAATTATTTATAGTTATACATATAAAGGTTTAGGAAAGTGCTCAAATAGCATACAATATATAGTGTTAAATATACTTCTCACGATGCGTGGTGTAGAATAATCAAGAAATCATATGATAATGATCTTTTTTATTATTTTTATCTTAACATAAATAATATGGAACAAAACTAAAAAAATATTAACCTATGTTATCAGTTAATTATTGTTTTTTTAAGTTTCAATAAATTAATAGAGAATCGAATTTCAAAAGGGTACACATTTGCTGATTAAAGTTGATTTTACTTGATTATTATTTAAAAGTCTAATAGAATTATATTAATCCATGAGTCCAGAGAAGTACAAGCCTGTGTATATTTGACTTGTGGTCTCAGCACTACTCTTTTATATCAGGGGGTGGGATGTTTTACAGTGCAAGTAGCTACATTGTTGGTGTGTACCCGTGAGCTGGACGCCTATTTTGTGAGTATGGGAACTTCGGTACCACGTTGAGGCACAGTATTCTGCCATGGAACATTTTGTATTGTTTTATTATTGTTTGATCTGTTGTGTACGGACACAGTAATTCTTCTGGTGGTCAGCATGTTCCGAATAAGACAAGTAGTTTTGGCACAAGGGATTAATTTTTGCAGTTTATATATCATTCCTTTTTCCACAAGGTATCATATGCAGAAGACCAGTCTACAAAGGCTGTGGCAGCTTTTAACTCTTTTTGAAAACCTACTTCTATATGTAAAGTGAGAGTTCGCACCTGATCGCTGCAGCTGCGTTCTTCTCGAAAGCCTGTCTGTTCAGAATTTATACTCGGATTTATAGTTGGAAAGATCCTATTATACAAGAGAGGTTCAAAAAGTTTATATCACATACATAGCAGTGCTATTGGTGGATAACTCACTACAGCATTTACAGGTTTGCCAGGTTTTAATACCACCATAATGTCAGATGATCTGAATACTTTAAGAATCTCCCCGCCATGCTACATCGCTGCAGAGGGTAGTAAGTCATGCGGGTCGAAGTTTTTAAGGAATTCTGCGAAGACATTGTCGGGGCCAGGTGCCTTTCGATTTTCCATTCTATTCAGAGCTGCTCCGACTTCTTCCGTGTTGAAAGGATGAGACCACTGAGTTGTAGCTGGGAGAGAACGGGTTTTTTACCTCATTTTAAATTTCTCTCTATCTCTCTAATATTTGTCAACAGGAACTTTATTAGATATTTTTTGTAGCCTGTTTGTTAGTTCGTTTGGGTGGATAAATTTTAAAAGTTACATGAAGGGCAGGATAAGCCAAAAGGCTGCTGTGCACAAACAGACACAATCGCCTGCCCCGCCTACAACCTACCAACCGATCAGGAGCAGTTAAACCACATTAAGAAATTTTGAATATGTTGTTTTCATTTCTCATCCAATTAACTTATAAAAAAGTTTTCGAAATCGACAGATGTTCTTGCCATACAATGCTCTCAAATTTGATGCAAAACATTATTCCTTTTTTACTGTCTATCCTATGTTTTTATAAAAAAGATGATGGAATGTAGAAATTATAAAGGAGTGAAAAAATTATTTTTTTAAATTAAAGCAATGTATTTAAAAAATTCCAGGTCAATGCCTATAAAAGAAAACGTATGTAACTGTAGTGACATAAATTTTTTTAAGCGAAATTCATTTGTTTTCATACATATGATATGATTTTTTTAAAATAGTCTTTTATATTAAAAATAAAGTAAAAACACCAAACACTTTAAGCTGGTTTTTCAAAACGAGGAAAAGTATTTACGCGCACATAAAAATATAATACAGAATTGCATTATCCATGCACATACAATTATTAAAAACAATAAGAATTACTTCGTATCGCTATCATATCGTTATAATATCCAGAGCGATAATAAAGCGGGATTAGTTTTGCTACTAATTAAATGGAAAGTAAATAAGCTCAATTAATTTACACGAACAAATAATCTGATTTATGTACCTTACATAAAATTAGCAAACATATTTAAACTACACCAAAAAAACATAGATAATTTATGTTGAAGCTTCTCGGGTTATTCATATGAACAAAAGTATGGAATAAAGTACTCAAGTTATTTTTACAATTCTTATAATAAATATCTTATATTTTCTTCATCTTGTAGCCTTTAGGGCCTAATGAAGCAAATGTCATGAAACTTTTTGCCCAATATATATATATATATATATATATATATATATATATATATATATATATATATATATATATATATATATATATATATATATATATATATATATACCAGGTATACAAGTATGAAATGCGGATATTTTTTCTAAAAAAAACATGTTTAATTTCGGAAGAATGATAAAAAGTGCTTTATTAAAAGTATGCTTGTTTTACATTTTTTCCATCTTTCGGGCAATTTGTGAATACCACGCCAGTAAAAATCTTTCCCTGCAAACCATTCATCGAGCCATTTTTTCACATCTTCGTACGAACCAAAGCGCTGCTCGGCAAGTGCGTGACCCATCGATGCAAACAAGTGGTAATCGGAAGGAGCCAAGTCTGGTGAGTAAGCCGCATGGAGTAGGAATTCCCAGCTGAGTGATTCCAACGTGTCGCGCACTGGTTTTGCCGTATGTGATGGAGCATTGTCATGAAGAAAAATGACTTTGTGTTGCCTCTTTCGGTATTCTGGCCTTTTTTCAAGCAACGAACGGTTCAAATCAGTCAATTGTTGTTGGTAACGTTTAGTATTAGCCGTTTCCCCAGGTTTTCACAGCTCATTATAGACCACGCCTCTCTGGTCCCACCAAACACAGAGCATCGTCTTTCTGCCAAAGCGATTCGGTCTTGCGGTCGATGTGGATGGTGCGCACCCATGATTTTTTGCGCTTGGAATTCTCAAAATAACTCCACTTTTTATCCCCTGTAACTATACGATGCAAAAACGACTTCCTTTTGTACAGAGCGAGCAAAATATCACACGTGTTTTTGCGCTTTTCCATTTGCCTGTCGTTCAACTCATGTGGTGCCCATCTACCGGTCTTCTGAATCTATCCCATCTCTCGTAGCCGATTGGAAACAGCTTGCTGACTAACGCCCAATTGCTCAGCGAGTTGTTTTTATGTTTGCGAATCATCTTTATCCAACAATGCTTGAAATTCCACATCTTCGTATTTTTTTGGCGGTTTTCCACGTTCCTTGTCTGCAACATCGAAGTCACCACTTTTGAAATGCCGAAATCATCGTTCACACGTATCTTGCGATGGAGCATATTCACCATAAGCTTCTCGAAGTAATCGGTATGATTTAACAGCAGTTTTCTTCAAATGAAAACGAAAAATTAATGCTGGCCGCGAATGCTCTTTATTCGGTATAAATTTCGACATATTGAACACAACAACACAACACTATGCACACACTTTTCCAATTTATCACTCGTGCGCGTCTGACACTTGTTGATGACACAACGAAAAGGTGCAGTGTCAAATCTTTATAGCACAAATTGCATTGGTGCACCATCGGCCATTTCATACGAAAACGCAAGTTGCTGCCGTCAAAACTTGCTAAATAATTTTGGAAAGCACAAGGGCTCAAATTTTAGCTTTTTTTGTGTAGAATCGAATACCGTGTGGTGCTTTTAGAAATTCTCAATTCTTTGACAGTGACAGTGTCAAATACAAGTGAAGCTCGAAAAATGTTTAAAATATTTTTCAATTTTAAGACCATATTAAATGAAGGAATGCTTCTAAATAGATAAGTAAGGGATTTTGAGAATGACAAAATTAATTTAACATTTACTCAAAATGTCACCCTCTTGTTCTTACACGAGTCCTGAAACGATTAAGCGATTCGTCTATGGCAGCACACACTTGATCTAACGGAAAATTATCCACCGGTTTTGGTAAAGCTCATTTTAAAGAGTCAAGATTGGCATGTCTTTTAGAGCAAATCATATCCTCTAAGAGAGACTATACCATATAATCTAAAGGATTTAGATCAGAACTTGCAGAAACAATAATCCCATCAAAAATATAAAATGTAAAAAAATCCCAAGTCTCGCAAGGCAGTCTTCCACCACAAAAAGTTGTGAGATCTCATGTAAAACCAAGTCAGTTATTTTAGTTAGTATCTATGGAAGCACCTATCAACAACTTTGTCATAAATTGTTATCTATTTAGTTACCTACCAACATTTATAGTGACCGTATCAATATTAGATATCTTTATTTCTATAATAAATATAATGACTTGGCAATCGCACGGCAACATAATCACATAAGAATAATCTACTATTTAAAATACTTAATACTTAATATTAAGTGCACTGTTTAGACTTACTTAGCAATCATTTTTTACATTTTATGTTTTTGATGGGATCTCATTTCTTTTTGTAGGTAGTCCTCTTTTTTTTCTTCTTGGGTAATATTTCTTGTACGTCAGCTATGGATTTTCTTAAAGCCCACTCCCTGTCTCTATTGGTTTTTCTCAAAGGTTATGATGTAACAATTTTTGACAAGTCTGGACGATAAGTGCTTTTAAGTCGCTTATATTCAACGATTGCGGACTCCTGAGCTTTGATACACCCGAAGTCGACATTAATTAGATGTAATTCACCCAGACTTGTCGCTCTCGAAAGTGCCACGTATGCTTGACCGCGTGTGAACACTGAAGAACCGATGTCCATCAGTGCACTGTTTATACTTAGCCGCTGAGTTTTGTGTATGGTAATAGCATAGGCTATACATATCAGAAACTGTTCGCGATGAACATAAGCTCTATTAATAATTTCAAATTTAGTTTTGACTGGACCAAACTCGTAAAGATGTTCATTATTAAATGTAATATTTTTTATTTTATTGGTATTTTCAGGATCAACCTTTACTCCTTGTACTATACCGATAGAACCGTTGACTAAGCCAAGACTCACGTCAATATTTCGTCTTAACATGACTTTTTCTCCTATTTTAATAACTATATTCTCTTCTAGCCCTGCTGTCATGGAAGCATCATCTTCATACTTTTTTATAATTAAAACATACTTAAAGTATTTCACTTAACAATTTTTTGATTACACGAAGTAGGTAAGTATTATTAAACGAATATATTTGATAAGTGAAAAATATTATTAAATATAATATATATTAATTAATAAATAATATAAATTATTCATAATTATGGATTTTTTAGGGATTAATTAACTTTATACGACATATTATTTACCGGGACTCACAGTTGACCTTGTATTATGCTATGTATGGCTGAGTGCTGCGCGCTCTCCGCGCTCTATCTCTAAAACGGTTAAGCGTATGAAAAAATATTTAGAACAAAATTTGTAGAGAATTTTATGCTCTATAAGTTTTATAATAAATGCAAATGTCATTGAAACTATAGGAAGCGAGATATTTGTGAAAACCCGATTTTTGTAACCTTTGACCTTGAATATCGTAAGACGCGGACACGAGATTTTATGAGACTTTTGAGACAACTTTTAAAATGCCAAAATAAAGGTTTATACAAGTTTACAGCTTATTATCTCTCATTCCGAGGTTGACCCTCTTTTTTGGCTTAAGTGACTGTACAATTTAGAAAACGGGACTGAAATTTCAGAATGTTTCAATTTTTCCTTCCTTTATAGGCTACACACTAACTAATTTCAAAATTTGAAGTTTTTGTGTCTGCTAGAAGTACCTTAAAATTTTAATGATCGGCGAGTGTGTCAGTGACAAAATTAAAGAACTTCGACTGGCGATAGTTCGTAAACTATAAGGTATAAATAGTAGGAAATTTAGGAATATAGCTAGTATAATATGTCCTCTTGGTCACTGAAAATTCAAGCTTCTAGCTTTATCCACAACGAAGTTACAGAGGGGTCGAAAGTGCCGTGAGTGGCTTCGAGAAAAGGATGGTACGGGTGTGCTTTCTGCTCAACTTGGCGGGGGCAGTGCCGTGCCCCTAGGTAATGAAGGCACATTTTGTTGAAGCCATGCGTGTGTTGTTTTAGTTTTCTGTTCTGGTGCAGGATCTTGCTGAAAGACCCAATATTTATTTTGAAAAAGAGTATGATTTAAGGATTTCACAATATTCTCTAAAATAGTATCTTGACATATTTTAGCAGAAGTTTTCAAACCTTTTTCACAAAAATGAATATTAGTAACCCCATCAAAGCTGGCTCCCCACCAAATCATAACTGATGCTGGATGATGACCACTCTGAACCTTTGGAACAACTTCAGACGCTTACTTAGAAGATCTGGCATAGATCCTATCATTTTGCTTATTGAAAGATTGTTCCACAGTAAAAATTTTTTCGTCGCTAAACAAAATTTTTCTGTGTTTGTCATTAGCGTATTCCTCCAAGAAACTTTTAAGGTTTTTTGCCACCGTTTTCGCTTCAAATCTTTCCTTAGCAAATGACCAGTGCATCTCTTATAAGCGCCAAATCTTCTTTAATAATACGAGACATACAATTTTTCGAAATTTTCATCACACGCGCTAAAATTTTTTATTTGCGGAAAGGATTTCGGTTAATTCGCGCTTTTACTGCTTTAAGAGCTTGTGGCGTTCGAACTGGCCTTAATCTTCCTGAATGTTGCCTGTCTTTCATGTCTCTCGTCTCAGGAAATAATTTTATCGCCCAGTAAATAAACAGACGACTTATTTTAAGCGGTTTTAAGGTCTTAAAAAAGTCGCTTCTTTCCATACCGCATTTAAAAACGCTATAACAGCAATTCTATTTTCTCGATCACCCCACTGCAACTTTTAAAGAATTCAAATTGTAAATATGTTTACACAACAAAAACTGTATAACAACTGAGTAACATAATTACTTTCGTTTGACAGTTCAAAGCACGAGGACGTGTGTTTCCGGTTGAGGCTTCTGAGGGCGAAGTTCGCGCGTTTTAGGGCTCCGGAGTGTGGAACGGTGGTACACAAATTGTTTGGTAGAGGTTCTAATCGCAGAGGGTTGCTAAGCGCTGTGTGGAGTGATTCCTAAAACGTTGGTTTGTGGTTATGTGGTTTGAGCAGGTGGTCGAGCAAGTGTGGCCGTGCTTTTTGTGAAAGTTGCGTAATCGGGCTGACGGGCTGGCAGAAAACGGTTATATCCAAAACCAGTAGCAGTTTCCCGAGGAGAACCTTTTTTAGAGCCTATGAAGTATATGAACAGCTTAAGCTAAATATTTAAAATATAAAATCCCAGCTAGGTTATAGACATAGAATCCAGACTAAACTTCTTGTGGACTTTGTTGGGAAACATTTAATATAACAGTAAAATAAGGGTTTTGAAATATAAACCGACACTCCGCCGAATAGTCCTGGCAGCTGTGGCCGTAAAACAATAGAGAGAGAGAGAACATAATCTATAAATAATTTCACCAAAAAAATGTTAATGTTTTTAGAGGACGTACGTGAAAGTTTCTAACAGTAGTTATGGCAATACTATGTATACGTATATCTACATATATATATATATATATATATATATATATATATATATATATATATATATATATATATATTAGGCACCCTACAATTTACTTCATTTCTTGTGTTTTAGGGTAAAAAATTAAATTCGTATGTGTTGTAAAATCGTATATTGAGGTAAAATTATGAAATAAATTAATATTTGGTGTGTCCGCCCTTAGCTTTAATTACAGCAATTCTTTGGGGCATGCTGCGTACAAGTGTAGTACATTCTGTTGTACTTATGGCATTCCACTTATCCATCAAAGCACTTTTTAGCGCTGCTTTTGATGTTATGCTATGCTCCCGTATCTTGTGCTTCAGAATACCCCAAAGATGCTCGATAGAATTTGGATCTGGAGACTGCGCCAGCCAATCCAACAAGACAATTTTATTGTCTTTAAACCAGCGCATCGTAGCTGCTAATTTATGACAAGGTGCATTATCTTGCTGAAATTTGATGTCGTCTAAATTAGTGTCGCCAAAAATGCGCGTTAGCAAAGGCATCAGTACAGTTTCTAGTACATTTTTGGCTGTTCATGCGATCTCCACAAACGAACATTTCGCCGACACCTTTAGCAGCCATGCAGCCCCAGATCATAATGCTGCCTCCTCCGTACAGTAGGTCCCCCGCAATCTGGATGGTATTCCTCGCCGACACGCCGCCTCACGAATGTCACACCTGACGTTCCGAATAGCTGTAAGAATAGAAAAGTACTCAATTAAAAAATTAGTTATTATTTTGACTAAAACGGATTAAATCAAGAGTAATTGTATGTAGTAATTTGTTAAAATAAATGATATAAAAACCTACCTCAAAGTTGGATTCGTCGGACCATACAACATTAGACCAATCCTCTTCGCTAAAATATTGGTGATTCAGAGCCCACTCTAAGCGTTTCTTCCTATTGTTCTCTAAAAGCCAAGGCTTCTTTCTAGCTTTGCACCCTCTCAATCCAGCTTCTGTCAGTCTTCTCCTTGCCATTCGAGAACTAATAGGCATCCCAATCTCTTCCGATAGAGTTGAAGCGAGCTCGGATGATGTTTTTTTTTTCGATTTTTAATAGACTCGCGGATGAGTTTTCTGTCCTGTCGCCCATTAGTCTTACGTTTTCTGCCCGTTCTCATTTTGTTGGCATGGGAGCCAGTCTCCACAAACCTTTTAATAGTACATTGCACTGTGCACCGAGAACATTTCACTAACTTGGCTATTTCTACTTGGGACTTGCCTTTGAATTTTAATTCGTTATTCGATACCAAAATCACTTTTCTTAGGCACTTCTCAAATATAAGAATGTCCAGTTCACAAATAAAACCCGCACGGAAGCTTCTTGACACTACAAGTAGTAAAAAGAGACTGATAAAACATTAAAAATATTTTTCAAAAAACCTCATTATCGCAATTTTGTGGGCCAGGTGTTTTATGGACCTGTAAAAGAGATTGTTTATTGTTTAAGTTAGCTTTTGACAGCGCCGCCTATAGTATTGTTAAAACAATTAGTATTTTTTTTAATATTTCATGAGTTTCACTTATTTATTAGGAGTGCCTAATACTTTTGGCCAAGGCTGTATATAGATATAGCTCGATTGATAAGTCTGGTAAATGTCTATGAAATAAAGGAAAATTTTATTAAACGGCATGTCTCTTGGTAAACGTGATTCTGGTAACGGTTTTATTCAAAGTTTCAAACAGATACAACGCGCAGTTGTTTGTTGGAAGCAGAGTATCGTACAGTGATAAAACATTTTTATTTAAGAAAGTAGAGTACGATCTCGATAAAATTCATTGTATCGTAATGGAAGACGTGGCATTAAAATTCGTGAGATTACTTAGATGACAGGCATCACATATGAATGGATGCCGAGTTTGTTGACCCCCAAAACCATGTTTGGAAAAGTTCCAGCGGAATCCGAAAGACTTCTGATATAATTTTGTAACTGCAGACGAAACGTGGATCCACTGTTATACTCCGGAGCCAAAACGGTAGTCAAAACAGTAGGGTGGCGAAGGCGAAAGTGCGCTGAAAAGATCAAAAACCGTTTTATCGGCGGAGAAAAGTGATCGCAACTGTTTTTTGGAACTCACAGAGTATCATCATGATTGACTATTTAAAAAAGAGTAAAAAAGTAAGTGGCTTTTATTATGTAACGTTCTTCGGCAGATTACAAAGTGGATTAGTGCAACAAAAGTACTACTGAATTTAAATTAGCAAAAGTGCATGAGCTGGGCTTCGAAATAGTTCCCCACCCATCGTATTTCGCAGATTTGATCTCAAGTGACTTTTTTTGTTTCCTAACATCAAAAATTGGCTTTGGGGGAAACAAATTCGTTGAATGAAGAAGTTATCTATGTTGCAAATCAGTATTATGAATAGTTCTAAATATTTTTTTTTTCTGAAGGAATAAAAAAACTGGAATCTCGCTGGACTAAATGTATTGACACAGAACATATAGCTAACGCTAAACTGTATATTCTGTGGTATTGAGCTCAATGGAGATTATGTTGGGAAATATATTTTTGTTCTTACAAAAAAATGTTATTTATCTGAGTTTTTCAATCCACCATCCTAGATAGCAGTAGCGCAGAATTTTAAAAAAAATAATAATTAGTCTTAATTTTTGAGCACAGTAGTACAAGTAACCTTATAGTACCATGCTCTACTATTTTTTTATAGTACCCATTAGGTGATCTAATTTTTTCACTCATTATCCGATATATTGATATGTTTTTTTCTTATATTGACGTAGAGTTCACTGGGTTGTTTAAGCCTATATACAACTTACCTGCTGCATCAAGCACTTCCTTATTTAGCGGAGTTCCAGCCCAAAATAAGGCATCCACGCCGGCAATTTTCTCTAAAATCGATGACCTGTCATAGCTGGAAGCAACTAAGACATCACACCTAAAAGTAATTGTTGGAATGAAATGTAAAAAATAAGTCAGTTCTTTTAATTCTAAAGCTAATGAATAGATCTTGTAAAAGACTGCAGAAGAGCATATATGTTAGAGATGTTAGACTTCTCCCCACCTACAAAATTTATCCTACTTTCATATAACCTTACAGGTTGTAGGTCTATCTACACTTTCAAAATAACTAATAAAATAAGAACAATAACTTTTTTACTATTTTAGCTATTATTTTAATGACACTGGAATATCACAGTTCTGGTTAGACCTACTAAGAATTTAGGAGCACAATAATTATAACGGGTTTTAAAATTTAAGATAGTATACCACTTATAGCCCAGTCGTCAGAGGCAAATTTTAACGAAAAGCTTTGATTAAATGTTAATAAAAAGTTTGCTGCTCTAAAGTGTACACTAAGCCTACAAAATTACAGCATCCCATGCGGAGACTGCCACAAATTGTACGTAGGGCAAACAAATAGAAGAATCTCCACCCGAATCCAAGAACATAAAAAAACAACTTCAGCTCTTTTTCAGCACCATCATGATATTGAGCTTCGAGCGGCAGCAGCAACAAGATCACAGTATCGAGTAGCCGCAGCAGCAAGAGCAGTTGAAAACGCCAAGTGAGATTTTGGCGAAACGTCGTGCAAATTCATTGTTAGACGAACGAACGGTTTGAAACCCGGAATTTTAATGTATTACATTCCACCATCCGTGAAAACCTCTATTGTAACATATATATCATTCATGGAATCGCTTCCTGCCGAATCATTCTTCCGTCTAAGCACGGTCAGAACAAGTAGAAAACAATGGAGAAAATTACAAACCTACAAACCGTCCTATACAAAAAGTTACTTTAGTCCGCTTCCGTGCAATACCGCTAAGAAATTGAATGGTGGCCTACTGCCTTGTAGTAAAATCTGTATTGGATGCGTACCGGTATTCCTACCTAGACTTATTAATTTTAATGCAGTACAAATTCTATAAATTTGGAAGATATTTAGCTATTACTTATAAATATGCTTTTATTTATATTATTTTTTATTAGATGAAATGATACTGAGAAAGCCAGCAAATCAAAGAATTTAAACTTGAAAGTCTGACAACCGTATATATTTGACTGATTCGTTGACAGTCGACACAGTCAGCCAATTTTCAGGACAGGATAGATATGTGATCGCATTTTAATGTAATTATGCAGAGGCTTAAGCACGATACTTTTGAAATTTTAAAGAAGAAAATCAATGAACAAGCTCCGAAACAAAAGAAGTTTAAAAAGTTGCTGTAGGAAAAGAAATATACAGATCTAACGTAAAACGTATCTTGTGAGAATATCGGGATATAAAGTTAATTTGTTATTTTCCGGAAAATCGTAAAATATACTAAAAAGCTCTCCTATGGTTAACTGAATAGAATATAGGGATAACATCTTTTGTATCAGCGTCTATGAAAACAACAAATATGATTTCTTATATTAGACGGCGCGGTCCCTAGAGAACGATAAAAAAAAATATCATCTAGAATGAATGAAATCCTACTGATATTTCGTGTTATGTTAAATTAAATTTACCATTATACAGGGTGCCATATATATATATATATATATATATATATATATATATATATATATATATATATATATATATATATATATATATATGGAATGGAACTGTCAGTACAAAGAAATTACGCCATCTTGATTTTTTTAAAGTAGAAAGCCCTGTATATTATTTTATTTTTGAGTCCTACTAAAAATTTTAGATATTATTTGTCTAACATACCATATGTCTAAATTGAACTGTTCTGGAATTATTGTCATTTGAAATTTAAAATAAAAAAAGACAAAAAAACTATTAATACTCGTATAGTAGATACTCTAGGTTTATTTTTAAGGTAACAATTGCTCAAAATGTCTACCGTTAACAGCGAGGCAATGACCCAATCTGCCATAAATAGCCTGAAGTTTGCAGAGAATCCGGGGTGATCCGTGCTACTTCATATTGAATTCTTTGTTATAAATATCCTACAGTTTCAGGTCCCCATAAAAGAAATCGAGTAGCGTAAGATCGGGACTCTTTGCAGGCCATTCTTAGCAGGTCATTCAGTTATTCTGCGTTAAAAAGATCACAGACATTCTGTTGTGTTCTCCTACGGTCTCCGTAACCAACCATCATTAACAAAGTGATTCTTTCAGTTTCTGTTAAATGTACCATTATAACATTACGCTCAAACTGCAGTTTTAAAAAATTCAGCAATAAACATTTTCGTCAATAAATCATTTTTTAACGCATTAAGTTGTTACCTGACAGTAAATGTTTGACACCTAGAATTTTTAGTAAGACTCAAAAATCAAATAATATACAGGGCTTTCCATTTAAAAAAATTTAAGATGGCGTAATTTCTTCGAACTGACAGTTCAAAACATTTTATTATTAACGTCAGCATGTACGCACTCTATAACTTTTATTTAAACATTTTTTTTGAGACACTGATTGATAAATATTGTGAAATCATTATTCCATACATATGGGGCACCCTGTATATATTTTAAAATATTTCTAATTGTTATTACCCTTGTATATCATATTATTCTAGATATACAACGTTATTACTTACGTTTCTTTTAAAAGGTCATGCGCAATTTTAGGAACAGTTGGATTTGCTATTAACACTTTAAAACGACTCATATTTGTGGCTGCCGAGGATGTTGCCTCAATGATTGCAGAGAAAATACTGATGTATAAAATACCTAAAACAAATGAATATATGTTTATTCATTATGTAATAAATTTTACTATTTGCAAATTACCGCTATCTTATCGCCTTGGAGAATACTTAGAAAGAGTATTATAAACAGTTTATTATTAATATTAATAATACACGTAAGTCTATCTTTATTATAGTTTTGCTATAATAACAATAGCACTAGGTTGCTCGTGAAAGAGGTGAATCATTTGGAACAAAAGATTATTATAACCATTCTTAATTATATGATAGTAACAATAACGTAATACCATTTTTTGCATTCGAAAACATTTTATTAATATTAATAATCGTATAAGAGTTAATGTTAATTCAAACTAAGATAACTGTAGTTATGTACAAGGAACTGAGGATGACCTATGTTATCGAGAGAGACCATCAGCATCTTCAGCTAGTCTAGTACCAGAAGTCCTGAATACAGGGCATTCAAGTTAATGAACTTAATTTTAATCTTTAAGTGGTTTCAAAAAAATTCTTTTACTTATAAACTTGGAAGGAAGCCAGATATGATAACACAAAATTTGTCACTTGTCAAATTTCACATTTTACAAAGCCAACCAGTATTTTTTTTTAAATGGCAACCTCTCCATATGAACGCACCATTAAATAGCTTTTTCTGTCCGTTTATAAAACTATATAACTCTTTGTATTTATTTTCTGTCGTTATCAATATACAGGGTACTTAATTTATTAAATCGAATTTTAACTTTTAAGTGGCATACGCAATTTCCTATTTTCCTATCTATAATATATATAAAATGCAACGTCTCTCTGTCTGTCCGTTAGTGCGCTTATCACTCGAAAACCATTTACGTACTTTTTTTAAAAAACATACATATGTTCTCTGGCCAGATTATAGGATATATTTTATTACGTTAGGTAACATAAGGAATAGGCAGTGACGATAATAGTAAATCAAGTCAGAAAAAAGTTTCCCGCTAGCTTGTTCTCTTGCAATACACTGCCTAAACCATTAAATATGGAACAGTATCATGTAGCAAAGAATATAATATATATATATATATATATATATATATATATATATATATATATATATATATATATATATATATAAATATATATATATATATATATATATATATATATATATATATATATATATATATATATATATATATATATATATATATATATATATATATATATATATATATTTTATATATATATATATATATATATATATATATATATATACATATGTATATATATATATATATATATATATATATATATATATATATATATATATATATATATATATATATATATATATATATATATATACAGTAGAACCCCGATTAACCGAGTCGTGATTATCCGAGCTCCGGATTAACCGAGCCAATCTAAGAACCTGATTATCTGAGGTACGCGCGTCTATGCTGCGTATTAACCGAGCTTCTAAAATATGTATGTACATATTTCCATTTAAAATCGTCGGGGCCTTCGGGGAATCCCCTGGCCCGTGTGAGGGGTTCCCCTATTTATGTTTTTGGACTCTTTCAGCATGTAAATTTGCGTGAATGTAGTGCGTTATAGCGTTTACTACGGAGAAGTACGAGTATACTCACATAATTTATTTGGTTGGAGTTCTGGTAGTTAAGTGTAATTAATACAAACTGCTTTGTTTGAATTTTTGTTTGTCGTATTATAAGAGAAAAACAAGCGTAAAAGAATCGTCGATCCTATTAAAGAAAAATTAAAAGCCATCAAAAGAATTAAAGCAGGAGAGACAATTAAAGTTGTTGCAGGAGATTATGGAGTAGGTGAGGTAACAGTTGGAGATTGGAAAAGAAACCGCACAAAAATAGAAGAGTGGTGTATAAATCAAGCCTCCTCGTGCTCAGGAAGAAAATCAATGAAAACCGGCGACTATGAAAAGGTTAACGAAGCTTTATTCATGTGGTTTAACAAACAGAGATCAAAAGGTGTGCCTCTGTCAGGTCCAATTTTACAACAGAAAGCAATAATGATTAGTAGGCAATTCCCAGAGATAGATCAGTTTACCGCCAGTTCTGGATGGCTTGACCGCTGGAAAAAACGTTACGGTGTACGACAACTGACTGTATGTGGTGAAAAACTTTCTGCTGATGTGTCATCAATTGAGAAGTTTAAGCAGAACTTTAAAAAGCAAATCGAAGATTGTGGATACACATGTAATCAACTTTACAACTGTGACGAAACTGGTCTGAATTATAAAATGCTTCCATCAAAAACATTGGCATCTCGACAGGAAAAATCACCTGCTGGGCACAAACGAAGTAAGGAAAGATTAACTATAATGGTATGTTCCAATGCATCTGGCAAGCATAAAATCCCACTGATGGTGATTGGCAAGTCTGCACGTCCAAGAGCTTTAAAAGACCACTCACCCAAAGCCCTACCAGTCTATTACAAAAGTCAGAAGTGCGCATGGATGGATGCGACCTTATTTACTTACTGGTTTGAAGAAGAGTTCGTGCCATCTGTGACTAAATTTTTGAACAGAAACCGTCTTCCTATTAAAGCAATTTTGTTAATGGATAATGCCCCCTCTCATCCTGAAGAAGGACTTTATGTGGGCGAAATTGTTGTAAAATTTTTTCCTCCAAATGTAACCAGCATAATGCAACCAATGGATCAAGGCATCCTCGAAAACATTAAAAAAAATTATAGGCGTTTATATCTTGAACATCTGTTAGAATACACAGAAAAGGAGGATATTATCAATGGGATGAGAAAGGTTACACTGAAAAATGTTATTTACTGGGTAAGTCAAGTTTGGGATTCTGTGCGTACTACCACTATTCAAAAATCTTGGTCAAAAGTTATTGATTTCAAGGACTATAATGACAGTGAAGATGATACTCCATTAAATGAATTAGCTTTGAAATTGAGAAGCCATGGAGAAATGTCCTGTTCAAATTTTGACAGCGAGATAGAAGAAAAAGAAAAAAGTTTACTTGAATTAATGCAAAAATTAAAAGGTTGCGAAAATGTGACAAGAGAAGATGTTGTTGAATGGATTACAGCAGATGATTTAGAAGAAGAAATAAGTATTGAAGAAATAACGAATGTCTTTCAGGAAACAGAAAAATCAGATGACGATGAGGATGATGAAGCGGCGGTGGATGAACAGTCTCCCACTAAGATCTCTCATCAAGAAGGTTTTGCTTCTTTGGAAAAAGCTTTGAGGTATATCGAACAACAACCAGAGACAACCCCAGCGGATTTGCCTCTTCTTAATACATGGAGAAACATTTCAGCGAGAAAAAGAAGATGCTATATGAAACAGAAGCGCATAGATACCTATTTCAATGTTTTGAGAACTACTTATGCGATTTACGTTTTTTCTTAATTCATACGTATGTTCGCTGGTCAAGTTATCTATAATCTATAATATATATAAAATGCAGCGCGGCTGTCTACCTGTCTATCCGTTAGTGCGGTTATAGGATATATTTTATTACGTTAGGTAATATAAGAAATAAGCAGTGACGATAATATGAATCAAATCAGAAAAAAGTTTGCCGCTAGCGCGCTCTCTTGCAATACATTACCTAAACCTTTAAATATGGAACAATATCATGTAGCAAGAATTGTATATAATAAAAAGATCTAAAAAAAATCCGCGGTAACATATATCTATCTATAACAGAGAAATACTAATAAACGTTTTACCATTTAATTTTTCAATAAATAAATACGTAAATTTCTCCATCAACAACTTAATATTTATCAAAAAAAATCTATAATATATATAAAAGAAAACGTCTGTCTGTCGGTCCGTTAGTGCGCTTAGCACTCAAGAAGCACTTATCCGATTTACGTGTTTTTTTTTTTAATTTATAGATATGTTCTCTGGTCAGGTTATAGGATATATTTTGTTACCTTAGGTAACATAAAGAATAAGCAGTGACGATAATAGTGAATCAAGTCGGAAAAAAATTTGCCGCTAGAACACTCTCTTGCAATACGCTGCCTAAACCGTTAAATATGGAACAATCATGTATATATAATGCAACGTCTCTCTGTCTGTCTGTCTGTCCGTCCGTTCGTGCGGTTATCACTCGAGAACCAATTATCCGATTTACGTGCTTTTTTTTTTTAAATTCATACATATGTTCTGTGGCCAGGTTATAGGTTATATTTTATTACGTTAGGTTACATAAGGAATAAGCAGTGATGAAATTTCACTGCTAAATTTAGTTTTCGATGAGGAAGCCAAATACGGTAACAAAAAATTTGTAGCTTATCAAATTTGACAGATTACAAAGTCAAAATGACGTCCTTCACATATGATTCGAAAAATGACAATTTTTTGTTGTTATATTTGATTTCTTCACGAAAAACTAAGTTTGCTAGTACACAAATTTTCGTTGTGCTAAATAGGAAGATAGTAAATTGAGTAAGCCTCTTAATGATTAACATTTCGTTCAGTATCTTAAATGCCCTGTATATTGGTAACGACGACTAAAAATATATATAAACTGTTAGATTTTTGTAATCAGGCACAGAGTAGTGTGCTCATATGTAGAGGTTGCCATTTAAAAGAATCCTGGTTGACTTTGTAAACTGTCAAATAGCAAAAGAGTAAATTGAGAGAGCCACTTAAAAGTTAGAATCCAATTCAATAACTTGAAAGCCCTGTATATCGGTAACAACTAAAAATAAACATGAAGTGTTATATATTTTTGTAAACAGACTAAAAAATACTATTTAATAGTGTGCTTATATGTAGAGGGTGCCATTTAAAAAAATTCTAGTTGGCTTTGTTATCTGTCAAATTTGACAAGTAACACATTTTTTGTTATCATATTTGGCTTTTTTATAAAAACTAAGTTTAGGATGAAACGTCTTGGCTTTCTTTACTTTTAATAAATGTTTTATTTATTAAATAGAAGCCGTTATTTGCCCCTTATGTATATCTTAATTTTTGAGAATGAATTGAGTGGATATTAATATTGATAGCGCAAAAACTAGATACAAGCTAGCTCGTTTTTTTACTGGTAGAGTATATAGAGATCGAGGTAATTTTTGTACGCCTTTTGTTTAAAATTTGGTTGTTCTGTTTGGGCACCATTCATTTTAGAATAAAAAGAATCTAAGTTCAGCTCAAAAAATGAAAAAATACTGAAGAGTTATTTAGTTGTTGAAATAAAATTAATTTATGGACAACCGTTGCGTCCTGAAAGAGAGAGCAGGAGTTTAGTGAAACACTAAATTTAAATATAGAAGAATATATTATCAACAAAATAAAAATTCCTAACTTTATTATACTCTTAAAAATTACTTTTACTAAATAAAAACTCCTTAAGCTAGAAGAGTGTACACTATGGCATAGAGTCCTTAGATTAGGGTTACTAAGTTTTTAATAAAAGGCTTGATAAAACTCGATATTAAAAGTTTTTGAAATTAACTCCGCGAATAACACTTGTAGAGTAGTCGATGGAAGCGCACTTGTAGACAGGAAGTAAGATTTTTAGACTGGTGTGCTTATGACTTACGGATTGGTTTCTCCTCGTGGGTTTTCCACAAGTTACTCGGCCTCTCCTGGTGAGATCCTCTTAAAAATATTATCTCAGCCATTACCATCCTAGTTTCATTTGGGTTGCTAAACACTTTTTGACCCGAAATACCTGAGGATGAGCAGGATATTTCAAAAAAGGAAAAAAGCCTTAAACTTGAGAGCTAGAAACCGTTACTGCACTACTACATCACTCTTAGGCGTACTGGAGAAGAAAGCCACTACTGCTTCATGGTGGAAAAAAGCCTTTATAAATTCTAAATGGCTGCTTAAATATCTTTATCCCTTCCTATTCAAAGTGACGTCTTTAAAATGGCTCACTTCCAAGCACAAAATTAATGCAAACTAAATAAGTCAAGTCGGCAACACGCGTTACGCACTGCTCAAAAATTTAAAACACTCTTTTAAGCTGCACTGCTCAAAAATTGAAATCATTGCAATAAATATGAAAATGTAATAAAATATGAATTAAAGGGAGAAAAACAGTGTCGTAACATGATCTTAAAATCTAGGAAAAAATGAATGTTACAAGTACTAAAAGTATGTATGTAGAATAAGAAAATAGCAAATTAGGTAAGACACTTAAAATGTCCCTGTACAGCCGTGAGAAACGAGAAAAAAGCATATCTTCGTAATAAGTTTGGGGTTGATTCCAAGGGTTTCGGGAACACTATAAAACGACTTAATATGAATGGTAAAATAGTTTTAAGTGACAAGTCTGCTGACGGAAAAAATTTATTAGACATTTTATTAAGGAGGTTGAGGTGGGATAGTCCCAACCAAAAGTTTTGAATGTTGTAATTTAGAAATGCTTTGTATTAAATAATTAAAATTTTTTATAAGACTAACGATGGTTATTATTATGATAACAAATTTATTGACGAAAGATTTTAAGTTCTATATATTGCTTATTTAATTTTATTAAATAATTTAACATGAATGGATTAACTTTTTTATGTTTTATACAAACTTATAAAAAAAAAAATATGGAAATAAACATTAATTATATTTTATAATTTTTAAAAAATTACCAAAGCAAATAATATGAAAAAATAAAAGAATAAAAGAAAATTATTTTATTAGTTAAAAAATAAGTAATTAATAAAAAATGAGAATGTCTCGAAGCTGCAAACCTGTAAAGTAATTTACTGTTGGCTCAACTGATATGCTTGTATATAGATATATTGAATTTTGCATTTATTGTAATCAGCTGTTGTAAACAAATAAAAAATGGATAATAATAAAAAATCAACAAATATTGATAAAAATGTTAAAAAAAAATTATGTAGAAGCGAAAACTCGTTACTGAGGCTGTATACAATCAAAGATTAAGCGAAAAAAGTGTTGGTAAGCGGAACAGAAAATCAAGTGTCTCCTAACCTCTGTGACAGTGGTCGTCGAATTGTTGACATGCGATCACTTGGAGAAAACTTAAAATATTCTTCATGTAATGATACACTTTCATTATGTTATATTACTAATGAAAAACGCTGTGGTCTAGCATCACTACTAACCATAAAGTGTCATAAATGTCTAACATACAACACCGTATCAATAGACAGTACACATATATCGAAGGACAATAAGGAACATTATAATGTTAACACTGAAGCTGCACTAGGAAAGTATAAGTTAAGCAAGTAAATTAATTAAACAATTAAAATAAATGCTTTAAATTATTTATTTTTATTTTATTTATAAAAAACTAATACCCATTGCAAATTTATTATTAGTTAAACTTAATATTATTTACTTGCATCATATGTTTTAATTATAACTTGTACTATACAATTTAAAATATTTAAATTTCCCGCCATTACTATTAAATGCAACGTAGCCGCTATTTCAGAGATAAAAGATAAATCATTCACAAGTACCTCCAATAATTGTTATTTTTCATAAAGTTTTCTAATCAAAATTTGAAAAAATTTTAAAATAATCGCGACATTTCAATGTCTAACAAAGTTAAATTTTCTATTGATGGTTTTTTTTTTTTCATTTGTTATATCAAAAAATGCGTCATTTTTATATCAAATTAATGTATTCTCCAAAATCGAAAACTATATGTATTGTTAATTTCGATTTTTATTTAAATAAGTTTCCTAAAGACCTTAAATTTTTCATAAAAAATTTCTAAACTAATTAATCTATCGAAATAAATCTGTACAAATAGTTTTCATATTTTACGTTTAACGCCTCAACCTCCTTAAGAGGAATAATACGGTCATTCTGATAACTACGGTAACAAACACCTACGTTTGTAAAAAGGGTAAAAATTCCTACTCAGGTGAGGTGAACGATAAAAAAATATTAGAATTACCTCAGCAGCCTGTAAGACTTGCAGTTTACATTTTATTAGGTAGAATAAAATATTTGTACGTCTAATAGTACAGCATACACTTGTACTGCAAAATAAATATTAAAAAATTATAGAAATATTACATTAAAAATCTAAAACTATTACTTCCCTATTATTTTTTTAAATTTGCCTAATTATGGCATTAGTACATCACACCAGATTATTAACGTTGACTCAACAAGAGAATGTAGATCTATATTAGTCCTAAACAAGAGCAGACTAATTTTAAAAGGATGGTCACACTAACCATAGTTAGGGTGACCATCCTTGTAGGTTGTTCAAATGGGTATCTTATTTCCCAATAAAACTGGCCATTATTAATAATTCTATACATGCAGACTTTTATAAAATATTCCTTTCGTGAACAAACAATATTTCAAGTCTCTAATTGATCGAGAAGGATTAAATTCTCCATGGAACTCCAAAAAATCCACCTTCCAGCTTTTCTCTGAATCTTTTCAATCTTACTGGCACTGGATGCCAAACGGAACAACAGTACTCCAATAGAGGACTCAACAAAATTAAATAGGCCTTTATCCTGATCTGGTGTGCTTTAAATTCCTCATAACAAAGTTGAGTACCTCAGGTGCGATGCGCGATCAGTTTGTTAATATGATACTCCTTGCTCAAATTTATTGACAAAAAAATACTGAAGTGTTAGAGAACTGTAATTTACTTTATAACACATGTTGATTCTTTTCTTACCAAATGTTATTAGCTGACCCTTATCATTTAATTTAATTTAAATTTAACAAGACTACTAAAAATGTAGTTTCTATAGACTAACAACTATAAAATACAGAAAAACAAAAAGCACTAAGGATAATAACAACTATTAAAAGAGAATGAATCCATATATATATATATATATATATATATATATATATATATATATATATATATATATATATATATATATATATATCCATATATATATATATATATATATATATATATATATATATATATATATATATATATATATATATATATACATACATATATATATATATATATATATATATATATATATATATATATATGTATATATATATATATATATATATATATATATATATATATATACATATATATAATATATATATATATATATATATATATATATATATATATATATACTATATATATATATATATATATATATATATATATATATATATATATATATATATATATATATATATTATATATACATATATATATATATATATATATATATATATATATATATATATATATATATATACATACATATATATATATATATATATATATATATATATATATATATATATATATATATATATATTTATATATATGTATATATGTATATATATATATATATATATATATATATATATGTATATATATATATATATATATATATATATATATATATATATTTATATATATATGAGCATTTCCGTAAAAAGTTTTTTTCAAAGTGAGAGTGATTAGACTCGATTTGAATCGTTCCTTGGACCTCCAGAAACAATTATTTATGCTTTTTAAGAACCTTTGTTTTTACATGTGTAAATTTTTGTGGAAAAAATGGAAAAAGTCGCCAAATTACCGTAAAAAACCTCAAAAGTCAATATATAATGTACCGTATTATAAGTTTATCCATGCGGTTCATTGAAATTATTCATTGCGAATCCTGAGAGCGTCTTCCTCTTTTGTATAATTGCCATTCTTGCCCATTATTTGCCCATTTTATATATATTAGACAAATTAATGTCCAGGTGCACTTTTCTTATGTTCTCTAATCTGCTGACCTTGAATTTTTATGTACCTTGTTGATATTAGGATATAGTTTCCAAGTTATGGTCAAATTTTAGCCACTTTTTGGTTAGAAACGGTGGTAAATTAAAAATGGTGTGTTTAAAGATATCAATCTTACAGCCATTGGCTGAAAGATTACACTATATACCATTTTAATTTACGGCCATTTCTAACCAAAATATGGCTAAAAATCTGTCCATAAATTGTTATCGTAATGTCAACACGGTACATAAAAATTCGAAGTCAGCAAGTCAAAGAACGAGAAAAGTGTACCTGGACGTTAATTTGACTAAAAGATATAAAATGGGAAAAAAAATTGGCAAAATTAGCCATTATATAAAAGAGGAAAACGTTATCAGGATTCACGATGAATAATCTCAATAAATTGAATGGATAAACTTATAATACGGTACATTATATATTGATTTTTGCTGCTTTTTACGGTAATTTAGCGAGTTTTTCATTTTTTCCGCAAAAAGTTGCATATTGCGCTGTAAAAAAAGGGTTCTTAAAAAACTGAATTATTTCCGGAGGTCCAAGAAACGATTTAGATCAAGTCTAATGAGTGTCACTTTCAAAAAAAATTTCTCTCTTTTTTGAACCGCTAACATACCACCAATTTCCGGAAATGCTTATATATATTTATATATATATATATATATATATATATATATATATATATATATACATATATATATATATATATATATATATATATATATATATATATATATATATATATATATATATAAAGTAAATCCCAGGATATAAGATCCTGCCTTTTTGCTTTTTCAATGAGGCAATAAACGACCCTATTAAGTTTTTGTGCATAGTTGCCAGGTATTACGATAAACGTATTTTTATTTTACCTGCTTTGTATACCGCCCTCACTTGCACCTGCAATCATATTAGATCTATTTTTACCTATATATTCACTACCTGACAACCCGGTTTGGAGCCCTTTAAGTATTTGATAATATAGGCCTAATGACCACAGGTCCCCATTGAGATTCGAGAGATACTTGTTATTATTTTTATTTTTAGTTTTACTTACAACTTACAACGTATCGGATCTATTTTAATTATGTGGCTTCCGTGGGAAAATTACAATAGTGGCTATCGGAAGAGAAAATATTTATCACTTGACGCTAAACAAATAGTGAAAATTGTTTACGACAGTTTGGTAAAAAGAAATTTGAATAAACAAAGTGCTTTGCAAGAAATCAGTGAACTAACAAAAACCCCAATTTCTACGATTAAGGGTATTGTAGGAAAACCATCACTCAGGAACAGGAAAAAACGGAAAGATTTTCATATGCATCATGTAGACGATTGTGAAAAAGACGTCATCAGGAGAAAAATATATTCTATGTATGAAGAGCAGTTGGTGCCGACACTAGACAAAATAAAATTAAGACTGGGCCAATATAAATTGTGGCCGATCGACCCGTCACAGAATTCTCTTAAGAATGGGATTCACGTTCCGAACAATCAACAAAAGGCAAGTAGTGACGGAGTCACGAAGATTACGAATCTTGCGACATTACACTTATTTGTAAGAAATTAAAAAATATCGATCAGAGAATTGGCCAATAATTTACCTTGACGAAACATGGTTCGATACCCATGACACTGTGCAAAAAGGGTGGGTTGACAGCAGTACAAAATGTCAGACTAACGCACGTTCAAATAAAGGTAAACGAATAACCATTTTGCATGCTGGATCTGGGGTTTCAAATTGTCTACTATTATCTGCAAAAAAAATAAAAGATTCTAGTTTAGGCTATCACGAAAACACGACCGCAGAACTTTTTGAAAATTGTTTTCAAAATTCCTTTTTGCCAAATCTTCCTAAACAGAGTGTTATAGTTATGGACAATGCAGGTTACCATGGTCACCTACTAAATAAGGTTCCTAATGCAGCCAACACCAAATCGGAAATACAGGAATTTATGTTAGAAAATGACATTTATTTTGACTTTAGTTATAAGAAAAGGGATCTTTTGGAAGTTTTTTGAAAAAAGACTATAAATTGAAAAAGAAATATGGTTCTGATAGTATGGCTGAGAAAATGGGACACACTGTTTTGCGGCTACCTCCGTATTATTGTGTGTTTAATCCAATTGAACATATTTGGCATCAAGTTAAATCAAAAATAAGGGCACAAAATGTTTTCTCGTACTTTAAGCGTGTCAGTGGTTGAATTAGTAAAAAAAGTTATAAATGATATACCTTGTGAAAGCTGGAAGAATTCCATTCAGCACGTTGTTAAAGTTGAAGATTCATATATTTATGTAAATAATATAAAACCACTGATAATTACCGCAGCTGATGACAGTGATAGTGAAACCGAATTAGGCTTAAGTTAAAATATATTTTTATTTATACAATATGTCCCCTCTTGTAAACCCCATTCATTCGAACTGTATATTTGTACTTCTTATCCATTTGTTTTTACACGTATCTATAAATAAACATCTCCAAAAACACTTATAATTTTATTTATTTGCATTAATAACTAAAATTCTTAAGTCCATCTCTGCAACCTATCATAAACAAAAGGTCAGAATTTTTATAATTCCCACTTAAAACGGCAAAAATCAGGATCTTATATTTTGGGAATATATGTATATATATATATATATATATATATATACATATATATATATATATATATATATATATATATATACAAAACTCTACATCTCTCTACAAGTGTGGGCAGAAGTATTTAGCAGGAAAAGTAAGCTAGTTTCTGAACGACCCTATAACGGAGTCCTAGAACTTTACGAGTACCGTTACTTTGCTACAATTTTTCGAACGTGAAGCGTAAACATTTTTTGTACATTGATGTATTATTAATATAAAAAACTATAGATAATTCATTGTTTATTTTTGAAGTTTGCCGGACAAATACGAAATATTGATAAAGTTCCTAAAGTCTCTAAGCCTTTCTTAAAGTCCTTAAGGACTTCCAAAAGTGATTCTACTCGGTTCAGATTTGTTCAGAAAATACATGTTATTGAAACTTATTTTCAATAAATCATCTTTATAATAGTTCGAAAATTATGTAAAATTATCTTTTACAATAATTGAAACTTGAAATTCTTTTAAAAAATTTGTAACATACATTTTACATTACTATTTTATTCCTAAATTGTTCCAAACGACAAGTAGAAATCAGCCCAATTAAAGCAGATCGCTAACCCGTAACTATCGAATTTGGAAAAAAGCTAAGGAAGTAATCAGTATGTGTTGGAATAAATAAAACAACCTATCTGTCGACATGAAAATATTATATAATTAATAATATGATTATCTACTTACGATTCATAGCTCTTTTTAGCTAAAAACTGTGGCCAAATTAAAAACTTTAAAAGAAATAAAATATATTATCTAAAACAGTAGTGAAATTCACAGTACACATAATCTTTATGCTACCTAAGTGTTGTTAAATGGGTACTGGTTCTGTAATACTTCTTAAGTCGTACCATTTACTAACCTTTGTTGTCGAGTCAGTTAGTTATTTAGTATGCAGAAAAAGAAACCACAATATCATTGTCTATCAGTAACACCGGTTATAATTATACAGGTTGATGTTTTAGTCACCGTAGCAAGCCAATATTAAATTATGATTTGTATTTAGTTGGGTTGGAGTATAATTTATGTTAATCATCCTACATGTAGCATTTTAATCAGACGTAAATGTTAACTGCAAAATTCACTAAAAAGGTCTAACTTTAAAGCTGTCCTAATTTGGCAATTAGTGGCTTAAATTAACAAGAGCACCAGTATGTCAATAAAGTTATGAGGCTATGCGGCATGAAACCAGAAAATTCATCACTTATAACTGAACTGAAAAAGATTAAATATTTTCTTAAAATTTTAAAACCTGTTATCATTCCTGTGTCGATTTTATGCTGAATTTTCTAAAAGTGTTTACTTAATGATATTTACAAAAACATTACAAAATATTACGAAATCTATGTTTAGCGTTTTTAAAAAATACGCATAAAATATGACGTGTCCTAGTTGGTGATTAGCAACAACAGTCTTTGGAGAATAGATGAAAACCGCTAATGAGTTCCAATATCTGGGCTTGACATTAGACACGAAATTAGGGTGGAACAGACAAATTACAAAAAACCTAAATAAAGAAAAAATGTGTCTTATGAGATCTAGAAGATTGTTTGGGAAAATTTGAGGCTTAAAATCAAAGACGGTGCTTTAGCTATACGCCACAGTCATTAGAGCCATGGTTACATACGGAGCTCCAGTAAGATAGACGAAAACAGAGCAGAGAACGACAACCAAGGCTATAGAGATTGGCTTGCTTATGTACCACCGAGGCTATAAGTAGCACCTCCAACTATGGAAACTGTTCTAGATTCTACCCCTTGATATATACATAAAGCTACCAATAGCGCCTATTCAATGAAAACAAATGAGGAATGGACACAACAACCTGTACAATAAAAGAATTATAGATTTAATCGACAATAAACTCTTGGATATGCAATCTGATTATATGACAACATCGTATAATTTCCAAAAAACCATAGAAAAGTAATATATATTCTTTTAGACGGTCAAGCTGCACTAAAGGCTTTAGATGGCTACCAAGCCAAAATCATGATCGAGTGAAAACACGATCTGTTAGAACTATCCTCCAGGAATAACAGTGTTAAAACTCCTGTGGCTTCCATGAGATTTAAAGAAAAAAAGTAATGAGAAGCGGACGAATTGGCAAGGTTTGGAGTTACAAACAATAGATGGGTTCAAATCCCGCTTTTAGTAGACCAAAACAGGTTCCCACAATTTCACGGACTTGGCTTGTTGACTGTTGATGCACTAGGGCATCGTGGACATTAAATATCATTGTTTTTTCTCGCAGGGAAAATGCAAATTTACAGACTCCGCGAATTTTGACCGAGGCAAAACTGAAAATTGGAACCATCGCTGTTCTGATTTGAATTTAGCATATTATAGGTTTTTGCTTTATTTTTATACTTACACAGAATATTTTTATTGCATACTTAGGTACTTAGGAACCTACCTACCGATAAGTACTTCGGTTAATTATATTCCGATAACTGCTAAAATCCCAAATAATTTTATTGTACCTATTATGATACATTTTCTTGAGAAAAATAGTGCAATAGTTTCTCCTTGCTTTTTGCACTGCAGTGCCACAACCATTAAAATTGCTGCAATCATGCTTGTGACAATCCAGTTTCGAACCGGTCCAGGATCAATTCCTCTACGCTCCGAGCTGGTACTGGTGATCGCTGCTGCCCTTCACCAGGGTAGTGGACGGGTAAGGATATATAGGTTGTTGGCAGGAATAGGAAAAGGACATGATTCCCTCTGGTTTGGGAAGCAGAGGAGAACCAAAAGTAATTCTTCTAGGATTCCCAGTGTGATGATGTATAGAAATGACATTCTGAAGTCTCCGTCGGGAATTGTTAACGCGTTTGCAGATTTTTTTCAAGAGTATCTTCGCACTGTCGGAACCAGCAGCGACTTGTTATTCGCTTAGTACGTCGTTGACAATTGTGGAATTCTCGCCCATTACTGGGGATGAAATATTAATGGCCACGAAAGAATTAAAAAATAAGATGACCTCTGGCCCTGATAATATTCCCTCGTTTTTCATTAGGGACTGTGCGACTGTCCTTGTAGGACCTTTAAAGTATATTTTTAATTTATCAATTAAACAAGGTGTTTATCCGAAACGATGGAAAGGTAGATTATGTCCTATTTTTAATAATGGAGGCAGGGGAAATGTTAAAAATTACAGGGGTGTCGTTCTACTTCTCAAAGGTCTTTAAGTCAGTCTTGTATGCACGTATCTATAGCCAAATTAAAAATCAAATTTCTCCTTATCAGCACGGATTTGTTAGTAAGAGATCTACGGTAACAAATCTAACTGTTATGACACAGTTCATTTCGGAAATATTAGATGATGGTGGGCAGGATGATGTTATTTATAAGGATTTCTCGAAGGCCTTTGATAGGAACGACCATCATCTTCTCATCAATAAGTTGCCTTTCTTTGGTTTCACTGATGATGCGGGGGCTCTTATAAGTTCTTACTTCTTTGATCGAACTTAGTTTGTAGCCTACAACAGATTCAAATCAGAAAGATTTGTGGCTACCTCAGGCGTTCCACAAGGTTCAAATTTGAGACCCTTGCTCTTCATTATGTTCATAAATGACCTTTGCGAGGATTTAAAATGTAACAGACTAATTTATGCTGATGATCTAAAAATGTTTATGCCAACAGAAAAAACTGAGAATTGTTCCTATCTACAGAGCCAGTTGAATTTCGTACATTCTTGGTGTTGTGACAACAAACTACATCTAAATGCTCAAAAATGCAAAGTTCTAACATATACTAGGAGGGTAGCGTCAATAGAGTTTCAAAATAGAATTCAAGACTATAATTTAAGTAAGTGTAGCACAGCTAAGGATTTGGGAGTCGTTTTTGATGCAAAACTAACATTTGCTCAGCATATAGCATTGAAAGTTTCTGAAGCAATGAAGTCTTACGGGTTCATCATTAGGAATTGTAGGGGTTTCACTAATATTGCATCACTGAAGGTTTTGTATTTCTGCTTCGTTCGCTCGAAACTAGAATATGAAAGTATTGTCTGGAGTCCAATGTACGAGGTGCATAGAGTTTCACTTGAAAAAGTGCAGAGGAGATTTCTGAAATTTCTGTTGTTTAAGATTAATGGAATGTATCCTGAACGGGGAATCAGCAGCGATTATTTGTGTGAACAGACAAATATTCTTAGCCTGGGAATCAGGAGAGTTTGTGCCTCAATATTATTCCTATATAGAGTATTGCACAATATGATTAATTGCAGGGATATACTGGCTCGTATTAACATCAATGTGCCACGGATACACTCACGATCAAATATATTTTTATCTATACTCTAAGCACATATTCCAGAAGGCCTTAGAGAATGCCACAGATAGTATCAAGTTAATGGCAAAATCATTAACAACCTAAGATACGCTGATGATACCGTTATTATAGCAGATACAGCGGATGGACTTCAGCGTCTTATGAACAATATATCTAGGGAAGGCGATATTTTTGGGCATGAAAGTAAACGTTAATAAAACGAAAGTAATGGTCATTTCAAGAACACCCGGGTTGCAAACAGATATTCGTGTTTATGATCAATTGATAGAACAAGTAAACAAATTTAAATACCTAGGGTGTTGGGTAACTAATGATTTGACTCCTGAAGTTCAGGTACGAGTTCGCATTAAAATAGCTAGAGAATTTAATTTATTTAACTTATTTATTTAAATGAATTTAATTTATTTAACTTATTTGTTTTAATAAATTTAATTTATTTAACTTATTTATTTTAATAAATTTAAATTATTTAACTTATTTATTTTAATAAATTTAATTTATTTAACTTATTTATTTTAATAAATTTAATTTATTTAACTTATTTATTTTACTGAATTTAATTTATTTAACTTATTTAATTTACTGAATTTAATTTATTTAACTTATTTATTTTAATAAATTTAATTTATTTAACTTATTTATTTTAATGAATTTAATTTATTTAACTTATTTATTTTACTGAATTTAATTTATTTAACTTATTTATTTTAATAAATTTAATTTATTTAACTTATTTATTTTAATAAATTTAAATTATTTAACTTATTTATTTTACTGAATTTAATTTATATTACTTTTTTTTTTAATGAATTTAATTTATTTAGCTCATTTGCTCAGCATATAGCATTGAAAGTTTCTGAAGCAATGAAGTCTTACGGGTTCATCATTGTAGGGGTTTCACTAATATTGCATCACTGAAGGTTTTGTATTTCTGCTTCGTTCGCTCGAAACTAGAATATGAAAGTATTGTCTGGAGTCCAATGTACGAGGTGCATAGAGTTTCACTTGAAAAAGTGCAGAGGAGATTTCTGAAATTTCTGTTGTTTAAGATTATGGAATGTATCCTGAACGGGGAATCAGCAACGATTATTTGTGTGAACAGACAAATATTCTTAGCCTGGGAATCAGGAGAGTTTGTGCCTCAATATTATTCCTATATAGAGTATTGCACAATATGATTAATTGCAGGGATATACTGGCTCGTATTAACATCAATGTGCCACGGATACACTCACGATCAAATATATTTTTATCTATACTCTAAGCACATATTCCAGAAGGCCTTAGAGAATGCCACAGATAGTATCAAAGTTAATGGCAAAATCATTAACAACCTAAGATACGCTGATGATACCGTTATTATAGCAGATACAGCGGATGGGCTTCAGCGTCTTATGAACAATATATCTAGGGAAGGCGATATTTTGGGCATGAAAGTAAACGTTAATAAAACGAAAGTAATGGTCATTTCAAGAACACCCGGGTTGCAAACAGATATTCGTGTTTATGATCAATTGATAGAACAAGTAAACAAATTTAAATACCTAGGGTGTTGGGTAACTAATGATTTGACTCCTGAAGTTCAGGTACGAGTTCGCATTAAAATAGCTAGAGCCATTTCTCAAAATGAGACACCTCCTCACAGACTCAACCCTTTCTTTGGATACTCGTTATCGTTTTGTAAAGGTCTATATATATATATCCAGTGCTTTTATATGGAGTTGAGGCCTGGACCTTGGGAGTACAATCAATGAATCGTTTGGAGTCTGTCGAATTATGGGTCATGCGCTGAATATTGAAGATCTCTTGGACAGAGCGTCTTACTAATGAAGATGTACTTTGTCGAATGGGTAGAGAAAGAGAACTATTGTCATTTATTAAAAGACAAAAAACTCGTTACTTGGGACATATTTATAGGGGTCCACGTTACTCACTGCTCCGGTTGTTAATGGAAGGGAAAATAGTTGTGGGGCGTCGAAAATTGTCCTGGCTAAAAAATATACGAGATTGGACACGTCTGTATATCCACACTTTATTAGGAATTGCCCAGGACAGGGAAAAATTCGCTGTAATTACAGCCCAACTTCAGTAATGGAGATGGCACTATAAGAAGAAGTACCTATTATCATTAAGCTTTATAACACTGTAGATTTATAGTTCTTAAGAATTGTTAATTGTACTCGTTTAGGTCGTTATCATACAAATAAGATTTTTAGTTTCACCATTTACTCATTAAAATAAACTTTGAAATGCGTTGATTTATATAGCTTATTATAAAGTTTAGAAGGTATATAATAAAATATGTTTTAGAAAAAGGTCGCACTATTGTATAGAGATAGAAAATAAAGGTGATTAAAACTAAAAATGCAAATAATTGGTAGATAAATTTCGGACGCTAATGGTTTATGACGCAACAATCAACAGATGCTTATTTCCGTAACATCGTTGGCTCGCATCATCTGGCGAAAGACATTTCTAGGGATGTAATTGGCGACCTCTTCAAAGAAACTGACAACTGACGTCCTTTATTTAATAAGGTCCATACCAAACTAGTTGTTGCGCTGATCAAAGGCCAGTGTCGCCTGAAGAAACATACACATAAAACGGGTATCCACAATAGTTCCACGACATACTGACTACGTGGCGAATCCACAAAACCCCACATCCTATATGAATGTGCGGCTTTAACTTGGAACAGACATAAATTGTTCGGTGATCTATATCGTGGCGATAAATTACTACATGAAGGGCTTGGAAAAAAGGTAATAAACCTTCTCAAAGGCACGACGCTCATGTAACCCAAAGAGAGGAGCACAATAAGCCAAGAGGATGCAGTGCAAAAACAGGCACGATTGCAAACCCCGCCTACAACCAACCTACCAACCAATCAACAGATGGCACACCCGGGTTGTCCGGGTTATGAAGCAGTTTGTTAAATCACTGCCAAAAGATGGGGAATATTTCAGATATCGGTGTTCCAAATTCCCAAAACTATCTGAAGCCAAATTGAAATAGGGAGTTTTTACTGGCCCCGACATACGAAAACTAGTATCCGATCCCCTCTTTTTGGAAACAATTGGAGAAAAAGAAAAAGAAGCGTGGGACTCTTTCAAAGACGTAGTACACAAGTTTTTGGGTAATACTAAAGACCCTCACTACAAAACCATTGTACAATGCTTGTTGGCTAAGTTTAAAGCTCAAGAATGCAAGATGAGCTTAAAAGTTAATTTCTTACACTCCCATGTCGACTATGTTCCCAAAAACTTGGGAGCCTTCAGTGAAGAGCAGGGTGAAAGATTTCACCAGGATGTCCGTGATATCGAGAGACGCTACCAAGGAACATGGAGCGTCAATATACTAGCTGACTACTGTTGGATGCTCAAGCAGGAAACAGAAAATGGAAAGCGGAAGCGTGTTTGGAGGAGTATCAAAGGTTTCATAGGCAAAAAGAATGAACACGGAATGTTAAGTACATTTCATGAAGAAATTGTTTAATTATAACAACAATATTGTTTAGTTCATTGTAATAAATTGGTGGTTTTTTCATTTGTGTTATGCTTTTTTTATGCAAACACCTTGAATTTTGCAAAAAAAAAACTGTACGCGATGGAGAGAAATGGAGATCATTTTTGGATTCAGCAGACTAGAAAACATAATATTTACCAAAAATATCTCATGTAGCTGAAATTTTTTTTTTTTAAAGACCTGTGATAATTTGTCAAATATCATGACGTTGGAGACCCTTCGGCCATAATTACTTACCACCTGACTTGAAAATTTACCAAACTCATTTGAACTACTGCTGGGGTAATTGAGATATTCCGTCAACTTGTGACAATTAACGTATATTTACCGTGAAGGAAAATTAGGACAAAATTAATTAATGTTGAATAATTGAGATTTTTCCCTTGATCTAAATTAGTCAAATGAAAATACATTTCCAAATATCTAAACATAGATTAATATGTAAATCTCTAATTTCATAATCTGAGGTTAAGTTTATGTTTACCGATACGGTACTGGCTCTTTTTAGCTTGTATTTCATATTCATACTTTCACTTAAACCTCAAATTATTACCACTTTTATAAAAAGAACTAACATTATCTTATTCCACGGTGTTCTTTTAAGATTGCATTATGGACAACATTGATATTATAAGTATAAGGTTATTTGAATCTTTTTTAGATGTTGATACACCAAATTATATCTTTCTTTGGTAAAATTTATTATTGTTCTGCTTACGTGGCATCTCAGACACTCGCCGAAAAACTTTTTAAAGTGCTGGTGGTAGCCAGCTGGCTTCTATTGGCAATGACATTTTGTTTCATGTTTGTCTTTCTGTAGAAATAGAAATATTTTTTGTGGTATTTTCCTATTGATTTCATTCCATTTTTTGCTGTTCTTTTATTTTAAAATATATTTGTCATATTGTAAACTTTTGTATCGAGATATCAGTATATCCATCCGCCTGGAAAACTGCGCATGTTGTACCATTACCTAAGAACCAATGGCATATATACTCCCTGTAAGCATAGTTCCAGTAATATATATCATAAGTTCTTGAACATATTGTAAAATCACAACTAGTAGAATATAATATAGAAAAAGTATGAAATTTTACCTACAGTGCAGTCTGGCGTTAGACGATCACACAGTTGTGCTACTGCACTTCTTAATGTGACCGACCATATATTTAGGGAGATCGATAGAAATAAATGTACTATTTTAATCTTGCTCGATTATTCAAAAGCATTGGCCATGCTCGACCACTCACTTTTAATTAATATCTTGAAGTTTGTAGGTCTGGGCAAGGACGCTGTTAAGTTTATTGGAGAATATCTCAAAGATCGTCATCAGAGAGTTGTCTTGAGCGGATCTTTTTCGGACCTCCAAAGGGTGACCAGAGGCGTCCCGCAAGGATCAATTTTGGGCCCTATTTTATTCTGCATTTATACCTATTTATTTCCGTCATTTCTCAAAGTCTGTAACTGTCAGATGTACGCTGACCATACTCAGTTGTTTTACTCTTTTTCTGAGAATGCAGTGCTTGACGGTTGTCGATTGATAAATGGTGATTTGGAGGTTATACAGAGAGTTTCGGAGGAACATCATTTGAAACTTATTCCCAACAAATGTGTCGCAATGTTGTTCGGTAGACCAATTGTTGTAAAGAGACTCACTTCATTAGTTGACGTTAATATTTCTAATGAAAGGATACCTGTTAAAGCTGAGGCTAAAAATCTTGGCTTAATTTTGGATTCAACTTTAAGATTTAAAAAACATGTGTCGGCTTGCATTAAGAGGGCAGTGGGTCTACTTAGGGGTCTTTATAACTCAAGACATTTACTAAATACTCAATTAAAACTCATGCTTTGCGATTCTATTATTTTATCAATATTTAACCACTGTAATGTTGTTTACGGCTCCTGTTTGACTGCAGAAGATACAAAAAGAATTCAAAAAATTCAGAAATATTGTTTACGGTTTAGCTACGGTATAAAGAAACGAAATCCAGTAACTTTTAAACTGAAGGAAGCTAAATGGATTGACTTGAAGTCAAGATGATATTTGCATTGTACCGTGTATCATAAAATTATCTGCACAAAGTCACCTACGTATCTTTTTAAAAAAATTCCGTTCAAGACTGACGTTCATAATATAAATATAAGAAGCAGAGGCTTACTTACGCCCCCACTTCATAAAACAGGCATATTTGAAAGGTCTTTCTCTTACAATTTAGATAAAACTTATAACAACCTACCGGACATTCTGAAATCTAAATCAATCAAATGTTTCAAAAAGTACCTAAAGCATTTGTTATTGCAGAATAATTGAAGAATTTACTTGTTCCTAAAAATGTAAGTTTTCTAATCTTAAATCATGGCTTTCTGTAACTGACATAACGTTTGTTTTCTTTTTTTTTGTTTCTTATTTGGCTGTGCATCATATAATTTGGTTGTGCATTATTATTATTATTTGGTTGTGCATGTGTTAGTGTGTTGCTGCCTAGGGGCAAGTGTAAAAACAGATGGACATATATTTTGCTTTAGTTATAATAAGTTTTTTTTTTTTCTTTTATCTTTGTTCAGCTGCACTCTGTCCTGTTCACTGTATACTGCATACTTTGAATAAAATTGTTTATTATTATTATAATTATTTTAGTTGCAAAAAAGTTCTTATTTAAAAAGAAAAATATTAAAGATACAATTTTATAGAGATCACGAAGCAGCTGTTGCAAAAACTAAATTTCAAAAGTAAGTCGACATCTACCAAAGTTGCAGTTGCATTTTCAAGTCCACAATAGTTAATATCAGCTGGTAGTTTCACGTTTCTTCTCGTTATCACCATCATCATTATGTGAAAGAGTGATCGTCTCGTTATCATCATCATCATCATTATCTGAAAAGAGTTATACGAGGAGTAACACGCTGAACCTCATACGGATGTGAAGTATTAGCACGACGTGTATTTCTAGTATGCACCGCTCTAGGAGGAATTAAGCGGGCTACATCCATCGAACACTTTCCATGAAAATATTTGTAAAATATATTCAAGGCGCCAACTGTTCTTCGATGTTCCAATGAATCAAACTTGCTGGCGAACAGCTCTCTTCTGAATAGAATCTAACAAATACTGTATATGTTTGGAAGCAAAGACAGTTGTCGAGTGTAAAGCTTTATATTTCGAAATAATATTCCCGGGTTTTGAGAAGGTCTCTTTGCTCTATGTCAAGACATATTTGCTTCGAAATCAACGCTCAGAAAACTATGTCGGGTTCAGAAACATTAACTTTTTTAGAAAAAACTGCCGCCTGGGTTTTTGTAGAGTTAAATTCTACTTGATTACTGTCACCTCAAGATAGATTATCTTCCAGGTTTTTGTTAAGTTGAACGACTTCCTGCTATCTGAGGATATTTGCATGAGTAGCAGATATTCGAGCATTCAAAGTGAATGAAGAAATAAGCATACTGTCATCTGCAAAGCTGTAGGGATTAGTGGTCCTTTCCAGCCGGATTAATATAAATGAAAAAGAGAAGGAGACAATATGGAGCATTGGGGCACCCCGACAGTGATAGTTAAGGTGTTAGAAAGAAATTTGTCGACTCTAACTCGTAAAGAAGGGTCTCTAAGGAGACACGAGACCCATAAATCGAGCTTTTCAGACATAAGAGCATAACTTAGCCAGCAATTCTTTCTGCCAAACATGAACAAATACTTTCAGTATATCAAGTGCAAACGCTCGAAACTCTCCAGAGTATTCAACTGCGTTGTTCCAAACATTTGATATTTCAGCAGATGCTGTTTGATAACCTTTTCCATAACTTTCGATATTACGGAAAGCAGTGTGACTAGTCGGTAGTCGAGATAGTCTTGCGTTTTTTGAATATAGGCTGAACGGTAGCGCATTTTTAGCAGGAAGAAAATATGCCCTTTCTGTAGGATAGATTAAAAAGACTACAGAAAACAGGTGTTAGCTATCTTGCTTTTGAGTACTACGGCAGATATCTCTTTAGCATCAGAACCCTTTTTAGCGTCTAGCTTCATTAAAATCCGTTTTATGATACGCTGTCTGAAAATATCGTTGACTGCACTATGGAAGTAGTTGGTAGTATTTTTCCTTGGAAATCGACAGTTGAATGTGAAGCAAAAGTTTGGCTAACAAGTTGTCTTTCTTAACTGTTTTTGTGGCAATAGTATTATCTGGCCATGTGGTGGTATTGTGAAATTAGTGAAATTTTGACTAATGTGTCTAGCGATCAAAACGACCTGGAATTGCTGGAGCAGGCGAGAAGTTTGTTTTCAATTCTTTGGCTGTGTGCCTACTTGGTTTCGTCGATAATTTCTTTACATCGGTTCCTCGTACGAACCGAGATATTACGATATATGACTTTAGAATTTTCACGCCATTGTTGGTAGGCAAGATGTTTAGAAGCAATAGCTTCTTAGCTTTTTCCATAGAACTAAAGCTTGCCATTTGAAGGGCATTTCTTAGAAAAATGGATCTAAACTTTCATGCCGGCCAAAATGGCATGAGAAATATCCTTAGCGGAGTCAGATGATTTTTCGGATCTAAAACAACCGTCCAACTCAGGGAATGTTTGGAAATATTCCATGAGTTCTTTCCTTTTATCAGATTTGTAGTAACAAATCATGCGCCGTTTACACGCATCTCTGTCACTGTTTACCAGAATAGTTGATGTTGAAAGCAGTTTATGGTAGTTAGGAAGGAACGTAAGGACAGATTTACGGTGACGGTGTAAATCTCTAGATTAGTGGTTAAAAATAGGTCTAGAAGACTGGCGAACTCTCTGTTACGATCAGGAATCCGTGTTGGTTCATAGATGAGCTGAGTAAAGCCACAACTGGCTGAGCTGATGAGGCTAACTCAGCAGTTAGCTTCGAGCGGCAGCAGCAGCAAGATCACAGCATCAAGTAGCAGCAGCAGCGAGAGC
>CM032455.1:49418408-49423408 GCA_019049505.1 Pachyrhynchus sulphureomaculatus
AGAATTTGTGAAGGAGAAAGTCATTAAGGACAAAAATGAAATGTGTATACAATTTTCTAATTAACCTTTATATTTAAATACATTTCAATAAATTAATAAATTTTCCCTTTTACCAACATTAACACAATTTGATACGAAATATTCAAAAAAACTGTGTGGGACAGTTGAACTGATATTACGTACACCCTGTATTATTAAAGCATCAATGATCAAATCGAGTAGTTTTAGCGACATCTACTATCTATAATAAACAATTTATAAACACTACATCATAGATTAGCTATTTTTTAGGATCTTCAGTAACTTACATTTTAGAAACACTAAAAATGAAGTTATACATAAATGTATTGCCCAAAAATATTTACATTGACATGAATAATTAACCTAAATAAACAAAATATTAAAATATTGACTTACCTCAAATTGCTGACGTTACCGGAATTGACAAACCAAAGGTAAAATGTTAACTGGGACAAATTGTAGGATTTCCTGCATTTTAGTTTTCACGACAGCAGGAAATGTTGAATTTTTGTTTCCAGGTCATTTTGTTAGACGGCGCTGCAAGTATTCCACGAAAATATAAAAATAGCATACAATTTTAAACCATCAGATACACTATACTAGTACAACAAATTATTTAAAATTCCTTTTTTGCTTCACTTGCTAAAGGGAAGAGTTGTATTTGTACAAAATCATCCACCGAGATTTTTGCATTTCTTCACGTTTTAGGGTCCCTAAATCACAAAAAAGCATAATTTCTCATTTTTGTCGGTCTGTCTGTCGGTATATCGGTCCGTAGATTGTTGGTACGATAACTTCTATACATTATTATTTGTACTGATGGTATATTGTGTCATTCCTGTAAGTCATTTTACAAGGTAATTCAAGTCAAAATACTTCAATAAATTTTAGCATTCAAAATCTCTGCGGAAACTATAAGAATCTACATTAAAATCTCTAGTCAAAATATACCTACAATTTGGCTTTTTAAAATATCTGAAACATCTATAATGTATATAAAATGCAACGTCTCTCTGTCTGTCTGTCTGTCCGTTAGTGCGCTTATCACTCGAGAACCACTTGTCCGATTTACATGCTTTTTTTTAAACATACATATGTTCTCTAGCCATATGTTTTATTATGTTAGGTAACATAAGAAATAAGCAGTGACGATAATAGTGAATCACGTCGGATAATAGTTTTGCCGCTAGCGCGGCCTCTTGCAATACTCTGCCTAAACCATTAAATATGGAACAATATCATGTAGCAAAGAATATAATATATATAATGCCATATGTCTGTCTGTACGTTAGTGCGCTTCTCTCTCTCTCTCTCTCTCTCTCTATATATATACATATATATATATATATATATATATATATATATATATATATATATATATATATATATATATATATATATCTATTATATATATATATAATATATATATATATATATATATATATATATATATATATATATATATATATATATATATATATATATATATATATATATATATATATATATATTATATATATGTATATATATATATATATATATATATATATATATATATATATATATATATATATATATAAATATATATATGAAGGGAATTTTGTTTATAGCAAAAGGTGCAGAATTTTATTAAATAAAATTTTAGTTTGGATCTCTTAAATAAAATTTACAAATTGCTTAAAAAAAATGGCGAAAATTTTGAAAATGCGCAAACATGTTCCTAAAATTCTTGGACATATACCGTTTTCCCCCTGTATGAAGGGCATGAAATATAAAAAATCCATTCGTTTTTACAGAGTCACATTAAGGTACAGTAAATAAACAATAATAATATTATTATATTCTTTTTTATTAGATAAAGATTAAAATATTTATTTATATTTTATTAAAGAAAAGAAAAAAATTCTAAAATTTATGCCAATTTCTAAAAAGGATTCCTCCCTTATTAGAAATTGGCATAAATGTTGTAAATCTTTATGTTTTGCTGCGTTTATACAAAGCTTCTCCGAATACAGTCCCTTCAGCATAGGTCGAGGATCTTTGGTATTACTTTTTTTGTTTTTTCTCAGGGGCTTATTAACTTCACAACTTGTAAAAGAACCGTAATACGAATTTTTGTAAAAAAGTTTTGGCAGTTTTTCTTTTTATTATAGACAGAATTCTAATTGGACGCGTTTTTAAGGGACTCTTGATTAGTCCATAATTTAAATGTTGGGATATATATATATATATATATATATATATATATATATATATATATATATATATATATATATATATATGATCCTATAAAATATTACTCATTATTGACTAAGAAAAAATAAAAAATACATATTGGATCTCAAGATATATATACCTGTCGAGAACCTTTCAACGCAATTATGGTACGGAACAATAATTGCGCTTCTCCGAAACTATTTGACATAGAAAGTTAAAATTTGGTACTAATATAGGAACAGATGGTCTCATCAGAGACGTATAGTTTTGAAACTTAAATTATTTCAGTAAAGATCGGAAACAAACTTTGTTGGGTGTGTTTTGTGAAGTCATTGATCATTTTATACTTCCGTAACGAAAAAGTATCAAAAGCAATCAACCTACGGAACACTAATTGCACAAGTTCAACTTGCACTTGACTAGTTTTTATTTTTGATTAATATATCTCCACGAAGTACCGATTATTTAAAATATTGATTTGTAATGGTTGAATTTAGCTATTGTTTACTGTAAAGTCACATTTAGTATTTATTTTAGACCCGGACGTTTACAAGGAAAGTAGCGCAGATATTTTATTTCTATTCAGGTATATTTTTCGTAAATGAGAGAAAAAATTTTACCTCGCAGATATCCGCTAGCCTCTTGTAGGGTACGTTTTTTTCGGTTTTTGTTTGAGTATTACTTATTTTTCTAAAATAAATGTTGGAATAATAAAACAAAATATATAAATTTATATACTTGCAAGCCTTTATGAAGTAGTAAAGTTGTAAAAAAAATCTGGGCCCATGTAGGATTCGAACCTACGACCTCCGAGTCAATGAAATTAGTTCGGCGCTCTAACCAACTGAGCTAACAGGCCGTTGACTACTTGTGATTAAATTTCTATAAACATACTGTAATTGATTCCCCTAGAATAGAATTATTATTAAGGGTCCCAGTTCTAAACTAATTTGGAGGTGAAGTATTATTTAAGGTACCAATAAAACAATGTTGAATTAAGGAAGCCCGGTAGCATCATCCTTTATCTCTGCTTCACTTTTAGTACTTGGCTTAGGTCATGTATTTATAATGTCCTGATACCCCAAAAAAACATGGAAAATTTTAATAAATTTAAACCGATACATGGATGTGAATATCATGAATGTCATGAGTTGTGTATTTGTTACACAATCACGCTTAAATAGATGACGAATATAGAGCAAATTCTTAAGTGATATATATATATATATATATATATATATATATATATATATATATATATATATATATATATATATATATATATATATATATATATATATATTATATATATATATATATATATATATATATATATATATATATATATATATACATATATAATTTTTTACATTAAAATAATGTGGTAAATGTAAAACTTGTTAAAATAAGGTTTAAAAATTGTGGCAGCATGGATATATGTCCTTTAACTTTTGACCAATAACAACAAGATTTGAACTGTAGATGTGAAATTTGTTGTAATTGATAGCCTTCAAAATTTAAATGCTTATATCTCCTTTATTTATGAGCCACTTTTCATCAAATTTATACCCTAAAATTCGTTAATAAAATTTTTGATATTAACAGGTATTACGATTTCGTTTATTTTATTGATGGGCACTAAGATTGCAATGGCCCTATAGGATTATTTTAACGACGAGGATGTATCATCACCGGCGCCGGTGTAGGTCAGAAAACTATAAAACCCCAGCTCATTACGGTTGACGGTAGATATTTGAGCATGTTAATAATGCTAAAATTTAAAATATTGGAATGATTCCAGGATATGCGCTGAGTTTCGTATGTTCACACAAAAGCTTTCATTTCAGTTATAGCAATTTTTGACCTATTTATTACATAATAAATGCACACTTTCCATTATTTGTTTTCACCACCTATTTTAAAAAGTTATACAAAAATTGTAATAGGACTCTTAAAGGAATAAAAAATATCTGTGATGATGTCACATTTCCCGGAATTAAATAAAATTAAACTGTTTTCAGTGTTCCGTACGGAACACTTATAAAATCACTTCTGTCTGTCACACCCGATTTTCTCCGAAACTATTTGTCGTAGAAAGTTGAAATTTGGTAATAATATAGGAATTGATGGCCACATCAAAGCCGTGTAGTTTTGAAAGTCAAATTTTGACTTAAGGGATTAGTTTTGGGGGGTGAAATCGGAAGTGAAAAAAAATTTTTTTTAGTAGGTCATCGAGTGTGGTGTCAAATGAAAGCTTGTGAAAACACGAGTAAAATATATATATATATATATATATATATATATATATATATATATATATATATATATATATATATATATATATATATATAATGTAATACTTGCGCACACTTTTCTTTGTATTATTTTTTAAAAAATCGTGAAAAATCATTGTCCCCCCACCTTATCTCGAAAAGTACTGATTAAAAATTTTGAAAAAATTCTGGAATATTCTTCAGAGGGTGTAGATTGAACGAAAATTATCACGAGTGCATTACTTTGAATAATTTATCCGGTATATAAAAAAAACTTTCAAGGTCATCAATTTTCAGTAAAGTTTGGAAACAAACTTTGTTGAAAACTCATTTGGGGTGTGTTTTGTGAAGTCACTGATCATTTTATACCACCGTAACAACATTTTTTATTTTAAAAGCAATCAACATACGGAACACTAATTGTGCAAATTCAACTTGCACTTGACCGGTTATTTTTTCAGTGATAGTGTTTATATATATACATATATA
>CM032455.1:49428408-49531931 GCA_019049505.1 Pachyrhynchus sulphureomaculatus
ACCCGTCAAACTACCGACCTATGACCTGTCTTCCAACCCTATATAAGATCATCACAGCCACAATTTCCAAGAAAATAAAACAACACCTAATAGGCAACAATATTCTCACAAAAGAGCAGAAGGGATGCACGAAAAATAGCCGAGAATGCAAAGAGGAGCTGATCATAGAGAGCGTGATTATGGGACAAACCAGAAAAGAACACAGAAACCTTCACATCGGTTACATAGACTATAAAAAGGCCTTTGACTCTATACCCCACAGCTAGTTAATCAGAGCCCTACAAAATCAACCAAAACCTCAGGCAATTTCTCGCGCAAATTATGAAAACATGGAAAACCAAAATACGCTAGAAACACAAACCGAACGCATCCAAACCTGAGAGCTGTACATCAGACGGGGTATATTTCAGGGAGACTCGCTCAGCGCTCTATTGTTTTGCCTCTGTCTCAATCCACTCTCAAATACACTAAATAGACAGACACCATAATCAACAAAAAATAAACCACCTCCTATATATGCATGATATAAAACTCGGCGCTGCCACAAAAACACAGTTGAAAGAACTCAAAATCACAGAAATATTCACCTTAGATCTCAATATGGAATTTGGTATAAGTAAATGCAAAGTGCTCCACATCAACAAAGGCCAATGGAAGGGCCACCATGAGACAGAAACCATCAACAATGAAACACTCGATAACATGCTCGACAAAGAAACATACGAATATCTAGGCTTCCAACAAAGCACCAAACTCTACCACACTCACATCAAAACAGAGCTCAGAACCGAATTCAAAAACATCACGAAACTTTTACAAACAAAACTCAACTCCAAACATATCACTAAAGCCATCAACACGTTCGCTATATCTGTACTCACATATCCATTTGGTATCATCTAATGGTCACAAACAGACATAGAAAACATTCACATTCTTATACGTTCTCAATTCACCAAATACAGGAAATTACACCCCAACGCATGCAAAGAAAGACTTACCATCGAGAGGAAGGAAGGAGAAAGAGCAGACGCACACAGTCACATTCAGTTACAACAGGAAAAGATGAAAACGTGGTCAGAAAAAACACTCCATGGAAAACACAGATACCACATCGAACAAGACCACGTAAATAAAAAACAATTATACACCTGGTTACAGGATTGGCAGCTATTGCCTGAAACCGAAGGATTCTTACTTGCCATCCAGGATAAAGTCGTATGAACCAGAAACTACCAAAAGCATATCATTAAAGAGCCAACTATTACAGAAGACAGATGCAGGAAATGCCACCAGCAGAAAGAAACAATCGAACACATAACAAGCGGATGTAAAATATTAGCCTGAACGGAACACACAGCCAGACATGACTCCGCTGCAAAAGTAGTTCACCAAGCAATAGCCACAACATATAAACTCATAGAAAACACAGATCCCTACTACAAATACACACCAACATCCATACTTGAAAATAAAGATTACAAGCTCTACTGGGACATCAGTATCCATACAGATAAAACACTCTCCGCCAATAGACCCGATATTACTTTTCAGTGCAAAAAAAACTATCTAATTGACATAGCTGTCCCCAACGACACAAACATCCAAACGAAATACACAGAAAAAAGTCTCCAAATACACAGACCTTGCAACAGAAATAAAAAGGCTATGAAAACAAGAAAAAAAAGTCATTATTGTCCCCCTCATCATATCAGCCACAGGCCTTACACCAATAACATTCACACCACACTTAGTATGATTAGGACTCAACACAAACATACACAGAAACATTCAGAAGTCAGTGATTTTGAAAACATGTAACATCGTCAAGTCATTCCTTAATACACAATGGTAATGCGTTTGTGCTGACTTGGTTTGGGCCCGTCAGCCAAACATGGAACCACATTGACCAAATGTGAGAAAGAAGAACAAAAATAATCTATTTAATATATATAAAACGCAACGTCTCTCTGTCTGTCCATTATTGTGCTTATCATTCGAGAACCACTTATCCGATTTACGTGTTTTTTTTAAAGTCTTAACTTAATGCTTATCCAAAAAAAATCCATAATATATATAAAACACAACGTCTCCCTCTCTGTCTGTCCGTTATTGCAAACTTTTTTCCGACTTGATTTACTATTATCGTCACTGCTTATTTCTTATGTTACTTAACGTAATAAAATATATCCTATAACCTGGCCAGAGAACATACATATGCATGTGTAAATCGGATAAGTGGTTCTGCAGTGCTAAGTGCACTAATGGACAGACAGACAGACATACAGAGAGACGTTGCGTTTTATATATATTATAAATAACCTAGCCAGAACATATGTATCTTAAAAAAAAGCACTTAAATCGGATAAGTGTTTCTCCAGTGTTAAGTGCACTAATGAACAGACAGACAGAGAGACATATGTTATAGAAAATTATAGGTAACCTGGCCAGAGAAGAAATTTGTGAATTAATGAATTTCAAAAAAAAAAAACGTAAATCGGATAAGTAGTTCTCGAGTGATAAGCGCACTAACGGACAGACAGACAGAGATACGTTGCATTTTATATATATTATAGATATTACACTGTATGTATAATCAACCCGCGCACTTTCGATTAAATACAAATTACGTTTTTGGTAGTCAAAAATAAAACCTTGATCTCAAATTAGTTTCATAAGGATAGATTAAAAAACTTGATAATTCAAATGGCCATTTCAAGATAACAATTATTCATAAAGAAAACCAAACTACTGACTGACACAAAATATTATTTTGGCTCTTAAGAGCAATATAGTATCCGATTACATTGTAGATATTAAATTAAAAGAAAAAAATTTATTACAAAATTATTTTTCACCAAAAAAAACATTAAATATAAAAATTGTATTTTTCTCAAAATACAATTTGACCTACATAGATCTTTATCCACTATTCGACTTCTTCAAATTGGAGATTTATGATTATATTTGTAAAAATTGAATACATAGTTTATCTGCTGGTGCTTAAGAGGAAGCTGAAATAAAGAAGTTTTTTTTTCATTAGTATTAGAAAAATGATTTGGAATGATCTAAGAATCTTTCAGGTCCCTCCATTTACCATCTTTTACACAGTTTTATACGTTATGCAAACAAGAACATTAGAAATTGTTTTAACTGTCATTTTTTGTGAGCACCTTTAAACACATTTTTAGTGTTTCGTACGGAACACTTATAAGATCACTTCGGTATCTGTCTGTCCGTCTGTCCCACCCAATTTTTTATTTTGTGATTATCACATTAAAATAATCCTTTAGATAATGTAAAAAAACGAGTTGGAGAGTTTTTTGCAATTTTTAAAACAGTTAGAAATGATTGATGAATACAGGGCATTAAAGGGAAAGTTGGAGGCCAGATTGCGCGGTGGCGAGACTAATCTCAGGCTAAAGTACTTTAACGGGTCTCCAAGTTGGACAAGGATTTAAACTGAGCAGTGTGTCTGGCAGTGTTGTCTCTGAATCGGGATCTGATCATGAGATCTCGTGTTTATATCAGAATGTAAGAGGACTTAATACAAAGATTGTGGACTTTTTTTTGTCCGTGTGCGGTGCAAGTCATGACATCATCGCTATCACTGAAACTTGGATCATTGACTATATTCTATCGAGTGAACTATTTGATGAACCGTATACGGTGTTAAGATGTGACAGAGACTTTGTGGGTATAGAAGTATCAAGCGGGGGTGGCGTGGCTCTGGCAGTTAGGAGGGAACTGTTACCTGCACAGTTGGATTTTCGAAGTAGTGTTAATAAAATCGATATGGTGGTATGTAAACTTAATTTTACTCACCAAAAGTTATATGCATTTGTTGTCTATGTACCCCCTAGTGTATCTATCTGTGAATTTCTCACGTTCATCGAGTATTTGGAATCACTTCGTCACCTATATAACAGTAATTTAATTATTTTAGGTTTTTTCAACATGCTCAATTATCAAAATAATATTTCGGATCAAAAAAGCAAAATTCTAGCTAATTTTTTTTTTATGGATCTAGCACACGTGCTACAGGGAAGTCCCTGCATTTTTCAATATGTCCATTTTTGCAATATGTGTCAGCCCTTGCAGTTTAATGATATACAGAATTCACATAATTCAGTCGTGGATTTGGTGTTGTCAAACATTAATAATTGCAGTGTTACAAGGGAACAGATCCCTTTAACAGCTGAGGACGCCTATCATCCATCCCTAAACATTGCACTCTCAGAGGTTTGGGAAAAAAGACGGGATCTCCGTGCAAACACATCTGAACTCAGATATAATTTCAGGAAAGTAAATTATCCTGTTCTCTACGATATGATTTTAATGGTTGATTGGTCTAGTTTGTATACAGCTCAGGATGGTAATGATGCATGCAGAAATTTCTATGGCACTATATATAAAATATTTGATGAGTGTATACCGAGATCCTTACTATGTAATAGAACATTTCCCGTGTGGTTTACTTCAGATATAATTAAGTTGGTGAAACGTAAACAGAGAGTGTTTGGAAGGTTGAAGAGATCTAACTCGAATTGGCACCGTAACGAATACAATGAACTGAGAAGGGAAATCAAAAAGAGAATCCATCTTGCTTACAATAATTATTTGAGAAGAACTGAGGCTTCCATACGTGAGAACCCTCGATCTTACTGGTCATTTGTCAAACTTAAAAAATCGACGACCTCGCTGCCGGAGTCTTTGACGGACAATGACCTCCAATGCTCTTATACCGATCCGAAAAAGATTGCGGATGCTTTTGTACACTTTTTTTGTGGCATGTATTGTGCCCCTATACCAACAGGGCATAATTATCTCCAGGGAAGTGCCAATTTGATTCCTCTTGTCTATCTTCCCTGCCTCAAATAAGTTCACTCAAGGCCCTGATAAGGTCTCTTGTTTTATTATCAAGGATTGTGCTCGAGCCTTGTTAGGGTCCTTGTGTTTCATCTATAACTTATCCCTGAAATCTAACACTTTTCCTGAAATCTGGAAAACGACAAGAATTACACCTGTATTCAAGAAGGGCGATACTAGTGTCATTTCCAAATACGAGCTTGTGTCAATACTGTCACCATCTGCCAAAGTTTTCGAGATGGCAATATATGACTCATTGTTTAAGCAAATTAAGGGACGTTTGACGCAGGCTCAACATGGTTTTTTTGGCAACCGCATCAAGGTCAGCAATTTGGCTTCCTTTGCGCAATTCACGGGGGAAGCCCTTGAAGATCGTGAGCAGGTAGATGCTATCTACACAGACTTCGCGAGAGCCTTTGATCGTATTGATCATTCCATTATAGCACGTAAACTGCCTAGTATGGGGTTCCACGATGATTTGATATCATTCCTTCGGTCATATCTTCATAATCGCATTCAGTATGTTGATATCCAAGGCCAACATTCATTTCAATTTGTGGCTGCTAGCGGCACTTCACAGGGTAGTAACCTCTCGCTATTGTTGTTTTCAATTTTTATAAATGACATTGTTGAGTTCATTATTAGAGGCACACTTTTTTTTATTTGCTGATGATCTTAAGCTGTTTGGGATAATTCATGACATTAATGATTATATTATACTTCAGAAGGACATACGTATTATCGAAAATTGGTGTGCTATCAATAAGTTGACCTTGAATCTCGGGAAGTGTTTTATTATATCGTTCTCCAACCAACCGAACCCCACTCATTTTGAGTATGTCTTGGAAAAAGCGATTATGAATCGTTGCTATACTTTCAGGAACCTGGGAGTGGTGTTTGATACCCGATTGTCATTTGCCAATCACATTGATCGGGTTTGTGGAGATGCGTTGAAAATACTTGGAATTATTTTTCGCAATTCAAGGGGGTTGGTGGATATAGGGTGGTGCTCTATTTTTGCTATATGCGATCTAAGTTGGAATATGGTGCAGTGATTTGGCACCCAATCTATCACAAATACTTTGGTAGAATAGAGAACATACAGAGAAAGTTCCTTAAGTTTCTGTGCTTCAGAGATAGCGGTACTTACCCTCCTAGAGGTATAGAAAGCAATATCTTGTTAGCGCGTTTCAACATGCCGTCGTTGATGAATCGCAAGATTTACTTCCTGGTTCAATTTTTGTTCAAGATATGTAAATCCTTTATTTACAGCCCTGATCTGCTTTTACAGATCAACTTTCATGTTCCTTCTTGACTTACCAGATTTCCTCACGTTTTTTATTTGAGTACACCAGGAACTAATATTTTAATGAAGACTCCTTTGTATCAACCCATGAATATTTTCAATATGGTTTGTAGCGATTTGGATATGCACAACTTAACTCAAGCTCAATTTACTAAATTAATGAAGATGAAGGTTCTTGATGCTCGGTGGACGTGTCCACATCTTTGACTGCTATGTACTAGTTATACATGTTGTTATACTTATTTTATGCAATTATTGCAGTTTTCTTTCTTTCTCTTTAATTTTTTGTAATTTATACATTTGTCTTGTAAATGGATATTCTATCTTTTAGAAAATAAAGATTATTATTATTATAATATAATATATATATATATATATATATATATATATATATATATATATATATATATATATTTATTTATTTATTTATTTATTGTTTATTACCATAATATAGAAGTACGCTTTTCTAGGAAAACCTAAAAAAAGTAATAAATTATAAGAGTAAAAATAAGACACATAAAATTTAAAAAGTTATTTATTATTAGATAAAAATCGTTCGTGAAATAAATAATTTTAATAGTTAAGCAGGTGAATCTCCTATGGTTTTATGAATAGTCAATAAAACAACTTCAATTTCTTTCAAATTTTTTAAAGCTTGTTGATAGATTTGGCCTTCCGGTAATGAACTCGGTTCATTTTTCAGTAACTCTGTGGCTTCTTCTAAAATTTTCTTTGATTCCTAAAAGTAAAAATAAGACTTTTAACCATCAATCTATATTTAAAAGTAGCTATAATGCAGTTTAATCTTTAAGAGCTTCCAGGTGAGTCGCTTCATCGTGCCACAAAGTCCCACCACTGAATTGCATATACGTTGTGGATAGATACAATAATGTCAGAGAGATTGACGGCTAGAAAATTTGGTTGATACCGAGTTGCGGTAAGGGTCGGCAATAAAAAGTTCCTGGTTGCGGTACAGACCTTTTTCGAACCCAAAATTGACGGCCGAGTTGCGGTCCGTCACAGGCAGGTGTAGAGCTATAAATATGTAAGTTATGCGAGAAAATTAAAGCAAAAGACGTATTTCCGTAATTACTATATTTGTAAGACATGCATTTGCCAAACGTTACAGCCTCAATTTCTTTATGTACATATTGAATTATCTTATTTTCTAAAAATGCTAAATTGTACCTATTAGTCCAACACTTTCAGTCTGGAAACCCTTGATGACCTCTAAAAATTCATGAAAATTAGGATGAGACGAACGACTATCCTTTGCAAATTTTGAATGAAAAGCCTCAATCCCGTTATTAGTTCTCCAAACGCTGGCGTCGAGCGCGGCTTAAAGGATTGTAGGGAAAGGAGCACTATCATCGATATAGTTTTCAACTATGTAGTCAGCAAACAATGTTACTTGTGGGCGGACTGGTTGATTTTCTAATAATTGGAGAAACATCTCCCACGTGATAGGCAGGGCGAAAAGTTAACCCGAACATGTGATGAAGTCATTTTCCAATGGGAGAATTTTTATCTTTGTATTCTCTAGTTAATCCTAGATTCTGAATTTTTCTTCACCAGAATTGTTCTACATCCCACAAGCGTCGTCAATGGAAATTCGGTTGAAACCGCATAACGCGTTCAAAATCTAACACGACCTTTGTAGGCGAGAAGACACATCCTAATTGCTGGCATTTAAACTCTACCGCAGAGTATACCAAAGAATACGAAGTTTGCTTCTTGTCGTGCAATAAGCTGAACACTAAGGGAATATAGCGGCAATTGATATATGCCAGAATAGTAAACAACACAACAAAAAAAACTTCGCACAAAATTCAAATGTACCGTCCACCATTACAATTTCCGACGCGCACAGGAATTCTAAATTACTTTTACAGGAAAATATCACATCAACCTGGACATCATTAGACATCAGGAAATCTTCATGCCCGGCAGTTTCGACCGAGATTGAACTGAGATATTCATGAACTTCCTCTCGGGACTTTGGCAACTTTGGATAGCACTGCAGTCTGGCTCGGTTCAAATTCTTCCCTATTCTTGTCATATCGGAATCGGTGAAAGTGTTCAGCAAATTCGGATCTGCAACCACCTCCCGCCAAATCATCTTTCTTGGTCTTTCGTTGTAATGTTCCTTGTTGGCTCTCTTCTTCACTGCGTTGTTAATTTTTTGGCGTTTACCAGGAATAAAAATTTAAACAAATGTTTAAGATCACCAGAAGAAGACACAGTGTGTCGAAACAATTGTCAGCAATAATAAACATAAGTGGTGATCTTAAATATTTGTTTAAATTTTTATTCCTAGTTATTATGGATCTCCATCAAGTAACGGCTAAGTCAGTACAGGATTCAATACTTGTTTATTATCGTGTTGAGTTTGTCTTGAAAATATGTCATCTGGTCCAATGGTATAAACTTTGGCAGTGCAGTTCTTGTTTGTGCAGACTCAGCACATCTCTTCTGTCGATTTTAAACGGCGATATTGTCGAAATTTGTAATTTTCCAATAGGATCAAAGTTTTTCCTTTCTCGCTCAACATCCTCTGTAATAAGACCATGTTGACTTGAAAAATTTTAAACGTAAACTAGTAAATTTCAAAAATGCCCTTACGTTTTATACTTTTATCTAATTTAGGTTAACCCTAATTTGATATAATAATATTTAAAAAATTAATAATATTTGATAATTTAACCCTACCTACCTGCTGATTTGTCGATTACCGTAACTCGGATGAAAGGCAGGTCAAAATATTTACGACCCTCTAAAGGCCATTAGGCGGAACGCAACTCGGAATCTACGGGAAATTTTATGGGGGTCGGCCAATTGGGCCAGGAAATACCTGTGTAATCCTTTACGCTGCAAAGGGGTCCCTTGATATGATAGGAAAATTAGGCCAAACTCTAATAAAACCATAGCAATATTTATTACTTGCTAGGTACTTCTATTATAGATAATAAGCCATTATTGGACAAGAAACAGGTATATATTTTCCAAAATCAGAGTAATGTTGTCTTTGTTTTCTGATCTGTTAAACCGCAAATAATAATTATTAGTACTAGTAATCCAGGATTTCAAATTTTGCGTTGCAAAAGTCTTCAAAGATTCAACGGTACGATCGAGGTGCGTCAATAAAAAATCCAAATGTGCTACAAAAGTTTATACCGCCTGTAACAACGTCCAATATTTTTCAAATTCTGATTTAAACCATAGCCATGGTCCTGAAGAACATCTTCAGAGACAAGCTTTGAGTAATTCAGTTAAAAGAAAAGCTCTGAACAGTTTATAGGAAAAACCAGCTAAAGTAATTCATCGAGAACTTGGTGATAATGGTGTAGCGTTTGAAGAAATTACCACGGACGATATTGATAAAATCCGAAGAAGTATTTACAGAAGTAGGCGAAGTAAAATGCCAACATTGCCCCTTGCACAAAGTGAAGTTTTTGAAACACTAAAAACGCGTGAACTTACTTATTAATTCATGACAGAGAACAAAAAAATTATAATTTTCTCGTGCCATACTAACGTCAATTTCTTATGTTCTGTGGAGACTGTGTATATGGATTTGATTTTTCTGAACGGTATTTTACACAGTGTTTTACAATTCATGGTTTTAAAAATGGGCATTGTGTACCCTTAGTGTATTGTTTATTACCAAGTAAGATGTGTATAAAATTAAGGAAAATGCTTAAAATACTCATTTGCTTTTGAGTTGTTAAGTATGTTAAAATCCAATGACAGAGTAGAAACATTTTTGCTATTTGCTTGAAACGTATATTAGTGAGGATGCAGTGTTGCGCCCCATGTGTGGGCTTCTTCATCAGCCTTTTTGCGCCGAACAACCAATGCATGTGAGTCGTTCCATTCCCGTTTTAATAATTATTTTTATTCAACACATCCCAACATTTATAAATTTGTCGACGCGCTTTTAAGTTCTCAAACTAAAACTTATATTAAAATTCCCACTGCTTATAAATTTACAAACGTTCTGAGACCACAAGTTAAAGCTACGCAAAACTTTGTATTGTCAGAAATCAAAGAATATGAACAAATCATATTACTAAGTTAAGTTTTATTAAATGTGTTTCTTTTAAATAGACTCCTTCCTAATAATTAATAAATTTCTAAAATAAATTGTTGGGTTTTAGTTTTTATCTGCCCCTTTCTCTGTCTGTCGAATTGGGCCTTAATCCTCACCCTTTACATTTTTGGCCCAACTCAACCTACGAGACTATAAATTTTCAACCACCTTTGGCCTAACTGATCTACGCCCAATTTTTTACTTTAATGGCCGAATTGAGGACAGACACTGTGAAGTTTCTTGACTATCTCAGTAGATTTTAAGGTTCATTTAAAAAGAAGACATATTGAGAGAGTATATACATAATTAAGAGGAAGCATAGCTGCTAAAGAATTTGCTATCACATTCACGGACCAAAGAATGGCATTTATCATATTTCAGTTTGATCAATCTCTGTCTGATGATCATACCAACAATCTAGTGTTCAGGTTAGGTTGCGTCATATTTGTTAGATGCATTTTTTCAACATGATAAGTTTCAAATCTCAGAAATGTAATTTTTTGGTATTATTACTCGAATAAAGCAATCTACCTGCAGACGTATATTGTTAAGCAACATAATATTTTTCTAAAAAAGCGTGGTGTTCACCCACTTCAAAATAGAGTCTAAATTATCAAAAAAGTCCAATGGTGCCCGTTTTTTATCTACTTAATATGAGAAAATAAAACTATTCTTAAAAGATCTAGAAGAAACACCAAACATTACTTTACAATTTTCCACGCAAACAATGTCTTTATCTTATTCGTCTGCATTATTTTTGTTCATTTTTGCAAAAGATAGAACGAACAGTTTGCAAATTTATTTAGTGCTTTGCCTATTAACACCATACTGCTGTACTTGCTAGATCTTAAATCCAAAATGCCTGACTGATTTTTAATTTCATATATTAATCTATTGGAATCCAAACCCATTAGATCAGTAATGAGAAACAAAGTTCCTCCATTTTCAACTACTTGAAAAGCTCCAGTTTTAGGAATATAACCTTAAATTAGAATGGGAAGTTTTAGTTCTGATTGTATTATAATATATTAATCTTTGGAGTATCAATATGCCTCAAAATATAAATGTCTATGATTCCAAATCTGCCACATAGTCAATTTTATTTTCTATTAGTCTCTTACCCTATACCTACAAAACACACACTGAGTTTTTCGCTCTTTTAGAGAGCAATGTATTGTTCAGATTTTAATCATGCAATGACTCTACTATAACGTAATATTAAATGAAGGGTTGCTGCAGTGTGTACCTTTACTAACACAATGGTACAATCAATTTTCTTACTTGATTTGAAAACTCATCCGGGATTTAGTTACCTGAAACCGAAGCATAAAACTCTAATTTTTAGTGTTCCGTACGGAACACTTATAAGATCACTTCGGTGTTTGTCCATCCGTCTGTCACACCCCGATTTTCTCCGAAACTATTTGTCGCAGAAAGTTGAAATTTGGCACTGATATAGGAATTGGTAGCAACATCGGAGCCATGTACTTTTGAAAGTTAAATTTTTACTTATAGGGTTAATTTTCCGGGGTAAAATCGGAAGTGAAAAAAAAAATTACCAGGTCATCGAGTGGGGTGGCAAATGAGAGCTTGTGAAAACACAACTTCAAAAATATATATAATATAATACTTGCGCATGCTTTTCTTTACATTATTTTTTAAAAATTGCCAAAAATCGTTTATCTCGAAAAGTTCTGATCGAAAAATGTTGAAAAAATTCTGGAATATTCTCCACAGGGTGTAGATTGAATGAAAATTAAAATACCTTTAATAATTTATTTGATATATAAAAAAAGGTCATCAGTTTTCAACAAAGATCGGAAACAAACTTTGTTGAAAACTCATTGGATGTGTGTTTTATGAAGTCATTGATCATTTTATACCTCCATAACAAAAATTTTTATTTTAAAAGCAACTAACGTACGGAACACTATTTGAGCAAGACTGACTTGCACTTGGCCGGTTATTTTATTTATATTAATGAATAAAGAACGAACGAAACAAGAAAAAATTCTATATAAATCACAAAAATTGAAAAAAGACTACTATGCTCTGACAGAGAACACCTTGTATAGAAGATAAAATCTTAAAAGAATACCTGAAGAACAAGTTCCAGTTGATGTGGATCGGCATTTCTTCTTCCTAGTTCTGCAACTGCAGCATGAAGGTCAAAAAGAAGTAATCCTCTGGCTCTCGTTTCACCTATAAAATTAATAAAAGGAATAAATATCTCTTTATAATAAACAAACTAAAATACTCTACTATAAATTATCCTAATTAGCACAAATATATTTGATATCTAGAATACACTTCATACCCCAATGTATCTTAATTTTACGATTACCTGATTTTAAAAGACGTTTTTAATGGACGTTTTAAAGATGTTGGTATATACATGAGATGAAAAACCTCGGGACTTTTGAAGAAAAAACTACGTTTTTATATATATGATGCATTATCTTAATGAAACAACCTTTTTCTTCACTAAATGTGGCCCTTTTTTCTTGATTTCACTGTTCAAACGGTCCAATAAACCAACGTTATAGATTCCGGTGATTGTTCACCCCTTCTCAGGATAGTCGATCAGTATTCCTTAATGCATATCTCAAAAAATACTTGCCAAAACTTTTCCAGCTGGTTATGTTTGTGGAAGCTTCGGTCGACTTTCATGCGATTCCAGCCACTCTGCGGAGCGACTGTTGCACTCAGACGTGTAGTGGGGAATCACCGTTTCGTTCATGGTTACGGATCAATGCAAAAACTCTTTGGTTTACGCCGAAACAGTGCCAAACAGCGCTCTGATTCTTCGACATGTCAACTATCCCTCTCACTTTCATTTTTGGGTAGGTTATTCAGAACAATATGGTGAATATTCTTAATGTTTTTTGGAGTAACTACCTCGTTTGGACGTCCGGAACACGTTGCATCATCGGTGCTTGTACGACCGCATTTAAGTTCACCAAACCATTGACATATAGTTAGTTTGGACGAAGCCGATATGCCATAACACTCCTCAAGTCATTCTGGGGTTCTGGCTTTATTTTTTCCCATCAAAAAGCAATGTTTAATCAACAGACGAAATTTCGTTTGTTGTATCGTTTTGCAAAAATCAAAAGTTGCGTCACTCAGACAGCTGTAACTAGCAAACTAATAAACAAAATATACTGAAAATCTTACACTAATCTTCTGGAAGTTGACACTGACTGAAAATTTTTTGTTTGTGCTCCCATCTCTCAGAAAGTCTCGGGACACTTCACCCCATGGTAGTACTATTAAGGAATATGTTTTAAATCTTGATTAAGTTGATTGATTAAATAAAACTCGTAATTGTTAGGGAAATTTCCAACGTCGTAAAATAATGAATAGTGGTTATGACAAATTAATCGTTAATCGTTTTATTTTTAAACACAACGGAAGATTAGATTTAAATATATAGCCCAGTTTGCCCTATGCCGTCCAAGAGAGACCTATTTTCCGCTGAATTTCATGTGTTTGGTTGTCTCGTCCTATGCTGACTTCATGTCCTAGGTATTTATATCGGTGTACTTGCTCGATCTCCACGTTATTCAGTTTTGTCATAAAGTGAGTCTTGGATAGATTGATTTTCAAACCAGCCCGTCCTAAAGCTTCTTGAAGCATGTTTTTTTTTTTTTTTTTTTTTATGGGTCTAGCTCACGTGCTGCAGGGAAGTCCCTAAAGCGCTCCAGGAGCGGCACGAGTGCGGAAAAAGCGATTCACGTTGTTCTTGAATCGCTGTAAATTATACTCGGTGGGAAACACAGCGCTGGGCAAATTATTCCAAAGGGATGACGTTCTCCATATAAAAGATTGCTTGAAAAGCGTTGTACGCGGAGTAACAAGCTGAACCTCATACGGATGCGAAGCACCAGCGCGACGTGTATTTCTAACATGCACCACTTTGGGGGCTACATCCTTCGAACACTTTCCATGAAAATACTTGTAGAACAGACTCAAGTCGCCAACCGTTCTTCGATGTTCCAGCGAATCAAGGCCGCCGGTCAATTCCGGGTCCCCAATCAGACGGACCGCTCTTCTCTGAACAGAATCCAACAAATGCAGTGTATGTTTGGGAGCGGAGCCCCAAACGTGGGAGCAGTATTCCATAGTTGATCGAATTTGGGCTCTGAAAAGAATTAACAGTTGCTGTGGGGTGTAAAGCTTTTTGGTTCTAAATAATATTCCCAACTTTTGAGAAGCTCTCCTTGCTATGCCTGCAACATGTTCATGCCAAGACATATTTGCTCCCAAACTAACGCCCAACAAATTGAGCGACGATGCTAGGGGAATGGAGTGCCCCGACATAACTATGTCGGGTTCAGCAACGTTAACTTTTTTAGAAAAAACTGCCGCTTGGCATAGTTTATGCTTCTTGTATATTGTCTGTTATTAGGAGGTTGAGGCGTTAAACGTAAAATATGAAAACTATTTTGTATAGATTTATTTCGATAGATTAATTAATTTAGAGATTTTCTATGAAAAATTTAAGATCTTTAAAAAACATATTTAAATAAAAATCGAAATTAACAATACATATAGTCTTATGGAGAATACGTCAATTTGATAAAAATTACATATTTTTTTTATAACAAATAAAAAAAAATGCCATCAATAGGGAATTTAACTATGTTAGACATTCAAATTTCGCGATTATTTAAAAAATTTTTCAAATTTAATTAAAAAGCTTTAAATTTATGAAAAATAAAAATTATTGTAGGTGCTTGTGAATGATTTACCCTTTATCTCTGAAATAGTGGCAACGTTGCATTTTGTAGTAATGGCGGAAAATTTAAATATTTTAAATTGTTTAGTACAAGTTTATATAATTAAAACATATGGTGCAAGTAAATAATATTAAGTTTAACTAATAATAGATTTGCAATGAGTATTAGTTTTTATAAATAAAAAAAAAACAAAAAATTTAAAGCATTTGTTTTAATTATTTAATTAATTTACTTGTTTAACTTATAATTACCTAGTGCAGCTTCAGTGTTAACATTATAATGTTCCTTATTGTCCTTCGATATATGTATTACTGTCTGTTGATACTATGTTGTATGTTAGACATTTATGCTATTGTGTGTGCGCTGGGGGCGCTGAAATTAGAGACAGTGCCTGCGGCACTCATACTCCGTTATGTAGTTTTTTGGAGTTGCGACGGAAAGTAAAAAGAGATATTTAGAGAGATTTTTCAAAAAACAGTTGAGACTTTTTCATTATTCAAAGGCATGAGTCAGTGAAAAGGCAAGTGTTGGCGTGTGTGTGAGTATGTGTGTGTAGATTACTGCGGTTCCATTATAACGGGGGCGTTAACATTTCTATAACGGGTTCTATTCAAATCGGGATTGGGATTTATGGGGAATAGGTTGTTTTGGAAAATAGGATTGGGCATGTCGGGAAGTTTGGCGTAAAAAGTCCGATGTCGTTTGTCTATAAATTCGTTTATACGTTCGATTTTTAAGTCCTTGTGTATGTCCGTTCCCCTTATGTACCAAGGGACGTTCGTTATTCGTCGAAGTATTTTGTTTTGGCACGTCTGGAGTCGTTTTTATTTGTCTTTGCTGTATGGCACCAGGTGTTGCTGCCATACAGCATGGTCGGTCTGATCGTTTGTTTGTAAAGTAACGTTTTGTTTTTTAAGTTTAATTTGCTTTTTCTGTTTAGTAAGGGATATAGTTTGCTGTAGAGTTTGTTTGTCTTGTGTATTTTGTCTGTGATATGTTGTCTCCAGCACAGTTTTTTGTCGAAGGTGATCCCCAAATATTTGAGTATGTCCCCCAAGCTATTTGGCGATCTTGTACTGTCACTGGATTTGGTCGACGTCGTCTGTGTGTGAAGAGTATCGCTTGTGTTTTTTCTGGATTTGCTTTGATCTTCCAGAGCGTCATCCAGTCTTGTATTGCGTCTGTTTGTCGTTGTAGATGCATTTTTAAAAGTGTTTGATTTCTGTTTGGAGCATATATTGCAGTGTCGTCTGCATATATTGAAAGGGATGTCTGGAGGATTTTTGGAATGTCAGCTGGGAATATATTGTACAGAATTGGGGCTATGGGGGAGCCTTGAGGTACACCTGCTTCGATACTTCTTATTCGGGAGAGGGACTGATTTGCTTTAGCGAAAAATTGTCGGTTTCTAAGATAAGAACCGATGAATTTTATGAAATTAACATTTATGTGAAAAATGTGGTTTTATAAATGAGCCCAAGATGCCATACTTTGTCGAAAGCTTTCTGCACGTCTAGAGCGATTAGCCCCGTAGAGCTTCTTCGCTGTAGGCCTGTCGAAATGCAATCGACTAGTCTGACAAGTTGGTGTTCGGTAGAGTGGCTAGCTCTGAACCCGAATTGCTCGTCTGGGATGATGTTCTGTTCCTGTAGGATGTCTTGTAGCAGAGATAGGAAGATTTTCTCCGCTATCTTGGCTACGGAAGATAAGAGGCTGTTTGGTCTCCAGTTTTGGGGAAAAGTGAGATTTTGTTCTTTTTTAGGAATTAGGGTTACGACTGCAGTTTTCCAGGGCTTTGGGAAAATATTCAGATTGAAACTGGCGTTTATAATGTCTGTGAGTCTATTATGTTGTCAGGGAGTTCTTTTAGAGTTTGATTGTCTAGGCCTGGAGCTTTTTTATTATTTGACATTTTTATTTGGTTTTTAATCTCAACTGGAGTATGTCTTAGAATGTGTCTAGCGTCTCTTTCGATTTGCTCTTCACGGTCTATGTCATCGTCTGGGTCGTTGTGTGGTTGGAATTGCTCCTCCAGCGAGTCTGCGAAAGCTTCCGCTTTCTCTTCGCTAGAGTAAGCCATTCCGTTACGACCGTGTAAAGGAGGAATGGAGGTTTTCCCTCCCCCCCGAAAAACCGGGACATTCTCCACAGAGAATTATCCTCGGGATTTAGGGTGGTCAGGAATTCCCCCCATTTCTCGTTTTTGTAGTCGAGTATTTGTGTTTTTATCGTGTTTGTAAGTCTGTTTGCTTGTCTGCGTATGTTTGGATCTAAGGTATTTCTCGCTCTTCTTCTTAGCCTGTTTCTTTCTCGTATGAGATTTTTTATATCTCTTGGGAGAGCGTACGGGTTGTGTGTCGTTTCTGTTACTGTCTGTGTTGCCTGTTCTAAGGCTGTCTGTATGTTTGTCGTCAGAAGCGTTACCGCTTCGTTTAATCTGTGTTCGTTGTTTATGTTCTCTGTGTTTATGTTTGAGTTTGTCAGCTGGGTTTTAAAAGTCTCTCAGTTTGTTTTTGTTATGTTGTTTGTATGTCTTTTGTACAGACATTTATCACACTTTATGGTTAGTAGTGATGCTAGACCACAGCGTTTTTCATAAGTAATATAACATAATGAAAGTGTTTTATTACATGAATAACATTTTAAGTGATCGCATGTCAACAATTCGACGACCACAGTCACAGAGGTTAAGAGACACTTGATTTTCTGTTCCGTTTACCAACCCTTTTTTGGCTCAATCTTTGATTGTATACAGCCTCAGTAACGCGTTTTCGCTTCCACATAATTTATTTTTACCATTTTTATTAATATTTCTTGATTTTTTATTATTATCCATTGTTTTTTACTTGTTTACAACAGCTGATCACAATAAACACAAAATTCAATATATCTATATACAAGTATATCAGTAGAGCCAACAGTAAATTACTTTACAGCGTTGGCGTTTCGAGACACCGGAATTTTAAGATTTTTAATTATCATTTTTTATTAATTACCTATTTTTTTAACTATTAAAATTTTTTTTTTGTTCTTTTATTTTTTTTTATATTTGCTTTGATAATTTTTTAAAATTTATAAAATATAATTAATTTTTATTTTCTATATTTTTTTTCTATAAGTTTGTACAAAACATCCAAAAGTTAATCCATTCATATTAAATTATTTAATAAAATTAAATGAACAATATATAAGACTTAAAATCTTTCGATAATGAATTTATTATCATAATAATAACCATAGTTAGTCTTATAAAAATGTTTAATTATTTAATACAAAGCATTTCTAAATGATAACATTCAAAACTTTTAGTTGGGACTACCACACCTCAACCTCCTTAAGACAATGTCGTCGGCAAAACAAAGTTGGTTTAACTTTTCACCGTCAATCTTAAGCCTAATTTTTTCCCAATTTATTAATTGTAGCATACTTTCTAGTTTCTGTTACGAAAAGCTTGGGAGAGAGCGTATCACCCTGGTGTACTCCTCTTTCGATTTGAAATTTGCTGGTGGATTAGTTAGTTTGTGTTTTGACATTGGCGGTGGCATTTTCATACATGTATTTAATTACACTGGATGATCGATGATCAATACGACATTAGGCAAGCGCTTCCAATGGAGAGGTCAATATTAGGCGTTACTCTTAGAGATCACATCCCAAATCACATTATAAATTATAAGGGAAAAAACGGAGGTACAAGACTGTTGCTAGGTTTAAGGATGGACGATGAACAAAAAAAAATTATAGAGTGGCGACCAAGATCCGAAGCCTATCGAAATAGAGGTAGACCACCAAGTCGGTGGGCTGATAATTTGATGAAAGTGGCTGGAAATTGGGTACAAGTGGCTCAGAACACAAAAGGTTGGGTGGCTTTCTTCCACTAGTGGACAATATAAGCTGATGATGATGATGACACCATCCACCAATCTGGTAACTAGTAGCTTAGTAATATATCAATTCATCTGACGCACAGTGGGCCAGGAATCCGATTTTTCTTTCAAAATTGTCTAGAGCCCCAAATTAATAACAAAATCAGAAATTTTTTTAACTACTCATATGCGAATTCCAGCAAACGTAAGGAAGCCGACTTGCAAAATATAACCTCAAATTTTTTAAAATTGCAAAGAGCAGCACGGAACTGGGTGCTTACGTGATTTCAAGTTTACGCGTTCAAAACTGGTTCATCGGGGGTTTCTGGGGTCACTGAATCTATTCTCGGGGTCACTTTGATCACATGCACCCTTTTAAGGGGTAAAAATGGGGGTTGGAGTGGAAGAAATTACGGTATTCACCTGAAATAGAGTTTCGCATTCAAAACTGGTTCTTCGGGGGTTTCTGAGGTCGCTGAATCTATTTTTAGGGTCATTTTGATCATATGCACCCTTTTGAGTGGTGAAAATGGGAGTTAGAGGGGAAGAAATTATTATATTCTCCTGAATTAGAGTTTGGCGTTCACTTTCACCCCTCAAAAAGGTGGATATGATCAAAATGACCCCGAAAATAGATTTAGTGACTCCAGAAATCCCCAAGGAACCAGTTTTGAACTCGAAACTCTAATTCAAGTTAATATCGTAATTCACCCCCCCCCCCCAACCCCTCTTTCACATCTCCAAAAGTGCATATGATAGAAATGACTCCGAAAATAGATTCCGCGACCCTAAAAACCCCCCTAAACCAGTTTTGGTCGCGTAAGGTTATATTTTGCAAAGCGGCTTCCTCACGTTTGTCTGGAATTCGCTTACGAGTAGTTTAAAAGAAATTGTCTGATTTCGTTAATAATTGATGGCTGTAGACAATTTTGAAAGAAAAATCAGATTCCTGGCCCACAGTTCAACGCATGATCCCTTTTGTTTAGGTCTGAATTAGTATTCCGATATTGTTCTAGCACATTACTGAACAGCTTAATTATTTTTCCATATATTGGGCCAGACTCTTACTGTACAAGTCTGATTTCATTTAAAACAGAAACATTAGTTCTCTTTTTTGTCTATGAAATGAACTAGCTTGAAATCAGAGCGGATTTGTTATTAAACAAAGGGTATGTCCAATCGACTATCATAACTCTGGATTTAGTATAGTTTTTTGCCTGAATTCTTAATCTATTATCTCCAACTCTTGCTATCATTCAACAATGTCTTACACATTTCTTTGAACAGTATCAGCAATCCTCAAGTTGAAAACCTTAGCGACTGATCAAAAAGACCTGGAATTTTTGGGATAAGCGAGAAATTTGTTTCTAATTCGTTGATTGTATGCCTTCTTGATCAGATGGGTCGAAAACAAACGTCTTACCAAGGGGAAATTCGAAAATATTCCATGAGTTCTTCCAATTTAGCAGTTTAGGCGCCTCTTGGTCACTGATTGGATAGATACTCGATGTCGAAAGCAGTATGGTCGGAAGAACCTAACGGCGGATTTTCGGTGACCGTGTAAATCTCTGGATTGGTGGTTAAAAACAAATCAAGAAGACTGGCGAACTACCCGTCTCGATCAGGGATTCGTGTTGGTTCGTCAACAAGCTGAATTAGGCCACAACTGATTGAGATGCGCTAGCTTCACGACATTGTTCGTAGGTAGTATTTGAATACTTAAGCCAGTTGATATTGTGGACTTAAAATCGCCCAGGATGGCAATTTCGGCATGTGGATAGTTAATTTGTAAATGATCGATGGTGTCTGCAAGAGAAGCGAAAAGTGTTTTAAAGTTAGTATCACTTGGTAGTCGATAGCGGATGCAGATGAACCTTGTGATTTGTTGAGTACTTTGAGTTTTCCTTATAATAGGTAAAATGTTTAACACAATTTTGGTTATTTTATTAATAGCAGAAACAATATAGTAGATGTGACATTTTATGTTATAGACAAGGTTATTTTGCAATTAATGCAGATATATTTTTCATGAGTTGAAAGTACTTGAAGGATTTTTCAACAGTAAATCAAATTGAATGAAATTGAAATATCTCAGTTATATTTATTATTCTTTGTAAATTTAGAAAAATTAGATTAGGTCTTCGTTATTATTTTTCTTTTATTGTCCTTGGCTTGATATTTTTAGTTTGAAGAGAAGTTATTTGTTTATAATTTTTTGCTTTCAATAATTTATTTGTTCAATAAAGCTGAGAGTTCTTCGGGAATTCTTCATTTCTTCTAACATGCAATTCCTGCAATAGCCTGTAACGGTAAACGTCACGACATTACAATACGGAAAATATTATCGAAAGGAAAATATATTTACAACAGGTGTGTATTTTAACGGAGTCTAGCAGGTGTTTTATCAATTAAAAGTTTAACATACAAATCCAATCCAGAAGTTTTTAGTAATTTCTCTTCCTCCATATCATAATCATTAGTTAATAAATCCAGCTTCGATATAAAATGGTCGAGAAGTTCACACGATCTAATTGAAGAAGAGTCATATAATCATTCTATTTAAAAAAAGGCATATCTGTCATGGAATTATTTTATGATTAGGAAAAAGATAGCTAAATTTTTATGATACTAATATTTCCCTTCCAAAATGATTTTTAAAACTTCCAAACTTACCTGGGGCTAAAGTTTTCGCCAGCTTAGCAATACTTTGACACAATCGAGCCTTTAACTCCAAATTATCATCACTAACATTAGCAAGACCACCTTCGTCTTCTTGACCAATCAGCTGACTCAAAGCCAATTTTACGTCAGTCAAATAATAGTGATTATTGTGAAGATATTTTTCATTGGTTGAGATAAAATTTTTAGCTGCTCTTGAATCGCCTTTTTTCATTTCATGAAGATCTTGACCTATTCTTTCTAGTAAATCGTGAACGTGATAAGCTGATATTGATGAATTGCATTTATTGCAGTTCCAGTTTGCTGATTTACCATTTTTTGGCTCGTCCAGAAATGAATGTGGTAGAAGATAGCCAGTGCAGTCACTAAAAAACGAGTGGTAATTTTTTTTTTATTATGGAACATTGGTAAAACTTTAAAATAAATATTTTGTGAAGTTTCATATATTGTAGAGAATAGTCCTAAACCTCTTTTTTACGCTATATTTGAGTCTATGGGTAAATTACTATTACAAATCTTTAAAAAAAAGAATAATAAAAAATACCTTATTTTGATGGTGTGGAACAATTTGCAGCTTGCAACAATTTAAAATATTGGTTTCATTGAATTTTAAGCTTTTTTACAAGTTAGTAAAAACTTTAATAAAATATTTATTTGCGCAAGTTACTGTATTTAATAAGTATATAATATATATCAACGTACAACACTGGGAAACAATAAATGAAAGGCTAATAACAGCAAACTTGCAAATAAAAGGACACCCTACAACAATCCTTGGAATATACGGACCAAACACAGACTCCCACCTGCAAATAAAAGAAGATTTTTATGATCAGGTAAACGATATATTAACAAACATAGATCCACCAAGAGAAATAGTAATTCTTGGAGACTTAAATGCTCGAACGGGCTCCAAGGAAGACAATAAATGCATAGGAAGATTTGGCGAACAAACAATAAACGAAAATGGACACAGAGTAATTGAAATGTGCGAACAGCATAACCTAAAATTGCTAAATGGATTCTTTCAACATAAAGACATACACAAGTACACATGGCACCAAGACACTAGAGAATTAAAATCAATAATAGACTATGACATAGTAAGACAGAAAAACTGAGTGGCACGTCCAAGACACAAGACTATTTAGAGGCAGTGATTGTGGCTCAGATCATCACTTACTGGTAGCTAAGTTGGAAATTCCGTTTAGAATCACACACATTAACAAACCAACTAATAAAAAGAAAAGCAGAGATCAATTTTAATACGGAAAGCCTAGGGGAAGAAACCACAAGATACCTCTACAGAAACAAGTTAGATCAAAAGCTACAAATACAAGTTTTGGCAGAATCAACTGATAAACTGTATGATCACATAACTCTAGCCATGCGAGAGGCAACTCTTGAGAGTCCAAAACCACCAAAAAAGAATACAGGCATAAGCTGGAATCCAGAACTAGAACATCAAAAAACCACAAAACAAGAAGCCTACACACGTTGGCTGACAACAAAAAACATAAATGACAAGATCGTCTATAAACACGAACAAGCCAAGTTTAAACGGATAATATGGGAGAATAAAAATGCAACCTGGGAGAAGAAATGTAGCGAAGTTAATACATACATTGAAGGAGCAAAACCAAGGGCGGCATGGAAATTTATTAAGACACTAAGGTCAAATACATCAGATCGAACTAATATTCATCCCATACAACTGGAAAGGTTTAAGGAGCATTTTGAGAATGAGCTCACTGAAACCAGAACACAATATATGGAGCAACCCTCAGCGGCCCTAGAGACTACAGGACAATACAGTGAAGTAACATAAGACAGGGTATGGAAAGCCGTAGTAAAGACAATGAAGACTTTAAAGGCAAGCGGATCAGAAGGCCTCCCTACAGAACTGCTTAAATATGGCACTACTAAGCTAATATCATTTCTAACTGAGTTGATTGCTAGATTGGTGAACGGAGAAGACATCCCATAAGCATGGAGAGAGACCTGGACAACACCCATATACAAAAAAGGGAAGAAAGACGAATGCACCAACTACCGATGTATAGCCGTAACTAACACTATGAGTCGAATTTACGGGAAAGTCCTCAAACAACTAATAGAGGAAGAATATGCACCATATGAACTAGAACAGCGAGCAGGTTTTAGGACGGGCAGATCGTGTTTAGACCATATTTTCACAATTACTCAGATGCACGAAAAAAAGGGTAGCAACAAACAGGGAATCACACCTTCACTTTATTGATCTATCCAAAGCATATGATACGATCCCTCTAAATAGACTATGGCAAGTACTAGAAGGTACTAGATTAAATATTACAATAACAAAAGCCATCCAGCAGCTATACAGAGATCAAAGAGCAAAAATAAAACTAAAAGACCAGTTGTCAGAAAGCTTTCCCGTTAACAAAGGACTACGACAAGGATGTTGCCTCTCGCCTACATTATTTAATATCTACATAGACAACGCGTTAAAAGAATGGAGGAGATCATGCGAAGGAATGGGTATCGAGCTTAATGACGACATCACGCTGTATACGCTACACTTCGCAAACGATCAGGTGGTGCTCGCACAAGATAAAGAGGACCTGGAATTAATGACAAGGAAACTGCTAAAAGAATATGGAACATGGGGCCTGATAGTAAACCAGGAAAAGACAAAGTACCTGCTTTTAGGAAAGGAGGAAACATCGGTTCTCCAGATAGAAGACCACATTCAAATAGGACCATGCACAGAATATACATATCTAGGTACAAAAATTATAAGCAACGGACGGACTGAACCAGAAATTGAACACCGTATTGTAGAGGGGAAGAAGGTCATTGGGTATCTAAACTCGATTCTGTGGGGAAAACATATATCAAAACAAAACAAAAAACTCTTGTATAACACTATTGTAAGGAGTATAGTACTCTACGGTAGTAAAGCATGTCAAATGAGTCAAGCTACACAGCGGAAACTACGAGTATTGGAAATGGACTACTGGCGCAGATCGTCAGGAAAATCACGCCGTGACAAAGACCCAAACAAAACGATTCTAAAAATAATAGAACTGGAGGAGGATATAATACAAGGAATTGAAAGGAAACAACTAGAATGGTATGGTCACGTGGAGAGGATGAGCGACGAAAGACTCCCGAAGCTGATCAAAAACTGGTCACCATGGGAAAAAAGAAAAAGAGGGCGCCCAAAAACAACATGGATAGAAGGAATAGAAAAAGGTATGTCAGCGAGGAATCTAAGCCACGGAGACTGCGAAAATAGAGAGGACTGGAGAAAAAGGACCAAAAGGCGTACAACGCTATAAAGAATGGATGATGATGATGATATATATCAACTAAAAAACGCCTTGTATATCTTTGTAATTAGCATTTCTTCTTGACTTCTTGTCAACCCAAGTCTGTCCACTCCTGGACGTAGGTCTCTCCTAATCTCTTCCATGCTTCCCTATCTTTTGCCACCTTTAGCCACTGCTTGCCCGTTACTACTCTTATATCAACGACCCATCGTTTCTTTGGACATCCCACGCCTCTTCCTGTTTCTCTAGGTCTCCATACGGTGACACTATATACTGTCTCGGAATGATCTAGCCACATGACCTGCCCATCGCCACTTCGTCCTTGCCGTCTCTAGAGCTATGTCACTAACTTTGGTTCGTTTCCTTTTCTACTTGTCATGAATCCTATCTCTAATGGAGATACCAAGCATGTTTCTTTGCATAGCTCTCTGTGAAATTACAAACTTTTTAGCAAATGTTTAGTGAGGCACATCGTTTCCCGTCCATATGGGCTGACAGATAGGACACATGTATTGTAGACTTTAGTTTTTAGGTTTATGGGTATTGAAGTATTTTTTAAGATATGTCCTAATTTTCCAAAAGCTGCCTTATTCACCTGGTAATTTCTGCCTACTGGTTCTCCTTTCCGATCTTAATAGAGTGTCCTAAGTAGATATACTCGTCGACGCGTTATTTCCTATCTGTATGTTGGTATCTTCAAGGCTCATTAATTTAATTATTTTAAGACCTACCCTTGCAAAGACCACATTCAGCTGGTTTAGCATTTCCTGTAGCTCATTGGTGTTATTAGCTCTCACGACTATGTCGTCTGCAATCCAATCTACAGCTTTGCAGATGTCAGTATGCTTATCTCTTCATTCACTTTGAACGCTCAGATGAATATCCGCAGACAGCAAGAAGTTATTCAACTTAACAAAGACCTGGAAGAAATTCTATCTTGGGGTGACAGTAACCAAATGGCATTTAACGCTACAAAAACCCAGGCGGCAATTTTTTCTATAAAAGTTAACGTTACTGAAACCGACAGAGTTATGTCGGGGCACTCCATTCCTCTAACATCGTCACTCAATTTGTTGGGGGTAAGTTTGAGAGCAAATATGTCCTGGCATGAACATGTATGGCATAGCAAGGAGAGCTTCTCAAAAGTTGGAAATATTATTTCGAACCAGAAAACTTTACACTCCACAACAACTCTTAATTCGACCAACTATAGTACTGCTCCCATGTTTGGGGTTCCGCTCCCAAAATACACTGCATTTGTTGGATTCTATTCAGAGAAGAGCTGTTCGTCTGATTGGAGACCCGGAACAATACCGAATACAATTTACAGTGATTCAAGAACCACGTGAACCACTTGTTCCGCACACATGTCGCTCCTATAGCGCTTTAGGGACTTCCCTGAAGAACGTGTGCTAGACTTGTAAAGGAAAGACCTAAAATGACTCAGTCTAGTGCCGTCGATGTTGATGCCCTTCTTATCCCAATTTAACTCCTTAAAGACGTCTTCAAGGGCCAGCGTAAATAATTTAAGTGAGATAGTATCTCCTTGTCGCACTCCTCTTTTCAATAGTATGTTGGTAGTGACAGTTGTTTCTTCAATTTTAATATATATAGATGCTTCTTTATAGATGTTCTCTATTATTTTTATATATTTGGAATCTATTCTTGCATTCGCCAGGGACTTTAGAACGGACCAGATTTCAACAGTATCAAATGCCTTATGAAAATCAATGAAGGACAAATTTATCGGTATCTTATATTCTGTGCATTTCTCTATTACAGTACATACTGTGTAGAGGTGATCGATCATGCTAAATCCTTTTCTGAAACCCACCTGTTCCAGGTTGATAGAAATCTAGTTTTGCTGTAAGCGATTTGTTAAGATTTTATTGAAGAGCTTATATAAATGCTACAAAAGAGACATGGGCCGATAATTTTCGATTTCAGTATTATCGCCTTTCTTAAAGAGAATTATAATCTCCGAATTACACCATTTTGTTGTGATGTAATTGGCATTTAGTTCTCTCTAATTCGACACACCACTTGAAAGGAAAATACGTCCACCATTTTATTTTCCAAAAAAGAACTGACCTTAACCCAAAACGAACTGATTAACACAAAAAATTATATCTATGTTTAATGATTTTATATTGTAGTATTAATATATTCAAACTATGATTATATATATATAAATATATATATATATATATATATATATATATATATATATATATATATATATATATATATTATATATATATATATTTATATATATATATATATATATATATATATATATATATATATATATATATATATATATATATATATATATATATATATGGGACGATCCGCGTCAACCGGATCAGAGCTATGACCAAAATTAGAAACAACCAAAAAACTTGACCAAGGGCTCATTTTCAAACTTAGAGCGTCTACTTTCAAATGCCGAGTGCGCCTTTGAAAAATCCAATATGGCGGCTCCAATATGGCGGCTGGTAGCCGGAGAAAAATCAAGTGTCCAGCAAAAAAAGCTTGAAAAAATAAAAATTCGCAACTGTTTGGTTCGTTTTTTGGCTCAAATTGTAGCTGATGGACGCCCCAAAAAATTGGAGTGGTAAGTTGACAAAATCCAACATGGCGGTTCCAATATGGCGGTAAAAAATCCAATATAGTGGCCGAATTTTCGCAAATAAACCGATTTGCACTAAATTTGGTAAACGGGTGTTCCTAGGGTCGCTGATTACCAATCCGAGGTCTGATTTGCCAAATTCAAGATGGCGGATCCAAGATGGCGGTTGAAATTTTCGAAAATCTATCGATTTGTACCAAATTTGTTATACGAGGGTTTTTGGGGTCGCCGATTACGAATCAGAAGTTCGATTTTCAAAATCCAAGATGGCGGAGCCAATAGTAGATTGCCTTATTCAGTTTCCACCATATTGGGTCCACCTTCCTGAATTTAAGAATTTTAGAAATTCGACTTCAGATTCGTTATCAGGGACCCCAAAAACCCCCGTATAACAAATTTGGTACAAATCGATAGATTTTCGAATTTGGCAAATCAGACCTCGGATTCGTGATCAGCGACCCTAAAAACCCCCGTTTACCAAATTTAGTGCAAATCGGTTTATTCGCGAAAATTCGGCCACCATATTGGATTTTTGACCGCCATATTGGATCCGCTATGTTGGATTTTGTCAACTTACCACCCAAATTTTTTGGGGCGTCCATCAGCTACAATTTGAGCCAAAAAACCACCCAAACAGTTGCGAATTTTTATTTTTACAAGCTTTTTTTGCTGGACACTTGATTTTTCTCCGGCTACCAGCCGCCATATTGGAGCCGCCATATTGGATTTTTCAAAGGCGCACTCGGCATTTGAAAGTAGACGCTCTAAGCTTTAAAATGAGCCCTTGGTCAAGTTTTTTGGTTGCTTCTAATTTTGGTCGTAGCTCTGATCCGGTTGACGCGGATCGTCCCATATATATATATATATATATATATATATATATATATATATATATATATATATATATATATATAAATTATATATATTAAATAGTATACGAAAAATCAGTCAACAGTTACTAGGTAATCTTAAATGAATTGATCTTCTTCTCGATGCCTGACAAAGCAAAAGAGATGAAGTCACAAAGTGCAGGGCTAGAAACTCATTTACATGACCTGAACTCACACTAATAACTTCCGAGCAACAGATAAGATTTCACAATAAACAAGTAAACTCTAACAAGCAATGGCGTAGCAAGTTTCAGAATTCAATGTCTTTAACAATATAAAAAGACCTAAATTGTTGATAGGTGCCGAAACGATACAATATCATGTATTCAAAATGGTTGCCAAATTAGAAGATAAACTTGTTTAGCATCGGGAAGATTAAAATGCACAATATATTCGGCCAGGTTAGAATTTCGAAGGTAGTAAGTCCTGTTACTGCATAGAATCATATCCTGATATTCATAGAAAAGTCAGATAGATTTACCGATGATATAATTATTTCAGTTGTTGGGGCGATATTTCTAAAATCAGCCAACAGAATTTCTCTAATCTGCTTATCATGTTTCAAGAGACCCTCTAACTACCAACTTTATCTCTTTAGGTAAATTACTAGTCCTTTATAAGAAAGAAGTATTTTTGGGATAATGCTATTTTAACTTTGCTTTTGTCCAAAGGATGATGTATTTATAAAAATTCAATATGTGATTGATAAGACATAGTTGTTGTCATTTAGAGTACATACCTAGATGTGTTCTTGTCAAATAACTAGTTTTTGTTTTACTGAACACAAGTCCAAAATCGACTAAATTCTTCTATGGAAAAAGAGTATTTAGTTACATCCACATTCACCAAATACTATTTAGCTCAAAAACATTCTATACCCAAAATTGAACTAATCGTGCTAAGGTGGTAGTGATCCAGAGACTTAGCTTGCAAAGCACTGAACTAATATCGCGATCAGTTTTGGCTTATGCAATATTTAGCATCGTATTAGATATTATTATATTAAATTCGGTCAATAAGGAAGTTCGTATCCAGTGAGATCTAACGTAACTGTTCTTCAATAGCCTTGATGATATTGTATGTGTAACGCTAGCCTTACAAATAGGCTAGCATTACAGAAAGGGAACTAGAGATTTCTCTGCTTTAGTAAATTAAGAAATCATCGTTTCTGGGATTATTTGAAAAGTTAAATACTATAAAATTGGATTTCAGAGATATACTGGTTAATTTTAACTTTGAATCATTATAAATTTCTTGAAAATTTTTATGTAAAATCTAAAAAAAGCGCAGAGCTAGCTGAATTTATGTAAAGTACTATTTGCTTCGCTGATTCAGTTTCCATATTATTAGAGATATTTAGACATAAAAATTTGTACTAATCTTCGATAGATTTAACAGAAGCATGTCTATTTTCTACATGTATTAACTTAAAAAGCGTCTTTTAGAAATAAATTTTAGGAACAACAATATTTTCCGCCATCTTCTGTGATAGTGAATATTTTAATTGAGTCTTCAAAAAAATGGTGTTAATGTTAATAACATCTCTGTTATCTGAGTGTTCAGTGTAGATGACACCTCTGTTATCTGAGTACGTGGTAAAGGGGACCTAAATACTTTTTTGATTTTTTCACTAACATTCAAACACAATATTTAGGAAGGAGCCTTTCGCTTTCTGGATATACTGGTATAATAAAAAAGTATTTGCACCCTGAACCATTCGATTTACAGAAAATTTATACGAATCTTACCAAAAATATCTTGTTAGTGTTCCGTACATGACTTCGGTGTCTGTCTGTCTATCCGTCTGTCTGTCTGTCTGTCACACCCGATCTTCTACGAGACTGTTTGTCATTGAAAGTTGAAATTTGGTAATAATATAGGAATTGATGGCCTCATCAGAGCCGTGTAGTTTTGAAAGTTAAATTCGGACTTAAGGGGTAAGTTTTGGGGGGTGAAATCGGAAGTAATAAAAAAATTTTTTACTAGGTCATCTAATGTGGTGTCAAATGAAAGCTTGTGAAAACACGAGTGATATATATATATAATGTAATACTTGGGCTCACCTTTCTTAGTATTATTTTTAAAAAATCAAGAAAAAATCGCTGTCCTCCCACCTTATCTCGAAAAAACTGATTAAAAAATTTTGAAAAAATTCTGGAATATTCTTCACGGGGTGTAGATTGAACGAAAATTATCACGAGTGCATTACCTTTAATAATTTATTTGGTATATAAAAAAAACAAAAATTTCAAGGTCATCAGTATTCAGTAAAGATTGGAAACAAACTTTGTTGAAAATTCATTTGGGGTGTGTTTTGTGAAGTCACTGATCATTTTATACCACCGTAACAATTTTTTTTTATTTTAAAAGCAATCAACGTACGGAACACTATTTGTGCAAGTTCAATATGTACTTGACCGATTATTTTTAACCTGAGGTTGTTTATAAAATCGTTGTTTTTGTGCTATAAATTATGTAGGAGAAACTGACAAATCAATATCCACGAGAACTGAAGGAACAAACTGTATAAATTACTTCTAACTGAACATCAATACTCCACAAAATACACCATGAATGCATCTTAAATTTAAATATATGAATAACAAATAAACGTAAATTGACAAACACCCAAATATTATAAATACAAATAAAAACTACAACACAAACTAACTAGCTATTTTTTCTGCTGCTACAGTCTGTATTATACGTAAGAAACGATTATTACACCAGATTATGGCTTGGTGGACACCAGTCAAGTATAGATATTTGGCTTGTGTCTCTCCAAGCTCATTCAGTAATCTAATCTTGAAGAGTAGAGTAAATTCCCCTAAAAGTTTCTCATTCAATCGTAGGTGAAACGTCAAAAATCGACTATACATCATGGAGAACACCCAACTTTTGGCTTAGCACTAGAACTACCTGACCGTAGAATTAATGTTAAGGAGTGTCCATAATCGGATAGAAGCCTCTCCAAATTGTCGCCACTGAGCTCTGTTGTTTGCTTTTTGTATCCAATCGTATCCCGCTAATCTTTTTATGTCGTCCATCCATCTTCTCTTTGGTCTACCTCTGCATCTTTTATGTTCTCTAGGCCTCCATTCAACTATACGGCAGTTATATCTGTTATCATTCATTCTTGGGATATGCCCCAATATATATATATATATATATATATATATATATATATATATATATATATATATATATATATATATATATATATATATATATATATATATATATATGTATGTATATATATAGATATTCGATCTTGACCTTCTTCGTATCTCTCAATCGTGGAGCCTAATATTTAGCATTCTCCTCTCAATTGCTCTTTGGGTTACCTGGAGTTAATTTATTATACTTTTAATTAAAGCCCACGTTTCAGAGTCATATGTTAATACCGGCAGTACATATTGATCGAACACTCTGGTTTTTATTGGATTTGGGATGTCCAATTTAAATGTAGATTGTAACTTTCCGAACGCAGTCCAAGCTATCCAAGTCAGCTTTTAATTTTTTTTTTTTGATATTTCGATTTTTTGTCCTAAATACATGAATGTTTGTACCTTTCCTATATATATGTTTTCTTTTGTGTTGGCGATCAGAGTGACATCATCTGCGAACCTTAGATGATTTAATCGTTCACCGTCCATTAGTTTTCCTCTTTAATGATTTGAACATGTCTTCTAGAGTCAACGTGAACAGCTTTGGGGATATTAAGTCATCTTGTCTAATTCCTCTTTGAATTTTGATTTTATTTGCTTTTTCTTTAAACATTATTTGTGATGTGGCATTTTTATATATGTATTCAAGAAGAGTTGAGTATCTTTCATCGACTCTGGAGTTACTTAAGATGTTAAGACTGCCCATATCTCTACCGAATCAAAAGCTTATTCGTAGTCAACCATTGCTATCTACAAGGTGACCTTATATTGTTATACTTTTTCCACTAGTAATCTAATTGTTTGAAGGTGGTCCAAAGTGCTGTATCCCCGTCATCCTGCTTGTTCACGTGGTTGATAACTGTCTAATTTGTTCGTTAGTCTCTATGTTATGTTAAATAAAAAAAGATAAAAATAGATTAGTAATGAGTTATAGAGCAAAAACTTGACCAACAAAAAAAGTGTAAGGAAAATAGTTGGATACAGTAAAATGGAAACGAAAATGTTGGAAATATGGATAGCAGAAGAAGTCAGGGTGAGAAAAGAGAATCTGAGGGTGACAATAAAAGTTGTGAGGATATCTTAGAAAATAAAAGCCAGGAAGTATGCAGGGATGTAGACTACTGAAAAGGAAAAAATATATATAAGTTAGCAAGAGAGTGATGGAAGTAGTCGTGGTTGGTAAGAGAGATACATTAACACCAGGAAGGAGATGGGTGGATGAGAGTTAAAATGATCATAGTGCCTGCCTAATCTAATTGTAAACCATGCAATAAATAGAATATATTTCGTACCTGTTTTGACATCTTAATGCGCTAAAGTACGTTCCAAATTCTGTTGGATCTGAACACCTGGCACATGAACACCAAAAGAATTTTGATTCATGTAGGTGATGTCTTCGATTTGCTGTTCCCCATAAAGGATCTGTATAAGATATACTTAAGTGATCACCTAAAATTTATAAAAATATATTTTATAGTTTTAATCATAAATTGAATTTATTCTTCAACCGCCACTTTTTACAATTTAAGTAAATATATTGAATACAAAGATAAAGACACTAACAGAAATAAAAAAAAACAATGCACAGATGAATATCGACAAGCACTGGAAAATCATACAAAACACATAAACTATCACCAAATAGAACTTGATGAACTAAATACACAGAGACACAAAATCTAATGAAACAGAGAAGTCTATTAAGAAATAATTCTACAAATGGTAGATTAGAATTGGCAGATATATACAAAAAAAATAAAGAAAAAGATCAGAAAAGACGTCAGAGAGTACAGAAACTCGAAAATAGACGAAACTCTGAAAAAGGGGAAAAGTTTGAGACACCTAAACAAACAAATGAATGAAGGGTGATATCAAATAATAAAACTTACAAACGAAAACCAAGAGATCGCACAAATCTAAGAGATATAGGAAGCTACAGAAAAATATTATCCAACCCTATATGACACGAAAATATCGCCACCGCCAGGGAAAGAAGAAGGAAATAGAGTGATAGTAAGTAATGTGGTATCTGAATAAATTCCCAATGTAACAACGGATAAAATAATGGACGCCATACAACATATGTACAACAACAAATAACCAGGGGACGATGAAATAACTATAGAAATGATAGGATATGGGCATCGATAATACAATCTCTTCAAGCTGCCTTATACAAAGTAAAATGCCAACACCTTGGGTAAACGCCTTGATTTTGCTTATTTTTAAAAAGGAAAACAAAATTAAATTAAAGAATTACAGTCCCATCAACCTGTTATCGGTACAAAATCCTCACTAGAATCATAACATATAGATTAACGAACAAATTAGACAGTTACCTTGTGGATGTGGATAGCAAAAGTTGACTACGAAAAAGCATTTGATTCGGTAGAAATATGGACAGTCCTTAACGCCATAAGTAACAGCAGATTCGACAAAAGACACACAACTCTTCTTGAGTATATATATAAAGATGTCACATTACAGATAATGCTTGAAGAAAAAACAAATAAAATCAAAATTAAAAGAGGAATTAGACAAGGCGACTCGATATCCCCAAAGCTTTTCACATTGACTCTATAAGACTTGTTTAAATCGCTAAAATTGGAAAATAATGGACAGTGAACGATTAAATCACTTCCAGTTCGAAGGTGATGTCACTCTGATCTCCAACACAAAACAAGAATTACAAGAAATGCTTATGGAATTAAATAACAAGTCTTGAGGAATAGGTCTAAAAAATAACCAAAACCAAATGTTTGAACAACAAAAGTAAAGACTATAGCCAGAATCTATTAATAGAAGGTGAAAAAATAGGAAAGGTATAAATATTCATATATTTAGGAGAAGAAATTATTATAAAAAAATAATTTAAAGGCTGACTTGGATAGAAAAATTATTCGAAGACTTAATATTAAAGTATTTCAAGTCATCAAAGTATTTGTTTCAAAAATTGAGGTTTCTGGGGAAATTCACGTTTTCAATCAAGCAACTAGCTCTTTTTTCAATATAATGTAGCTAATGCCAAGTATGTTTTGGAACAGATCCCCAAACATTGGGCCAATATGCACCAATAATTGTATTTGAGCTGTGTAAAAGGTTCAGAGACATTCTAGACCATACAGCTTTCTAAAACGAAATAATAATTCCACCTTTGTTGCTATGTATGCACCATAAGCATACCAAAACATATTTGCTCTCCAATGGATACCTCGCAAGTTGACTATTGATGCTGGTAAAATAAAATATCCCGACATAACTATCTCGGATCCTACAGCTTAACTTTTTAGAAAAAATTGCTGCTTGAGTTTATGTAACGTTAAATTCAACTTGGTTACTGCCACAACTATAGAGAATCTCTTCTAGATATTCGCTAACTTGCAAAATTTCCTGTTAGGCGAAATAGGCGCTGCTGTTGAGGGGTCCAAAGTAAATGAAGAATCGTCTTGAATCATTTCCTAATAATTTTTTATTTTAATGGCATTTACGAAACCAACATTTATTACATTAAAAATGTTTTTGCCCTGGACTGTGTTTCCCACTAAGTACAATTTACAGCGACTCAAGAACAACGTGAATCGCTTTTTCCGCACACATGTCACTCCTGTAGCGCTTTAGGGACTTCCCTGCGGCACGTATGCTAGACCCATAAAAAAAAATTAAAAATGTTTAGGTGTACTATAAATTCATCCTTTCTACTTTTTCTAAAATCCCGCGTTATTGTTACTCATCTCTAGAGGGTCGGCTATTTTAAAAATAGCTCTCCTAACTAATTTTTCAAGAATCTTTGGGAAATTACCACGCGAAACCAATAGAATTTCCTTTCTGGTGTCATTAATTGTGGAGAAAGGGCATTTTTTAAAGAATTTATAAGGGAATAAAAAGAAAGAAATTTTGTGTAAAAAATGTGCTACTATATAAGTTGAGATGTAATTTATTAGTCGCAAATTTTATTTTTACGTAGTTTATCAGTCATTTTCTGCCCCATCCTTCAAAAATATTTGTTAAGGTTATCATTAAAAAATTAGTCACAACTTTATTATATACTTTTTCTTAGTGATTAAAATTCTACCTCTGTTATTGGTTGACTAATGTATAATGTTTTATGTTATACTAATTGTTATTTAATATTTGTTTATCCATGCGACCGTTTAATTTATATGAACCTTCTGAAGTCACAGGCTGTCAAATCAGGCGAATAAGGAGGGTAAGGGAAGACAGTCATGTAATTATACGCCAAAAACTGTTACGTACTACATTTTCGTGTTGATGGACGAAATTCTTCTCGCTACAAAGTTTTGGTCGTTTTCTAATCAATAGAAAGTTCTTCCGACATGTTCCTCTGATGAAGGCCTTCACAAATAATTTGTTTAACTATGGCAATGATTTCAGGCATAGTTATAGTCGAAGATCTTCCGGAATACTCATCTTCTGCAGAAGATCCGCGGGCCTTAAATTTTATACGTTTTAGTAGCATCTTTCTCGAGTTTAAAACAAAATTTCACATACACGCGTTGCTCTTCTTTCTTATCCACTATAAAAATCATAGAAAAACCCAATTAGACCTTTACACAAACATTCATACAGAACAAACCGAACGGGCTAGTAAATTTATCACACAGCGTTGTTAGGGATATATCTATCACCTATCGGCGCTAGTCGATTAAAAATTTGAAAACTTATTTTGAAATATTTACCTTTTTTAATGTGAGTCCCAGCTTTAATAAGAATCGATCCTTGATTGGTAAATGTCTTATTACAGTTAGCGCTGCAGTTGTGTTCGAACATGGAAGTTGATTCATAAATAGCAACATGTGGAGGAGTCGTCAATGGTATTTCATGACCATTAACCTTAAAAACGTAATATACTAGGATATATTTACTAGAAAAATGTTAAAATGTCTAGAACCGTTTTTTCTTTGTAAGAACAAGAGATACGGTGACATTTCTTAAAATTAACAATATTACAAAGAAAAAAAAACAGTAATATGAACAATAATATTGCAAACTGTTAATTTTCAAGTTAATTTTATTTTTAATAGTTTATCCATAATAACTTATTCATAATAGTTTACAATATCATAGTAGTTTACAAAATCAATTTACTACATACTAGAGTAATTGAGTGTCAGAATTTTGTACTGCACCTAGGTGAATGAACACCTGTATGTAGTAGATAAAATCTAAAAAGAACAAAAAAAAATACGAAACTTAAAAATCATTACAATAATTAAAGAGTACCCACAATATGTATATAGACATCATTATACTCTGACAAAATAAACCTACTAACCAATGGAAAATCAGAACATCTCTTTAAATTTAGCTAAATTTTTACAAATAAATATGTTACACTGTTAAACGTGTACAGTCTTGTTAAGGACCTATTTTCAAGAGGAAGTAGGTTATACATCCTGGGAGGCAAATAAGAAAAAGATGTAAGTTTCTTTGATGACCCATTTATAAGCATTTCTAAGTGTCCACCGACCAGACGTCTGGTACCATGAGCATGATTCATAAATTGTTTTAAATTGTTAGTTTTATGATATAGGAGCAAGTTGTGACACACTACAAAGTACGTACATCTAAAACATCCTCAGAGTATGAAAGGTCGGTAGGAAAACGTTGACAAGGCAATTTTGCACCACCTTCAAGGGATATATGGAATTCTGGTAAATACTACCCCACACAACTATACCATGTCTCAACAGAGATTCTACAAGAGACCTGACACTGATTAGAAGCTTCCTACTCAATATCTCTCTCAAGATATAGAAGCTATGAATCAACCCCCTTATGTTCCTCACAAGTCTGAGTACATGACAATCCCACTTAAGGATACTATCTATAGTTACTCCTAAATATTTTATAGAGTCCACTTCCAGAATATCATCTTGAAGATTACCAACATGAATGCTATGGAAGTTTGGCCGTTTAGAAAAAGTGATGGAAAATGCTATATATTTTGTTTTTGAAGTATTTAAGTTCAATTTGAATATGTCTAACCAGTTGTTAATCTTACTCACGCCCTCAATATTGTTGCAATTTAGATGAAATAAGGCGTACAATCCAACTCAAATACCAGCTCAAAATAGTGAAGAGGTCCTTCAGCGATACAGGAATGCAAATCAACCTAGACAAATGCCACATTCCAAATACAATTCGGGAAAAAGCCTAATCGGGTGGAGGCTGAACACATTTATAAACATCTCGATATGAATCAAGCGTTAAGAGCTGACACCAAGCAATAAAGATTAAATTGACAACCATATTTATAAAGATAGTCAAGCTGTATGCGAAACAATAAAAACTTATGGCACTTAACACATATGTAAGTTCCGCATCCAGCTGGCGACTGGAAATTGTGAACTAGAGCAAGACCAATATCGATAATTTCCATGTATAAATTAGGAGCTTCCTCACCACTGAACGGACAACGCTCCTTCAGCATCAAGGAAGTAGAGGACTGGTGGATATTAGAATAAATTGTTTCTATCTTAATTTATGATATACGTAAGAAACTAGACTAACAAATATTGAAGCTACGCATATATTCCTGAAGGCTTGTAGAATAAACCATACTCCAAAGGGCAATATGTGAATGAGGAAATATAAAATACCTTATCAGCATAAGACAGATTAAAATAATCTACAACTCTAATTAGCAACGTATCTTTATGAAAGACGTCCAAATGAAGACCCCAAGCAAATGTCTACAAAACTCGACCTAATTATGGACATCTGTATTTACAGAGAAGGAAGGCTTGTTACAGCTATGCAGGGCTAATTAATTAAAAAATACGAAACAATTGCTAATCAAACAGGTATTTACAACATTGCAATCCCAAATAATAATGATCTATAGGGAAAATACCATAAGAAGAATGACAAATGCAGGGAAAATTAAGAAATTAGTGTACTAACAAGAAAATTATTACTCCCTATAGTATCTCAACGAGCACTACAAATCAGTCTAAATATGTAGATATCTGCATCATAAATTCTGTACAAGACACCACGAGAACTTAATCGGGCCCTGTAAGATGGTAAATTATATCTTTTTAGTGTTCCGTACGGAACACTTATAAGATCACTTCGGTGTCTGTCTGTCTGTCTGTCTGTCTGTCTGTCTGTCTGTCTGTCTGTCTGTCTGTCACACCCGATTTTCTCGGAAACTGTTTGACATAGAAAGGTGAAATTTGGTAATAATATAGGAATTGATGGCCTCATCAGAGCCATGTAGTTTTGAGAATTAAATTTTGACTTAAGGGGTTAGTTTTGGGGGGTGAAGTGGAAGTCGGAAGTGAAAAAAAAAAATTTTTTTACTAGGCCATCGAGTGTGGTGTCAAATGAAAGCTTGTGAAAACACGAGTAAAAAATATATATATATAATATTATACTTGCGCGCACTTTTCTTGGTATTATTTTTAAAAATTCGCGAAAAATCGCTGTCCCGGGCCTTATCTCGAAAAGTACTTATCAAAAAATTTCGAAAAAAATTTCTGGAATATTGTCCACGGGGTGTAGATTGAACGAAAATTATCACGAGCGCATTACCTTTAATAATTTATATGGTATATAAAAAAAAACAAAAATTTCAAGGACATCAGATTTCAGTAAAGATTGGACACAAACTTTGTTGAAAACTCATTTGGGGTGTGTTTTGTGAAGTCACTGATCATTTTATACCACCGTAACATAAATTTTGACTTAAGAGGTTCGTTTTGAGGGGTGAAATCGGAAGTGAAAAAAAAAATTTTTTTTACTAGGTCATCGAGTGTGGTGTCAAATGAAAGCTTGTGAAAACACGAGTAAAATATATATATATATATATATATATATATATATATATATATATATATATATATATATATATATATGTATATATATATATATATATATATATATATATATATATATATATATAATGTAATACTTGCGCACACTTTTCTTCGTATTACTTTTAAAAAATCGCTGTCCCCTACCTTATCTCGAAAAATACTGATCAAAAAATTTTGAAAAAATTCTGGAATATTCTCTACGGGGTATAGATTGAACGAAAATTATCACGAGTGCATTACCTTTAATAATTTATTTGGTGTATAAAAAAAAAAAAAAAATTTCAAGGTCACCAGTTTTCAGTAAAGATTGGAAACAAACTTTGTTGAAAATTCATTTGGGGTGTGTTTTGTGAAGTCACTGATCAGTTTATACCACCCTAACCAAAATTTTTATTTTAAAAACAATCAACGTACGGAACACTAATTGTGCAAGTTCAACTTGCACTTGACCGGTTTTTTTTACTTTTATTTTTATCTGAACTATATATTCCTCACGGTAAGGTTGCTAACTTAATTTTTATTATACATAAATTAGCCGCAACTTACCATGATTATTCCACATATCCTTAGTATATCTTCTTCAGTAAAAATATTTCTTAATTTGAAAAAACTTAAAATTAATTGTGCAATTGAAACTCGGTCTTTTTCATATTTAGACGTTGATTTTCTTTCCTCACAATGGGACTGCAGACGGTCTATTTTCTTCCAAATATCCGACAAAAATTGTTTTTGGTACAGACATCTTAAAACTGTTATGCATTGATACATTGGATGAATTATACCAAATGTTGTTATGGAAACCTAAAACGGTATTTCAAATTTTAAAAATATAACTAGTCGCCAATTTTAACGAACCTAAAAATAAGCGAAGCCTATTTTTTAGCTACTAGAATATATATATATATATATATATATATATATATATATATATATATATATATATATATATATATATATATATATATATATATATATATATATATATATATATATATATATATATATATATATATATATATATATATATATATATATATATATATATATATATATATATATATATATATATATATATATATATATATATATATATATATATATATATATATATATATATATCATATATATATATATATATATATATATATATATATATATATATATATATATATATATATATATATATATATATCATATATATATATATATATATATATATATATAATATATATATATATATATATACAAGAGCAGCAAAACATTCGTGATCACTGTCGCCGCACAATCCTGATTACCTCTGATAAACTTTTTATTGGTTAGAAAACGGCTAACGGTTTCGAGCCAAAAGAGTTTCATTCTGCATCACGACAATATCCACAGTTCGTTCTATACACAACAGTTTTTGGCGAAGAATTCCATGACTATTATGGCTTAATTCTCCTCTTCGCCTGATTTAGAACCCTGTGATTTCGGGCAGTTCCTCCTTATGAAGATGAAGTTAAAGGACGGTACTCAAAAAGTAGTTACTACTTCAGTCGTAGTATTTGAATAATTAAGCCAGAAATTGTGAACATTAAAGTCGCCCAGGATGGCAATTTCGGCATTTGGATAGTTAATCTGTAAATGATCGATGACGTCTCCAAGAGAAGCCAAAGTGTTCCAAAGTTAGTATCATTTGGTGGTCGATAGAGGCAGCAGATAAACCTTTTTGTTTGTTGAGTTGTTATTTTTAACCACATAACATCAAAGTTTCGGGGCTTCAGAGCCTCCTCTCGTTGGCAAGAGAGGTCGCTTCTGATAAAAAGACAAATTCCAAAGTTATGCCTAAACCGAGAATAGGAGTCGTACTCAGGTTAAAGAAAATTGACTGTGCTGATCGATAAACGGATCCTGGTTTCATAGGAAGCGAGTACATGAGGTTTATTTAATTGTAGATGTTGGTGAACTGAATTTATATCGAGTTTAAACCTCGAATATTGCAAAAATCTATTTTAAAATTACGATATCTGCATGTTGATGCCCTTGAATCCGAACGGGACTATTTTACCTCCGGAACTTTTTGTATATAGGTGCCTCATCATGCTATTTGGTCCCACAGTCTGAGAACATTGGCGTAGCCACGAAACGTTAAGCAACTTCACTCAGCCTAAGCCAATGCGTTGGTATCACATCGGGCGATGCCTGGTGGGATCTGGGCATCTACCATCTAAGTTCTTTTAGTCTTCTATGACAAATTGAACGTACCGGGGGAGGTATTCTATCCCGCTCCCCCACGGGGAATTTACAGGGAGAAATTACAGTAATTGGTTCACCAATAAGGATAACAACAAAAGAAATAAAAACCGTATGTAAAGCGCTAAAGAATGACAAATTACCTGGACCTGGAGACATCCCAGGAGAATTATTCAAATATGAAACATACAAGAGAGAGTTATACGAACACTTTAGACAACTATTTTACAAATATATAAGTACGAGGCTGGTTTGAAAAGTCCGTGCAAAGTCCAAGAGATGGCACTACCGGCGCGTATCGAGGTCATGTTTAGTTAGTAGCATCTCTTGAATGAACGCACACCAAGTTTCAGCCGTATTGGTATATTTCTTTGTGTTTGGCATTCGTGTGAATCAAGGAAGTCGAGTGATTTTCAAGAAATGGACGAAAAAGAATTTCGTGTGGTGATTAAACATTACTTTATGAAAGGCAAAACACCTCAGGAGACTAAAGAGAAGCTTGATAAACATTATGGTGACTCTGCACCTTCGATTAGAACAGTTTATAAGTGGTTTCAAAATTTTCGGACTGGCCATATGGGCACAAGTGACGCTGAACGTTCTGGACGGCCTGTGGAGGTTACGACTCCAGAAATCATTGATCAAATCCATGATTGGTGATGGATGGCAGAAGAGTTAAGGTGCGTGAGATTGCTAGTGCTGTGGGCATCTCGACTGAACGGGTACATAATATTTTGCATAAACATTTGGACATGAGAAAGCTATCCGCAAGATGGGTGCCGCGATTGCTCAAGCTTGACCAAAAACGGAATCGTGTGAAGTGTTGCAAGGATGGTTTGCAGCTATTCCAGAAGAATCCGAAGGACTTTAAGCGTCGTTTCGTCACTGTGGATAAAACATGGATACATTACTATACTCCTGAGACCAAACAACAATCTAAACAATGGGTTACTAAGGGGGAATCTGCACCAAAAAAGGCGAAAACCGTTCCTTCGGCCGGAAAGGTTATGGCGACTGTCTTTTGGGATTCGCAAGGGATAATCCTTATAGACTATCTGGAAAAGGGTAAAACTATTACAGGTGAATATTATTCATCGTTATTGGACCGTTTGAAAACCGAGCTGCAAGAAAAACGCCCGCGATTGGCCCACAAGAAAGTCCTTTTCCATCACGACAACGCAACAGCACACACCTCAGCAGTTGTGGTCGCAAAATTAATGGAAATAGGATTCCAACTCGTTTCACATCCCCCTATTCTCCAGATTTGGCTCCCTCGGACTACTATTTGTTCCCCAATTTGAAGAAATGGCTGGTGGGACAAAGATTTTATTCAAACGAGGAGGTGATTGCAGACACTAATGGATATTTTGCAGACTTGGACAGATCCTATTATTCGGAAGGGATCAACAAACTAGAACATCGTTGGACGAAGTGTATAAGCCTAAAAGGAGACTATGTCGAAAAATAAAAAAGGTTTACCCCAAACACATAAGTAGTTTTTATTTTTGCACAGACTTTTCAAACCAGCCTCGTACAAACGAAATCCGGAATGAATGGGAAGTCATACCTAACCACTCTAACCAAGAAAGGAGACAAAACCAAATGCGATAATTACCGAAGAATAACAGTTTCGCCATCCATGAGTAGAATCTATGGAAAGGTTTTAAAGAACAAAATGGAAGAGGTATATTAAGATTTCGAAGCAGAAGAAAAAGTAGGCTTTCGCATGGAACGCTCCACAATGGACCACATTTTCTTCTTAACTAGAAAAAAAAATGGCACAAAGCCAAGAAGTGCACTTGCAATTAAAAATGCCTAATATAAGATATTAAATATTAAATAAATTTAACCTTCAGGTAAGTATAACTAAAATTCTGCTAACCTTTGTTCCTCTTGACACGGTATACTGACATTCAGGCATATGGCTAGGCGATTTTTCACAAAGTTCACTACATACTGGCCAGCCACATTTTATGCATGGCTTAGACCGTTTTTCGTTAATTACATTTCCACAACCCAGACATACAGGTAATGTTTCGAGAGTTGGACCAAAAATTAACGGAGGTTCTTGTAAGACTATTTCTCCGGGTTTGATGTCTCTTGTCGCTACAAGATAACGGCCTAAAATTTCATCTGTACAGACCTAAAATTAATTATTAGATATTAAGTAAGTTTTTCTAATTTAGTATACATATATATATATATATATATATATATATATATATATATATATATATATATATATATATATATATATATATATATATATATATATATATATATATATATATATATACATATATATATATATATATATATATATATATATATATATATATGTATATATATATATATATATATATATATATATATATACATACCGGGTGTCCCATTTAACTTGAAAAATACGGATAACTCGAAAAGTAAGCTTGGTCGAAAAAAATGTTTCAAACAAAAGTTGCAGGGTTCAAAGGGAGGCATATATACATATTAAAAAGTTTGACCTTAAGTGGTGTTTTCAAGGTCGACTCAATTTTTTGAAATAGAAACCAATATATTTTTTGCAGATTCGTATTCTACATGAAAAATTTTGAAAATGTCAATTTTTACTCAGCAAAAAAGAAAACGAAAATTTTTAAACTTCAAGAGTTTTTGATACAAAAACCAACAACTCTAAAAAAAATGCAAGAAGCTAAATATGTTTAAATTTTAAAGAATCTTTTAGGATTTAAAAAACAAATTTTTTCCCATAATAATAAAAAAGTGGGATAAAATGTGCATCTTTTTTTTTAATTCTAGAAAGTTCTTTGCTCGAATTTAAGCATATTTTGCTTTTTGCATTTTTTCCTAAAAGTTGATGATTTTTATGTTAAAAATTCTTGAAATTTAGAAATTGAATTTTTTTTGCTGAGTACTATAAAATATTGACATTTTCAAAAAAGTGTTTAAAACAAAAACTTCTCTTCATGTATAATGCGAATCTGCAAAAAAATATATTGATTTCTACTTGAGTTGACCTTAATTTGACCTTGGAATGCCACTCAAGATTAAATTTCTTACTACTATTGTTCGTGTCCCTTTGAACCCTGCAACTTTTGTTTGAAACACATTTTTTTCGACATATATATATATATATATATATATTGTCTTCATATATATATATATATATATATATATATACATATACTCGTATATACATATACATATATAAATATATATATATATTATATATATATATATATATATATATATATATATATGTACATAAGCTACGTATATATATATATATATATATATATATATATATATATATATATATTATATATATATATGTATATATACTGCTCATTCATTAAATCACCTAACGTAATAAAATATATCGTATAGCCTGTAAATCGGATAAATGGTTCTTGAGTAATAAGCGCATTAACGGGTAGGACAGGCAGACAGAGAAACGTTGCATTTTATATATATTACACTCTTTGCTACATGATATTGTTCTATAGTTAATAATATAGGTAGTGTATTGCAAGGGAATGCGCTAGCGGCAAACTTTTTTCCGATTTGATTCACTATTATCAACACTGCTTATTCCTTATGTTACCTAGCGTAATAAAATATATCCTCTAACCTGGCCAGGGAACATATGTATGTTTTTTTTTTAAAAAAAAAGCACATAAATCGGATAAGTGGTTCTCCAGTGATAAGCGTACTAACGGATAGTGACATTATAGCGTACTAACGGATTTAGGCAGTAGCACAAAAGAGACATTGCGAAACTTTTTTCCGACTTGATTTACTATTATCGTCACTGCTTAATCCTTATGTTACCTAGCGTAATAAAATATATCCTATAACCTGGCCAGAGAGAATATATGTATGTTTTAGGAAAAAAAGCACGTAAATCGGATAAGTGGTTCTCCAGTGATAAGCGCCACTAACGGACAGACAGACAGACAGAGAGACGTTGCACTTTATATATATATATACATATATATATATATATATATATATATATATATATATATATATATATATATATATATATATTATATATATATATACCATATATATATATATATATATATATATATATATATATATATATATATATATATATATATATATATATATATACCATATATATATTCAGGACGTACGCATTTTGGATCGCACATTTTGAATATCAAAAAGAAATTTGACTGGAAGACTTTCTTTGCCAGATATTTTTAAATTAAATAGTGCCATTTTTAAAATTAACTTGTAACTTACTCATTTAAAATTTTTCAATTTACACTGATATATGTACTTGGTCCAATTTTTCGAATACACCACAAAATCTAATTTCACAAATTTTAGGCAATTTTTATTTTAAAGACCTGGGTCAATATGAGTGACTATCATATATATATATATATAACATATATATATATATATATATATATATATATATATATTAAAAAAAAAGTTGGTTTCGGGCGTCGTTTTAGTCAAAGTAATAATATCGCAGAATCATTAAAAATTAATTCCCGTTTTTAAAATTTGTTTCTAAATTAAATTAATAAAATCTACCAGGTTATTTACAAAATTAATGTGAGAAACTGAATTCTCGACCGAAAGAGAAAACGTTAGTCGTCGGGAAAGAACGAATTAAACGAAAAAATCATATTTAAATGAAATGAAAAAAGAAAATTTACTAAATTAAGACAACAATCGTAGTCCCTGAGAACAACCTGTTGATCACTAAAAATCTGATATATGGGAAGAACTTTCTCTTGGTTAAACGTTTGTTTTAGATTTTACCAACTATTAACAACAAACTTCGTACCTGTCCCAAGAATTTCAGGTTCTTTTGGTCGGTCGCTAAGGCTATTAGTCAAAATTGCATTAAATCCATTTACATGATCAGATAATACTATTGCAACACCTGTTGAGAAAGCCAACTTGTGAACTGTACTCTTAGCTTCACATTCTATTGTCGATTTCATAAAAATACACCACCCACTATTCTCAATGTGCAGTCAAGTCAGAGCCGGCTCTAGGCGATAGGCAAGGTAGGCAACTGCTTACGGCTGCAAAATTTAGGGGCGGCAAAACAACAAGAATTTTAGAAACTGAAGATTTAGCCACGCCGACGTAGAAAAAACTTTGAATTGACTACATCACGTCATCGTGTTCGGTCTACAAAACGAAATTTTTCATATGAAAGTTTAGACGAACCGATACAAGATCCAAAACGAAAATATAAAATAGAATTATTTTTCTTTACTATAGATCAGGCCATCAATGCATTGAAGCTGAGATTCAACCTACTGAATATTCATAATTACTCTTTTGAATTTTTATATGATATTTATAAACTTAAAGACATGTGTATAAATGAATTACTGGCACATTGTAAAGACCTCGAAAACGTCTTGACAGATGGTGATTCGTCCGATCTTAACGCTTTAGATCTGACTGACGAAATAGGCCTTGTTTCTTCACTGTTAACTAAGAAAGAAGGTCCAGTGGACATTCTTAAATTCATTACTTCCCTTAAAATTGGGCCAAATTTGAGCATTGCTCTAAGAATTTTGTTAATGCTGCCCATAATTGTTGCTAACGGCGAAAGAACTTTTTCTAAATTAAAAATCATTAAAAATTATTTAAGAACTATGTCTACACAAAATCATCTTAACGGGTTAGCAATGTTGGCCATTGATTTGAAAGAAATTATTTGTGATTTTGCAGAAATGAAACTTCGAAAAAAATTGTTTTAATTTAGGTTTAGACTTCGTATAGGTAGTAGTACAGTTTTGTTCATTGTTTTAAAAGTATATTTAAATTATCTCTGAAAATACTGGTACTAGTTTTAGTTTGTAAGTTCTTTGTCGTTAGCTCGTTAAAAATGTAAACTTTGTTTTTAAATAAAACAATTTTTCGTATATCTGTATTAGTATTATTGTCTTAATTCAGTTATATGTCATTTTCCTAGCTAACATAGTTTTCTTTAAGCTTGGGTGCGGCGGTATTTTTTCAGTTTACCTACGGCGGCAAAAAACCTAGGGACAGCCCTGGTCAAGTATGCCGAATGTTGCCTTCAGACAGCGTGCCATATAAGTATTTTAATAAAGGTAGATACCAAAAAGCTTCTGGCGCTAATGGGATACCTGCCATAGTACGCGAGCTCACTAACCCCAGTTTTTTTGTAGACTTTTCAACGAATCCTGCTGAAAATGTGCTACCGCTTAACCGACACTCAAAAAGGCAAGAAAACCAAACAACTACAGACCACCTTAAAATATCTGAAAGGATTGAATATTATTAGCGACCATCAAAATGACTTTCGTAAGCAAAGATCAACAGGAGATCTTTTACCTTATGTTACATATGTTTAGAACATCGCAACTGAGCATTTTAAGGAATCACTTGATATACCCAAGGCATTCGACACCGTTTGGCATGTTAGATTGTTCTCTAAGCTACGCTCTTATGGCATTTCTGAAAAGTTTTGCGCATGGCTCTAGTGTTTTCTCAGAGAGCACTCTTTACGTGTTGGTGTTGCACGCATAACAAAAATAGCTTCTCAAAAGCTAGACATATTATTTCAAACTAGAAGCTTTATACTCCACAATAACTTTTAATTCTGTGAAAAGCTCCAGTTCGACCCACGGTGGAATACTGCTTCTTCGCTCCTTTATATGGTGAGCTATTGGTCTGATTAGAGACCCAGAAATGACCAGCAACCTTATCTCTTTATAACATCGAAGTATGGTTAGCGCTTTTAATCTATTCTACAGGTGCTTTCATGGAAAGTGTCCGATGGATACAGCCCTCATAATTTCTCACAGAATAGTGCATGTTAGGACTAATACGTTACATCGCTAATACATCGTATCCGTGTTAGATTCAGCTTGTCACTCCTCATACAATCCTCTTCAATAATTCTTTTATATGGAACTTCATCGCTTTGAAATTATCTTCGCAGAACTGTGGTTCCCACCGAGTACAATTTACAGCGATGCAACACCAACGTAAATCCGCTTACACTTCGCTCCTGTAACGCTTTAGGGATTTCCCTACTGCACGTGTGCCATGCCCCTAAAAAAATTTAAATTCTATCCGATTTTTCTCAAAATTTATATTTATTTTGTCAATTATTATGTGAAATGTGAAAAAATAATAAAACAATTATTTACACAAACTTACCACTATATTTGTAATACACCGTAACATGTTTCACTATCACAGTAGCTTTTTCAGACGTTACATTCTGAATTACTAAGCTACTGTGATAGCGAAACATGTTACGGTGTATTACAAATATAGTGGAGAGTTTGTGTAAATAATTGTTTTATTATTTCTTCACATTTCACATAATAATTATTATGGATTTCCACCGAGTATCGGCTGAAACAATTATATTTATTTTGTCATTCAAAGAAGATGAATTAACCTAATGAATTAGAAAAATCGGATCTCGAAACTCCATAAAATATCATTTTACATTTAATTTGACAAATCGATTATGAAATTCAACAAGTCAGGGATAATTCGCACTTTATTGTCGAAAATGTGTTAATTTGATGGTGTAGGTGAATTAGTTAAGAACGACTCTTTATAAAGGATTTGATTGAATTGAGACTTCACTTCTTAATGTGGAGTTAACACTGGCCCCATTATAATCATCACGGGAACACCAGTATATATCTTTATATCAATACTATTAGCAGTTGCAATATGAAGTTTGATATGAACCCGACAATGATAAACCCTGCTGAATAATGAAATGAATCGATTCACTAAGAGGAGTCGAATTGCCCAGCCCTATTTTAAGTACACAGGAGAAAAGAAGTTATATTTAAAGCTTCTAAACAAAACTAGACAAAAATAAGCGTTACCTTAAATGGTTTGCATATTTTTTTATGCATTTTCCAATCAGTTTTCTGATGTTCACGTGAACAATAGTAAACACTATGACATCCGGCACATTTTTGTAAAGCCGGTTTTTCACACACGTTACATTTATTTTCGTCAGACATATTTAATTATCTTTACTAATCTTTAGTAATACTCTGTAATAAATAATGAATTCGTTTTAAATTGAAATATATATATTTGTAAAGTTCAACAAGTATTGTGTATTTTTTTCACGTTATCAAATTCACCTTACTTAACGGTTCAAGTATCGATATATTATTTTTAAATAAATTTATTTTTATATTAATATTAACTGTATTTAACATTAAAAGTATTGCACTAAAAAAGTATTTTGTAACTAAAGTTTTCGAGTAGTAACCAACCTAAAGATTGTGTTTCCCGATTCTAAATTGGCAGTGCTAAAAATACTTTTAACGTCCTGATTACATTGAATAGACGAGACAAACATAATACGAGGTTTCATCAAATTGAACTTTATCAGGTAGTATCATTTCTGTTTTTTTTTTTATAATTAGAGTACACATGCTACAGGGAAATTACTATATCGCTGCAGACGCGCACGGTGGGTACTATAATTCGGAACAGTTTATTCTAAAAGGATGAGGTTATCTATATAACGAAATTCTTGGAAAGGGTAATAAGAGGAATGACAAGCTGAAGCTTGTACGGATATAACATATTAGTTATCTTAGTTAGTTATGTATTATTATTAGAAGCAAACTCTTGCTTTAAGTTTACTTTCCCCAAAATGTGGCTAATAAAATACACTGTTGAGCAAAAAAAAAATCGCCTCAAACTCCTTGGCTTATTATTGTTTCCAGTCCGTTTTTTCATGAAGCGGGTGAGCTTTTTCACCACTGTCTGTGGGATTCTTCCCCACTCTTGTGCCATTTGTGCCATCGCAACCTTTAAGTTCCTCAACGATGCAGGGTCGGGATATCGACTCGAACCCTTCTTGGGAGCTTATCCCACATGTACTCGATTGGATTGAGGTCAGAACTCCGCACAAGCCAGTCTAATTTGGATATTCCCACTTCCGCCAGGTGTTGCCACACCGATGCAGCAGCATATAATCTCGCATTGTCGGGCACTAGTACGAAACTATCGCCAACAAACCCAGCGTAAAGAACGACGTGTTCCTGCAAAATCGATAGTAGTTTGATCCACCGCTACGAGTCTCATCAGTCACGAAAACCAAATCAGTTTTCACATCCACTAAAATGCCTTCGTAGGCGACCGTTTCAGTAATGCAGCACTGCGTATAGCGCTCCCCAGGCCTACTATAGACTCGTCTTCTTTCATCATTGCCATGTAGGTTCAAGAATAAATGGAGAATTGCTCTAAAGTCCATGGGACATGTTCTCAGGCAAATCTGAGTGGCACTTGTTGATGGGCATCATTTGGGTTCGTTAATTGGTCTCTTCGGAGCTAGGTTAGCTTTTTTAAATCTTCTTCTGACTGTCCAATGACTGACAGTCTACCACGAACTTGCCGGAGCTCCTGCTGGACCTCAACGCAGGCAAGTGACGAGTTTTTAGAGTTGTATTGACAGTGAAGCGGTCGTCTCGCTCCGAGATACACCTTCTTCTTCCTGATGCTGGTCTCCGTGTAAAGGTGCCAGTCTCTTGGTAACCTCTGTAGACTCTGGAGACAGCTGACTGGCTCCGGTGCAGTTGTGTAGCGACTACACTTTGGCGATGCCCTTGCAACAGGGCAATGACTTGTGGTGTTGTTTCCGTGGGTGGTATCCTTTTTCTGACGACGTAATTAGTGAGCAGGTATAGCAGAGATATTGACGATTCAAATTCTGATAAAGGAATGATAGGAAAAGGCAGTTGCATGTGTTTTTATAGGAATGAATAGCGCGCAACGAGTACGTTGCTGAACGAGCAAGAACGATTCTATTGTGTAAAACCGTTTTAGTCAGTAAAATTTTCTGGAATTCCAAAAGTTATTGGTGTTATTGGAAAGAGCAGAAAATTGCATGGCATTCTAATGATACCAAAAATAATACCACTGTTTGAAAATTAAATGCAAGAAACGTTAAATGAAACAAAATCGTTTGAGTTGATTTTTTTGCTAACCTGAACTAACCTGAACCGTCTTAACTTCCTTTACTTTTAATAAATATTTAATTTATTAAACATTTGCCCCTGAAGCTGTTGGTTGAGTGGATATTAATACTGATAGAAGACAAAATTAAGACATCAGCTAGCTCGTTTTTTTTACTGGTAGAGTACATGGAGATCGATGTAATTTTTGTACGCCTTTTGAAAATAGTCTCTATAGTTGTTTAAAATTTGGTTGTACTGTTTTTGGGCACCATTCATTTTAGAATAAAAAGAATCTAAGTTCAGCTCAAAAAATGAAAAAATACTTGTTGAAATAAAATTAATTTACGTAAAACCGTTGCGTCCTGAAAGAAAGAGCAGGAGTTTAGTGAGACACTACACATTTAAATAAAAAAGGGTATATTTATTAACAAAATAAAAATTCCTAACTTTATTACACTCTTAAAAATTACTTCTACTAAATAAAAAACCCCTTAAGCTAGAAGAGTGTACACTATGGCATAGAGTCCTTTGATTAGGGTTATTAAGTTTTCAATAAAAGGTTTGATAAAACTCAATATTAAAAGTTTTTGAAATTAACTCTGCGAATTACACGTGTAGGGTAGTCGATGGAAACGTACTTGTAGATAGGAAGTTAGATTTTTAGACTGGTGTGCTTATGACTTACGGATTGGTTTCGTTCTCGTGGGTTTTCCATAAGTTACTCTTCTCTTGAGAGATCCTCATAAAAATATTCTCTCAGCCATTACCATCCCAGTTTCATTTGGGTTGCTAAACACGTTTTGACCCGAAATGCCTTAGGATGAGCAGGATATTTCAAGAAAGGAAAAAGGCTTAAACTTGAGAGCTAGAAACCGTTACTGCACTACTACGTCACTGAAAAAAAAAAACACTCTGGCGTGCTGGAGAAGAAAGCGCCTACTGCTTCATAGTCGAAAAAGCCACTACTGCTTCATGATCGAAAAAAGCCACCAAACATTCGAAATGGCTGCTTAAATATCTTCGCCCCTTCTCCAAAGTAACGTCTTTAAAATGGCTCACTTCCGGGCGAAAAATTAAAGCAAACTAAATAAATCAAGTCGCCAACACGCGTTACATACTCTGCAGGTTTAAATTAAACTGCTCAAAAATGTAAAACACTATTTTAAGCTACGCTGCTCAAGAATTGAAATCACTGCGATGAATATAAAAATGTAATAAAATATAAATTATAGGGAGAAAAACAGTGTCGTAACATGATCTTAAAGTCTAGGAAAAAATGAATATTACAGTATTATCATTACATTGACTGGAATTTGCACACCTCTTCACTGTTTTGCAGATATTACCAAGCATCTTACCAAGGACACACCATTAATCTAAGTTAAAGGAAATGAAAAAGCAGAATATATTAAAAAATATTCATCTAAACCTGTAATTCAGCTAGATGGCCAACCAACTTTAAGAGTTTTAATATCAAAATGTATTTATCACTCAAAATCGCTATCTATCCGTGCTTTATCAAATGTATTTTTTATGTATGATGATGTTTTATGAATGAACAAAACAAATTAAATATATTTATAAATGTTTTATTTTATAGGATACTAGCCGTGCCCGTGGCTCCGCTCGCGTAGACATGATTCATTACTATAGTCACTCCTTATTACTTATGTTACCTAACGTAATGAAATATATGATATAAGCTGGCCAGAGAACATATCTATGAATTGAAAAAGAAACACGTTAATCTGATAAGGGGTTCTCGAGTGATAAGAGTACTAACGGACAGACAGACAGAGAGATGTTGCATTTTTATATTATAAATTATAAATAATGCTACAATAATAACTGCATACTTATTTAAACATATTTTGAATTAATACAATATTTTCATCTAATCCTAACAATTCAAACTCTACCAATAATTTCTATGTTTTTTTTGTTTTTAAATAGTCTTCTTGACATAGTGAAATATGATCTGTCAACTCAAAATATATTGACTAATGAGCTTCAGTTTCTTCACCAGTCAATCAATAATATCGAGAAAACGCCTCTGATATAATAAACTTTTTATACATTTCCGTCACTAACTTCTCCATTTTTTACCCAGAAAGTTCCAAAAGTTTTTCCACATTGCTGAAAAATCTAACAGTTCTTGTTCAGCTTCACGGAATCTTGAATATAGCTTCTAAAACTGACAACTTCTTCAAAAAATCCATTTTTGTTTAATTCCTTTACAAATTCCAGTATGTTTAAAATTTCAAAATAACGTTCACAAGATTTGCACCATCTAAATGCAAACTCGCCAAATCATTATAATATGATATATAATTAGCCCAATCTGATCTACGATGCATAGAGTAATAACTCTGTTCGTTAACTACTTCACAAAAAGTATTATGCAATTTATTAATTTGTTGGTGCAAATCACTTAGATTAGTTAAATGCTTACATTATAATGCACATAACAGTTTAGCGAGTATCTATATAGTCCTTTACTATTCTCCCCTACTCTTCACATGGATGAGATTCGACCTACTTTAAGGTTATTTTGTTGGGAGGAATCACTCTATGTGTGTTGCGAGGAAGCATATATTAATATTTAAAATTTATTTTTCTTTTGGGAGGAAGAGTCACTTTGTAAGAGGAGGAAAAGGAGGAGATATTCTTAAAAAACTACCTGCTCACAACATTTCTAGCATGTACCTCTCTAGAAAGAATTAAGCGGGCACCCGCCTAACACGCCCCATGAACGTATTTATAGACTCAAGCCACCAAATTTTATTCCGTGTTTCAAGGAATCAAGTTTTGTAATGAGTTCCGAGTGCCCAACAAGTTAAACAACCCTCTTTTGAATAACATCTACTAAATACGGAATATGTTTGTAACTAGATTTCCAAACAAGAAAGCATCGATGGATCGATCGAAATATGCAGGTTTCTAGTACTAAATAATATTCCAAACATCTGAGAAGCTTTTCTTGTACTCAACATGATTCTGCTAAGGATTGTTTATTCCCAAGTTAACGCCTAGCAAATGACACTACTAATTGATAAGCATATCCCGACATCAGTATGTTCTGTGCCATTAACTTAAAAGAAAACTGCTGCCTGGGTTTCGGTAGTATTAAATTCGACTTGATTATTGTCACATACAACTTCCTGTTGTCTACGTACACGTATATAATAATAAAGTGGTGTTCGAATATTGATAGTAAATAAGAAAACAAACGTTCTGTCATCAGCAAAACAATAGGTGCAATTATTTTCCTTTGGCAGCAGATCGTTAATGTAAAGCAGTAAGAAAATTAAGATGTTGCAAATAAATTTATCAATTATCATTTGCACTAGCCTCGGTGGCAAATAAAGAAGAATGCTGATTTGATTCCAGTTCCAGAGGCTGGGTGTTGTGTCGTTACAGATTTTAAATTGAAAAAACTCGTTGACACAAACTCGTGAATTATACCATCAGATCATGAAGCCAGTAACAAAGCGCTATATCTAAGAAAACTTGGGGTCATAAACAAAGCCTTACCTTACCTTAAGAGAGCAGCGTATTCCAAGCACATTTAAATGCCTGGGGTAAGTGCAATCGCCATATACCATAATGTTTAGTTCCGTTATTTCAAAAATGTGTTAAATAGGTTAGAAAATTTGTTTTTATTTACTGACGCCATATTAATGGTTCCTAATAATATTAAATTTTTCCAAATATTTTAAAAATTGTTGATATTTTTGGACCTTTTTCATAACTGTCTACATGTACTTCACGAAAAAGTAAAGTACAGCGAAATCGTGGCTGCCCTCGAAGCTAAATCCTTAAATTATGGAAAAGCGACCACGCTGCCGGAGGGTGTGAAGTCACAACCACCAACGGTAGATGATGCTCGTAGGATAATAAAGTTCGTCGGTTGAGTGCCATTCTTACGCCCTACAAGAGGACACGAGGACATGTCATTTTACGTGAAATTCTCGAGTCATTCTCAGGAGATAATATCCGCAAGGACTTGGAGCAACAAGGCCATTACCCAAAAAAAAGTGATCCGATGGTATCACAAAGAAAAAAGACCGATGCTTTTGGTGTTGGTCTTCCTACCAAAGTAAAATAAAAATATCTATAAATTGGTGGAGTTAACGCAAAATATAGGGGCAGAGTACCGCAGTGCCACAACTACCCGCTTTTTGCTTATTCGCCTGTTAAATGTAAGACGAAGTCGCGTTGCTTTAAATGCATAAGAGCTTAGCGTGTAAAAAGTTAAGAGATTCGCCAGCGAAATATGCGAGCTACGAAGGTGCACGCCCAGAATCATATTTAGAGTGCAAAATGCATCTCCGAAGGGTCTCACACATGTGAGATACTCACGACAGATGTAACTTAAGGCCCTTCTGGTCTTTACATCGGCCAAGCGGCGTCGCGTCCGCGATTAGATAACGTCAGTGTGAGGGAAAAGGGTCAAGGACAAAGTGAGACCTGGGGTCCCCTTAGCAGTTCGCCTCCAGATCATAGGCAAAGTCCCACTAAATCATCCAAGTATGACATTGAAGAAGTGGTAAAATGGGAAAGACTTAACCAAGAAGAGAGAAAATGCAATAGCTGCAAAAGACTATTCTTGTACTGCAGGATAAGTCGAAAATACTACAAAATCCAGCGTAAGAGGTTATCTCTATGTAGAGCTTTAATGAAATCGTGGCACTCTAAAATTTACATCGTTACTTTATCTTTAAAAGTCACTATTGGAATCGCATTTGTATAAAATTATGGTGGTAACAGGTTAATTTGATTTGGGTCCTGGGACCCCAGTGGGTACAGAGCAATAAGACGGTGAACGAACTTACCAGACTCGGAGCTGTGATTCTGTATATACAGGGTGAGTCAACGACAGAGTAAAGTTTATAATCTCATTTGTTTCGGGAATGACGAAAAAATGTTAAATACAATAGTTTTAGGGACTGTTAAGGTGCACAGTTTAAAATTATTTTTAAGTATACAGGGTACTTCAAAAAAGTGTGACCGATATAATATGTTTTTTTTAAATGGAACTTTCTATTTTCTAATTTATCTTTAAATTCTGCGTAAAATTTTATAATTTTTTTATTAATAATATTATATACCTAAACCCAGTAGTTTTTCTAATATTTCAACTTTTTTAAAAAAATACTAGTTTTCAGTTTTGTAAAAAATTGCCAGTAGCGCCATTGTTTCTGGAGGTGGAATACTCATAATTGGGACCTACGTTCTATAGAGATGAAAAAAAAGATATATGTAAAGAAATTTGAGTTAGATGCTACAGGGTGTTCAAAATAAATGTATGCGTTTCGACTATTTTAAATTGAAAAATCTCAAATTTTTTAAATGGCACACCCTGTATATTATTATTTTTTCTGGCAGATTTTACAAGACCCTCCAACTTTTATTAAGTATGTCATATACCTATTTCTAATAGTTTTCGATTTATTGAATTTTTTAATTTTTACCCTCGTTTTTAATACACTTACGCTATTATGAAAACATAAACAAATAATTAATAATAATTTTAATATAAGTCAATAAATTAAATTTATCTAATGATTAATTATTATGACGAAACAAATGTTCAAAAATATGCCTGTCTACTTGAATACACATGTTTAGTCGTTTTACTATATTTTCCTTCACTTTCTTTAGCATAAAGGGCGTTATTGCCCTGCACGCATCCCGTATCCTATTTTCCATATCTACTGGTATTGTAGGGCAATTCACATGAACACGATCTTTAATGTAGCCCCACAAAAAGAAGTCTAAAGTTGTTAAGTCACATGATCGAGGGAGTCACTGAATGAATCCATCCCTACCGATCCATTTTGGTGAGTAACGATCGTTTAAAAATTCCCGAATTTCCTGGCTCCGTCTTGTTGAATCCACATTTGTTCCCTTTCAAAGTTATCAACTTCTTCAAGAAGCTGGGGTAATTCGTTTTGCAAACAATTTAGATATCTAGGCCCGTTACGCAATTCGCGGAAAAAATATAATCTAATAATTCGAAAATTTTTTATTCAACACCATACGTTAAGCGACCAGTGGTTTTGGTTTTGAACTTCCCGGACCCAAAATGGATTAACTGTTGAATAATAATGCATGTTATGGCTGCTCCATTACTGCGAAAAGTAGCTTCACCAGAAAACATTAATTTGGATAAAAAATTTGGACCGGCCCCTATTGCTCCATTCATGGTGGTACAAAAGTTTACTCGTCGTTCAAAATCACTGTCTTGAAGTTCCATATGAAAGGGATTATACTTCTATTTTCTCGTGGTGCGATTAGCCGTAGATTGGGATGTGTCAGATAAGTCAGCTAGTTGACGGCTGCTGACCTGGGGATTATCTTCAACATGAATTAAAATCTCCATTTCTTTTTCCTCATTGGTAGCATTTTGGTTTACTACTTTCCGTTTCGTATACTCAACGCTACAACTACCATCAAACGGTTTCATTAAGCACTGAAAAAATTTTCGAGATAGCATACGTCTATTAGGGTACTTTGTTCCGTAAAGCCTTACTGCCAAAAGAAAATTTTTTCCCGCCTCGCCCAGTATATAAACCATATCGATTAATTCATTTTTAGGAAAATCCATAACTATCACCTTTATACGTCACTTACTACAACAAATTAAACTATGTTTACTTGTTGAATAGACATGTCAAAATTTGACAATGCCTACATTTTTGTCTTGTCTTGGCAACTATGATGTATATGTATAGCGTAACGTAATATATATAGCGTATACCTATTAGAAATAGGTATATGGCTTACTTAATAAAAGTTGGGGGTTGTGTAAAAGCTATCAGAAAAAATAATAATATACAGGGTGTGCCATTTAAAAAATTTGAGATTTTTCAATTTAAAATAGTCGAAATGCAAAATTTTATTTTGAACACCCTGTAGCATCTAACTCAAATTTTTTTAGATATATATTTTTTTTTCCATCTCTATAGAATGCTCGTACCAATTATGAGTATTCACCTTCAGAAACAATGGCGCTACTGGCAATTTTTTACAAAACTGAAAACTAGTATTTTTAAAAAAAAAAAAAATGAAATATTAGAAAAACTACTAGGTTTAGATATATAACATTATTAATAAAAAAGTTATAAAATTTTACGCAGAATTTAAAAATAAATCAGAAAATAGGATGTTCCATTTAAAAAAAAAAAAACATATGTTATATCGGCCACTTTTTTGAAGTACCCTGTATACTCAAAAATAACTTTAAACTGTGCACCTTAAGATTCCCTAATACTACTATTTAACATTTTTTCTTCATTCCCGAAATAAATGAGATAATGAACTTTACTTTATCGTTGACTCACCCTGTACAAATTGTTTACCAAAATAATGATAGATTGGAAAACAAACTGGTATTAAATCAACCGGTAGAACAGGCTGGCTTCAGGAAGAGTTTTAATACTTGTGATTATCTCTTAACAATCAGAGCGTTAATAGAGACAGCATAACTTAAAGTTGTACCTGGTATTTATAGATTATCAAAAGCCGTATCGAAAGCTGGGCCAGCTAAAGAGCCTTATCTAACAGTTGAATAGACTATAGGTATACTCATCTCATAAGAACAATTTACGACCAGGCTCAAATGATAGTAGAAACGGATATTCAAACCAATCCTGTACCTATCAAACGCGGAGTAAGACAAGGAGATTCCATGAGCCCAAAACTAGCAGCATTAGAAGAAATTTTCAAGAAACTCGAATGGGAAAAAACCGACTTCAGTGTAAATTGACAAACGTTAAATCATCTGCGTTATGCTGACGATGTAGTGCTAATATCAGATAATTTTGATGACATACAGGAAATGAATATTGAAATACAAAACAAATCAGGGAGGGTAGGACTACTGCTGAACAGAGATAAGACAAGGGCTATGACAAGCGAAGACAGTCCACGATGCTTGAAAATAGAGGGCAGAACACTTGAATACGTAGAGGAATCATCTTCCTAGGGCAAATAATAAAGCGTGAAAAAGCAAATGAAACGGCAGAAATACAGAGAAAAATCAGACTAGCATGGGCAGCATTCAGCAAAAAAAGAAAAATAATAACCGGCAAAAGAATTCCTCTAAAACTAAGAAGATGGTATTCGATCGATGCATTCTACCAATGTTCACCTACGCGGCCCAGACATGGACATTGACTAAGAGGGTGATGTACCAACTGAGTAAAATACAGAGAGCAATAGAACGCCACATGCTGAATATAAGATTACAAGACAGAATCAGAAATGAAAGTATATGACAAAAAACCAAAACGATGGACGTAAAAGAAAAGTTTGAAATTGAGATGGCAGGTTACACAATGAGACAAGATGAGAGACAAAATAAAAGAATACAGGAATAAACGCCATGGTTGGGACAAAGATCTAAAGGAAGGCCCCAAACAAGATATAAAGATGACTTGAAATGAACCGCTGGTTTAGGATAGATCAAAAAGATGCAGAAACGAGAGGGATGGAAAAAGGAAGGGGAGGCCTATGTCCGACACTGGATGAAAGAAGGCTTATTAAATAGATATATAGAATGGCTAGATCACTGTTTTAGGTGATATGCCATCCTTTTTTACGATTACAGGAAAATTGCTTGTAGGGCAATCACGTAACTACCAAACTCAGATGAACTCTGTCGTAAATGAATATGATGCAATGAGCGCAAACCACAAACGAAATCAAAGAAGTAATATTGTTGATACCTAATATTTTGCGGCATTACTGCTCCATTTTCCTTCGTAATTGTAGACAGTGGCTTTCTTGCTTCTAGCTACAGCCCTGCATGGAATACTCCATGCAGGATTGTAGCCAAAGCTAGAACATAGTTCAGACTGAATTTGCAAAACTAATTTTGTTGAAACTTAATATTGCGTCACGGGGCTACTCCACGACAACCATAAGAACTATTATGAACTTATCTGTGATTTCTACATAAAATAATTAATACTTGAATTAAATTTTTGGCTCAAATCGACATTCTTATTCCACAGAGAAATACTACAGGCCATTGTACCTTCTCACAGCATTATCATAAGTGTACCTACGATTTGCACACCCCTATCGCGAGACTTCTTTCTCAGAGTAATAGAACAGACTAAAATTTATTTACCATCTCAATAAGTAAGTAAAAAAATTATTGATAAAAAATCACTTGAGTGGGTAGAAATAGTCAATATAAGGAAATATCTAACCAGAGAATGGAGGGGTTCAAGAATGAGCATGGACGAGTGAGCACCCTAATTCTATCCGAAATTATAGCCATTTTCAAGGACTTTGTTACTTCCAAGCTTTAAGTCAATATATTGAGTAATTTCACGTTAGTATCCTTGGATGTGTTACATTAAACGTCGAGCATCATCCGGCATCAGCGTTTCTTCGTCGCGATAATCAAGAGAAACTAGAACCTAAACGGATTACCCATTAATGGTAGTGCCTGTTAATTTTCGTGGATTGTTTGTTTTTTCAAATTTCTGTGATTTATCCCAAACTTTTTTTTTTTGGTAAACTTATGGGACACGTTTGCGTACATTACAGTTTGATTTCTTTAACATAAATTAAAGATTTTTGCTTCAAATTTAGCAAGCAATATTCAGACATAAAAATTCCAAATCTAATCTAAGGTTATGTTTTTAAACTGGCGCTTTTCAGCTGGGTGAAAATGGGGGAGCTTCCCCTGTTGCTCATTACTTCCGTCCCCTTCGTGCAAAGGAAGGCATGTTCTCTATCTTTATTATCTGTGGCCAACATCCTATTCTAGTTTTCTAATCCTCTTAAGCATTCTATGTTATGATATTCGTGTTGCATGTTGTAACTGATTAATTTATTTTCTACCCTTCTATGGTATGTATCCTACTTCTCGTATTTTTCCACTTCTCATTAAAAATATGTAAATAATCTGCCGTGCCCGCGGCTACGCTCGCGTAGACTTAATTCACTATTATCGTCACTGCTTATTCCTTATATTACCTACCGTAATAAAATATTTCTTATAACCTGGCCAGAAAACATATGTATGAATTGAAAAAAAAAAACACGTAAATCGAATAAGTGGTTTTCGAGTGATAAGCGCACTAACGGACAGACAGACAGACAGAGGGACGTTGCGTTATATATATATATATATATATATATATATATATATATATATATATATATATATATATATATATATATATAGATTATTATTATTATATAACCTGCCCAAAGAACGTATGTATGAATTAAAAAAAAAAAACATGTAAATCAGATAAGTGGTTCTTGAGTAACAAGCGCACTAACGGACAGACAGAGAGAGACGTTGCATTTTATATGTATTATATTCTGTGCTACGTGATATTGTTCCATATTTAACGGTTTCGGCACCGCATTGCAAGAGAGCTCGCTAGCGGCTTTTTTCTGACACTATTATTGTCAGTGCTTATTCCTTTTGTTACCTAACGTAATAAAATATGTCTTATAACCTGGTCAGACAACACATGTATGAATTAAAAAAAAACAAGTAAATCGGATAAATGGTTCTCTAGTGATAAGCGCACTAACGGACAGACAGTCAGACAGAGAGACGTTGAATTTTATATATATTATAGATAAAATGGTGCATGTGTCTCTGAATCAGGATCTTAAAAATATTTATAGATAGACCACTCTTTAAGTAACAAAATAAATCTTGTACTTACATTACAAGTCATTAAAAAAACTAAACCTACATTTTAGGTTATCTCAGTAGTTTCTGAAACTTACTAATACAACACATTTCGAAACGAAATAATAAATAAATTTTAAAAATAATTCTCCTGCAGTCTTCAATACGTACGCAGATATACTGGTAGGAAATACGCAATATTAATTAAATTATACCATAAAACCAATTAACATATTAAAACTTACTTTATATGACATACCGCACGCTATTCCAAAGTAACACAAAACACACGAATAGAACCGTTGCAAGTAATTATGAAAATATACACGACGATTTTGTTAATTGAGAAACCGCCTTCTGGTATCACACACAACTAGTAATCAAATCTACTGAAAACAAATAAAATTGATTACCATTGACAATACATGTTTAAATTAATAAAATGGGAAATTCGTTAAAAAAATGGAAAATAAATAAATTTCTTTAATATAGATAGTGTAGTTTGTCTCAACATACAGTGCGTGAATTTATATTTATGAAATGAACGTCATTGCTCAACGAAAACATAATATCCACTGTTAAGTTATTTGATCTGTTCTGGACTGTTGTTACAGGACTGGGTCCACTTTTTTTAGTAAAAAAAATGAAATAGACCCTTTATCTAAAAAGAAACCGAACGTCTAATAGACAACAGAAAACAGACTCAATATAATTATTGTTCCAATCATTTATTAAAATCAATAAACTCTCTTAAAGCTTTGACGCTACGTTTGAAAGAGTAAATTGAATCGCTAAATGAATTTTTAGATATCGCTTTAGGACACTGCTGAGAGTAGTCATTAGTTGCAATTAGACATTTTATATGATGCCGTACATGGAAGAAAAAGTTATAACAGCACATTTTTTATCTACCTATCCTAGCTTATAAATACGTAATACAAGGTCAAGAATAATCAATACATAATACATACATACATATATATATATATATATATATATATATATATATATATATATATATATATATATATATATATATATGAGGTATATCCACAAAGTCCGTTTGGTTATATAAAAAAAAACGTGTACAGATACAGAAAAAATATTTATTGTACAAAAATCTACAACTGTTAAACTAATTTTCTACATAGCTTCCGAAATTTTGTAGGCACTTGTCATAGCGTGGCACAAGTTTGTGTATGCCTTCTTCATAGAAGGTTGCCGCCTGTGTTTTCAACCATGTGGTAACATGTTCTTTCAGCTCGTCATCATCGTTGAAGTGTCGACCACCAAGGAAAGATTTTAGTGTAAGAAGAGATGAAAGTCGCTAGGAGCGATGTCCGGGCTGTACGGAGGATGATCAAACACCCCCAGTCAAATTCCTGTAGGAGTTCTTTTGTCACGTTCGCAGTGTGAGGTCGGGCATTATCGTGGAAAAAAACAACACCTTTCGACAGTAATCCTCGGCGCTTGTTCTGTATTGCGCGGCGCAATTTCTTAATCGTCTCGCAGTAAACATGTGCATTGATTGTTTGGCCTCGTGGTAAGAAATCAATCAGCAAAATGCCTTTTCTGTCCCAAAAAACGGTGCACATGAGTTTTCGAGGTGTCAAGATTTGCTTAGGCTTAACTTTCGTTGGGGACGAAGTGCGCCTCCATTCCATTGATTGCCGTTTAGTTTCTGGGGTGTCGTAAGATACCCAAGTTTCATCCCCCGTGACTATCCGAGAAAGAAAATCGTCACCGTCTTCATTGTAGCGTGTCAAGAACTGAAGTGCACCGTTGTTTTTTGTGTTGTTCAGTAAGAATTTTGGGTACCCAACGTGAGCAAAGTTTTCGAAATTTCAGTTTTTCATTAACAATTTCATGAATTAGTGATCGTGAGATTTGCGGAAATTCCATAGCAAGAGCACTAATTGTAAACTTACGGTTTTGCTTAAGCTTCTCTTCAATTGCGTGAACCAGTTCATCAGTAACCAAAGACGGGCGTCCACATCGTTCTTCATCGTGCACTTGATCACGTCCTTCATTGAACTGTCTGACCCATCTTCTAACCATTGAATCACTCATAGCAGTTTGTCCGTAAACCTCGCAGATTTGCCGATAAATTTCACTTGGTTTAACTTTCTTTGCATTTAGAAAACGAATCACAGATCTGATTTCACAAGCGGCGGCATTTTCAATTAAGGCTGACATCATAAAGAAGCACTACAAAGAACACGTCGGCAGCAGCGATCTGAAAATGGCGTACATTTCTTCTGCTTAAGTCAGAGTAACTGCCACGCATGCTCGGAACTGCGATCGCAGTGCTGCCGCGGATAGAAATAGAAACGGAACTTACTTTACGGATATACCTCGTATATATATATATATATATATATATATATATACCATATATATATATATATATATATATATATATATATATATATATATATATATATATATATATATATATATATATATATATATATATATATATATATACCATATATATATATATATATATATATATATATATATATATATATATATATATATATATATATATATATATATATGTATATATATATATATATATATATATATATATATATATATATACATATATATATACATATATATATATATATATATATATACATATATATATATATATATATATATATATATATATATATGCAGTCAGTCCAAAAAGTCTAAATAAACCACCTGCTTTCTATACTATTTTTCTGTTATGTTTAACTAATTAATTGTAATATATGAAAAAACATGTTTAAATTAATATTTGAAACTTAACCAACGAGGATTAGTATTAAAAACAACTACGGAACATTTTATTTAGAAGTTACATCATTGTTATAAAAATGTAAACAAAATTAAGGTAAAAAAAGTCTCCACACACTCAAGAACTGCATTGACAAAAACACGTTATAATCAGCCGCATTTTATCAAACTATCTATTGCTCGCTGAACAAACAAATGAATAATTTTCGGCCATAGTTTATAATCCGTCAGTTGTTGATGTTGAATTATGCAGTGGGTTTCCAAAGTAGTATTAAAAATGAGCGAGAGAAATTGTGAAATTCCATTTCAAGTTCGAAAGATCATAATTGATTTGTGAAAAGATGGAAAATCGTACAGAAATATAGGAAAAATTATTAAAAAGTCGCATGTTACTCTTCAGTATATTGTAAACCAGTATAAATCAACGGGTTTATATAAAATTCAACCAAGCTCCGGTAGTCCCAAGAAACTGACTCCACGTGAAGAGGCCAGTATTGTTACACAAATAATTATAGATACTAAGAAAAGTGCACCAAAATTAAAAGAAGAAGCACGGGAACTATTTTCGAAAAATATTTGTTCACAAAGAGTTAGAAATTGTTTGTACATGGTAGAAACCGTTAATTTCGGAAGTATTATGTTCAAACCATGAGGAGTTTTATTTAATATATATATATATATATATATATATATATATATATATATATATATATATATATATATGTATATATATATATATATATATATATATATATATATATATATATATATATATATGTATGTATGTATGTATATATATATATATATATATATATATATATATATATATATATACATATATACAGGGTTTCTCTTTCCTCCGAAAAGTAATACAATTAAATTCGTAAAGATATCGTTACAAACGTTTAAAATTCTTCAAAGGGGCATCTTGGGCAAAAACACCTTTTTACTAGCAAGTTTTCCATGCACGGTACGCATCCTGGAAGGGGTAGACGTGGACCTCGTTTAGAGCCTTTGTCACTGCAGTTTGGAGCACTTCAGCGGTTCCAAAACGGGCTCCTTTCAAGGTGGTCTTGATCCTTGAGAACAAAAAGAAGTCTGCCGGAAACAGGTCAGAACTCTAGGGGGGCTGGGGAAACGTTGCCAAGCTGTGCTTGGCCAGGAACTCCCGGACATCCAGAGCAGGGGTCATCCTCTACCTCTTTTGAGCCATTTTTAAACAACTTCAACCACCTGGAAACTGGAGGATAGGAGAAAACAGAGTCCCTCTAGGCTTCTTGAATTGTCTAGTGGATGTCGGCAAGGCATGTTCTCTATCTTTATTATTTGTGGCCAACATCCTATTCTAGTTTTCTAATCCTCTTAAGCATTCTATGTTATGATATTCGTGTTGCATGTTGTAACTCATTAATTTATTTTCTACCCTTCTATGATATGTATCCTACCTCGGCAAGGCTCTGGTTCAGTTTAGCTTAGAACTTGATCGCAAAACGTTGTTCGGTAGTCCTCTCCATTGCTCGTCGTGACACGGGCACTAACAGGAGCTTTACGGAAACATCGATCCTGACGCTCCCTAAGCTTGAAGTAGACCAAACTTGAAAGTGTTGTGAAGCTAAGAGTGCCCCTTACCTAACCTAACTGGTCCGAACGCGTTGCGATTAGGACAAGGGGTGAGGAAAAACAAATTGTATTACTTTCCGGATAAACCCTATATATATATATATATATATATATATATATATATATATATATATATATATATATATATATATATATATATATATATATATATATATATATATATATATATATATATATATATATATATATATATATATATATAATATATCTATATATATATATATATATATATATATATATATATATATATATATATATATATATATAAATATATCTATATATATATATATATATATATATATATATATATATACATTTTTCAGCGAATTTCCCTACAATACAAAATAAATTGTCCTTGACTATGTACCTCGAAAATCTTTAAATGATTAATAAAACAAATTTTAAATGCTTCGAACACATGAATCATCCTTCCCACAAGTCTACATCAATTTGCTCTGTAAATTTGAGACTAAAACAAACTATATAATTACCAGTAACTGGTGCATAATGTATTTTAATGTAATTTTATTTTATTATATCATTTTTTTTCTTTCCCATAGTGCAGTCGTATCGGTTGCGGAATCAATAATAGAATCAATCCCATAACAGCTACTGAACTCATAGTTCTTTTAGGAGTTAGAAATAGAAATTATTTCGCCAGTTATAATATATCTAAAAGTTTCTAAAAATCCACCATAAAGTTGTACTTGATTCGCATTCATAGACAAAGTTTTAAAACATAACCTTATTGTAGACGGTTAAGCTTTAGGCGCCAGAATATCGAATTATTATTTTATTTAAACAAATTTAAAGAAAACTATTAAAAACGGCATATTGAACTGTTCAAACTTGTAATTGTTTTTAAGAACACCACCCTAAAATCCTATCTCATCACCATCAAGATATTATTGCCGTCGATTTCGGAAGTAAGAAAAATAAACGAACCGACCATAACGATACCGGACATTGGTTCAGGTAAATCAGATATTAAATTAGATAATATATTATAAATTTTTTAGAGGACCGAATTTAAAATTTAACGTACTTTTAAGAGGCTATATCTCGTACGGAATGAGGAAATTATGGAACTGTCACTCTAATATCTCATGCCAGCAGAGTCCTCCCGATTATCATCAAGGATACAGTCAGGATTCTTGCCTGGAACAGGCACCCGCGAACAGATTCTCAACCTATGTCAAGTCGTAAAAAAATCTAGAGAAATTAATCTAGAGACATACCTTTGCTTTGCGGATTACTCGAAGTTATTTGACAGTATAAAGTAGAGCGCTACCTGAGAAATTTTAAAACAGATGGGAACACCGTATCACTTAATTGGACTTCTTCAAAATCTGCACCAATACAATTCAGCCACCATCCGAATGAAAAAGACTTTCTCCCAAAACTTCAAGCTCGAAGCAGAGGTTCGTCAGGAATGCATCATATCACCTATATTGTTTAATAAATATAGTGAACACAGTATGAGAGAGGCGTTTGACAACTGGCAGGGCGGCATAACAATTGGTAGTTCTAAAAGAAATAATCTACAATATGCCGACGACACCGTAGTGTTGGCGGCCTCAAAAGAAGAACTCCAGTACATTATGGATAGACTTAACATCATCAGTAATAAATACGGGCTACAGATGAATAAACTGAAAGTGATGATCATTGACAAAGTCCCAAACAATCAGCCTTACATCAGCATTATTGCAGGATATGGAACAATCAGGCACTTAAATTAACTCGGATCGGTAAGAACAAACAGCGGCGGATGTGAGAATGAAATACGAAGACGTTTTACTATGGCCAGAAAAGCGACCGCCAAGGTAACAAAAATATGAAAAGACAGTGACTTGACGAAGAATGCCAAGTTACGGCTCATCAACACTAATATTCCCAACTGCAACGAATGCTTTAGATACCCTGGACTCATCATACAAATGCCTCCATCCTAGATGATCTTACTTACTTAATCCTTATGCCTTTCTACCCTTCAGGAGTGTAAGGCCCATTGAGTTGAGTTATTCTATATTTTTTTTTTCATATTTCCTTCTATATCTTTCTATCCTGCCAATTGCCTCTTTTGCTTCTTCTGTATTAATTTCTTATGTTTGTGTGAGTTCTGTATCTTATTCCGGTATTATGCCTCTATGTAGATTTTTGTATGCTATGTCATTCCCGTCTGATAGTTCTTTATAGTGTTCCCCACATCTTTCCATAATTTTGTCTTCTTCTTTTATGACCTTTCTTTCCAATTTTTCGCATCCATTTCCTTTACTTTCTGCTTCTGTGATTTCTACATAATACATTTTGTTGTTCTTCTGTCAGTTCCCCCCCCTCTTTTCCGTTTATGCCCCTATTATTCTGTGTTCTCAGTCTAATAACTCGATAATTATTTTCCATTTCTTTCTTCCTATCTATTTCTTTGATTATCTTCTTATTTGTATTCCTTTCATTAGTCCTCTCTTCCGTATCCTTTATCTTTGCCAGGGTCGTTGTCAATCTACCTATCTCTCTCCTTTTTCTCAGTTTTTTTGACTTGATGGTCGTAGTGTTCTTTGTTTGTTCTTTCAATTTTTCTTCCTCAATGTCCCATTTATACTCTCTTCCTTCGATTTTGATTTTTTGATGTCCTATTTTCACTCTTTTTCCATTCTTTTTCTTGTTCTCTCCCGTTCATCCTTTGTTAAATCGTTGTTTATGTAAACCCTTTCTCTTAGATTTCTCAGTTTGTTCACATCACAGCTTCTTTATCTCCCGTGTTTCCAAGTTCTATCTTGTATATATTTTTATCACATCTTTAATCTGTACTACGTAATATTATTCCTTACGTTGTCTTTTTCCAGCCTACTCATCTTCAAATCCATACTTCTCATGTTTTCTTTAATTATCTTATTTTCCTCTTTCAATACTTCATTCTCCTTTCTTAGTTTCCTCAACTCTTGTTGGTATCTCTTCCGATCTTGTTTTATTTTCTTTATATCTGACATTATCTCTCTGATCATTTCTATCAAATTGTCTGTCTTATCTACTCTTTAGTTTTTCTCTTTCTGTGGGCTTCTTATCAGCTTTTTACTTTTCTTAAATAATTCCATTGGCTCTTCTATTTCTTCGACTCTTCCTCTTTTCGAGTCTCCTGATGTATAATCATCACTTCCATTATTCTTTCTGCTATAAAAATTTTACGTGTGCTCCTCGTATATTCCATTTTCAAACACGGGAGAAAAAGAAAAAAAGCTGTTGTTTATGCTTCTTACCACCATTCTTCGGTGGTTCCTTATACGCAGTAAAACGGCCAAGGTCGTCGCTTATCGTTTCGTTAGCTTCATACAATTTCACAGAATTATTCTCATAAACCTTTAAATTTTTTACTTATTTAATTCTAACACTACACTCTGCTTTATTTCTAGTCCCTCTCATTTGCAGTCGACAAAATAATTAAAAGATCGAAACACTACCGTAATAATGCTCATTGAACGAGCTGACTATTGCCGGGCGTTCGATTCACATGCATACACTTCGCGATCCGAAACTCGACTCCTTATATGATATCACCATCAAAACAAGACTGACTACTATAGTCAATAGAAACATACTGAGATAGTTTGATCACAAAGCAAAAGGTAAAGCCACAGTAGAGCGGTTGATTGTGGAAGAGAGCAAAAGACAGAGAGGACGGCCCCCTCACACGGTGGTCGGACCATATTAAAACAATGGCTTCATATTCCCGGAAGCACAATATCACCACGGCCTTACATAAGACGATGGATAGAGGAGGAGGAGACTATCTCCTCTATTATTCAGCTTTTATGAAAGCCATATTTGGTGAAATGACTTATTTTAGTGAGTACTATCACTCCACTTGCTAAAGTGCTAAAAAATGTCCCTTCATAAAAATAGAAATGAATCCAACTGTGGCGATATTTCTTATTTTGATTTAACTTGTAACGTTTTTGAAAAATAACGTACAGACGTGCGAGTGGTTACAGACCATACAAATACTATATTATAAATAAAAGAACGAAAAATAAAAAAAATTTCTTGGGAGGACCACTGGAGCAGTAGGTAATGAATCGTACTGTGAATCTAGTGATCGGCGGTTCCATTCCGCCTGTCTGCCTGGGTGTTGTGTTCATCTTTATAGAGTTTATATATACACAAAATGCACTGGCAAATTACCCCAATGGGGAGCAGAAGCCAATAAAAAAAAAAATTCAACACTATGTCGATTAACTTTTAGATTTGGTCTACCTACAATAACTAACATAGGGCGCATGCAATACATGATTTGCATTATTACATAGTACATAAAAAAGTCATAGAACTCCGTGTGGATTGAAAACTCTTCTAAAAAACAAGGTAACAACATTTTCTTGCAAAAACAAAAATTAATTTCTCAACATAACCTCCATTTGGTCTAGTGAGATTGTAATTCTTTTATTTCCACAGAAAAAAACAGCATAAATAGCCTCTTCTTAGGGTGAGCAAGAAACTATTTCGAAGCCCAGCTCCTGCTCTTTTGCCATTGCAACGGCCGATGTATGAGCAGAAGCACCTGTGCGCTAATCCACGTTTCGTCACCTAAAATCCTTCAGATTACGCTGCAACTTTTCCAGGCACGATTTTGAAAAGTCCTTCTCCGTGCGTTTTTAGTCTGGAGTTAACCATCGCGGCACCCATAGTGCTCTCAGCTTTTCGTTACACCTTATGCAGGACATTATGTACCCGTTCATATGAGATGCCTGCCATCTCAACAATCTCACGAAGCTTAATGCGAATTTTATTGGCCATCTCTTCAGAAGAAACCTTTACTGAGCATCCCGAACATGCAGCATCTGCAGTGCTCATAGGGTCGCGTCTAAATTCATTTACCTAGTAATAAATGATCTTGAGTGCTGGTACAGAGTCTCCATAAACTTTCTTCAGTTCAGTTTCTATCTGGGCCGCAGTTCACTTTTTTAAATCAACATATTTTATCACTGTACGGTAGTCGGCTTTATTCATTCAACGTATAACATCGATCACTTACGATAGTAGCCAACACACAACCGCACGTTGTATTTGTTGAAGATATTGAACATAATCGCTACAACAATTACACTTATCAATAGTTATGCCGCTTAACAAAACAAAATTTACCAAACTTATCAATCCTCGTATAAATATATATATATATATATATATATATATATATATATATATATATATATATATATATATATATATATATATATATATGTGACGTTCCACGTCAACCGTGCCACCCATGAGACCAAAATTTGACGCAAGGTAGGTAAATGAGCGGGGGCTTAAAAAACTCGTATTGATGTGTACTTTTGAAATCCGATGGGCATTTTAAGAAATTCAATATGGCGGATGCAGAAATGGCGTCACTAACCTGTAAAAATTCCAGTTGATCAAATTATATGGAATATAATAATGAAAAAAAGGTTCCTATTTATGTGAAATTTACCAACAAATATGTTTTTTGGTTCGCTGATTATGAATTCTAAGTCCAACTAGGCAAATTATACCCGCGAAATCCAATATGGCGTCTTGAGTAAGCAAAATTAAGTAATTTTTAGTAATATTTCTAGTAAAATTTAAAAAAGCACCTTTGTTCTTGTCCATCAGTATTGCATCTCACCCTTGGCATAATTGATTATAACTGTTTTGTCGTCATTATTTTTTCCAATATAGAGAAACAAAATGGCGTCAGCTTGTAAAGAAAACCTCTGATAATCGAATGATAACAAGTGTTATAATAAAATAAACGTACCAAATAACCTAGTATTTGTCAATTTGTGACTGAGTATGTCTTCGGGGTCGCTGATCACAAATTCAAATTCCAACTAGCCCAATTCCACCTGTAAAATCCAATATGACGTCTTGGATGAGCAAAATTAAGGATTTTTACTGATATTGCTCGGAAAATTTGAAAGAGCACCTTTATTTGTCCATATGTATTGCGTCTTACCTTTCGAATAACCGATCATAAGTATATGGTTGGCATTATTTTTTCCCAATATGGCAGATCAAAAATGGCGTCAACTTGTAAAGAAAACCTCTGGTAGTGGAATGACAACAAATGTAATAGTAAAATAAACGTATAAATTACTTAGTATTTGTCGATCTATGTAATTGCGTTTTGTTATCAAGCTATTATGCGTGCGCCATTGTGGATTTCCCGGGTGTAATTTGCCTGGACTTCGAATTCATAATCAGTGAACCAAAAAAATGGTAAATTTCACATAATTAGGAACCTTTTTTCATTATTATACTCCATATAATTTGATCAACTGGAATTTTTACACGTTACCGACGCCATATTGAATTTTTCAAAAGGCCCATCGGATTTCAAAAGTACACATCAATACGAGTTTTTAAGCCCCCGCTTATTTACCTACCTTGCGTCAAATTTTGGTCTCATGGGTGGCACGGTTGACATGGAACGTCACATATATATATATAATATATATATATATATATATATATATATATATATATATATATATATATATATGGATATATATATATATATATATATATATATATATATATATATATATATATATATATATATATATATATATATATAATACATATATATATATATATATATATATATATATATTTATATATATATATATATATATATATATATATATATATATATATATATATATATATATATATATATATATATATATACATATATATATATATATATATATATATATATATATATATATATATATATATATATATATATATATATATATATATATATATATATATATATATATATATATATATATATATATATATATATATATTTATATGTATATAAATATATATATATATAATATATATATATATATATATATATATATACATATATATATATATATATATATATATATATATATATATATATATATATATATATACACATATATATATATATATATATATATATATATATATATATATATATATATATGTACATATATATAATTTTTTTTTTATTAGATAATTTTTTAAATGATTGTATTGCAGTTTTACATCTATGTACCAATATATTTATTAGTTGAAGTTTCACTAAATGTTAAGAAGAAAAAATAATTAGGCCTTAAAGTTAAGCTGAAAAACGAGTTCTGTCAAAAAGTCGTAGTTTAACAATGTAATCTTGGGGCAAAACTGCATAATTTTTATGACAGCTCAACTTCTAAGGGCTAATATAAAAAATATTAATGTTACGTAAATAAACATAAAGTTATCAATAAAAATACCAAGATTGTTACTAACGCCAACGTTAGCTCAACATTATTTAGCTGAATATTTAAAATTGGATTGTTAGAATTTGGATCTATCGCTTTGCCAAATATCACTACCGAAGTGTTACTTACGTTAAGCAGCAAATCATATGTAGTAGAGATATTACTAAGAATTTTTAAATCAAATCACGACATCCGAATATAGAAAAGAAAAGTATACTTGGGTGTCGTCTGCATATTGATGAAAAGAACATATATATACACGTATATATATATATATATATATATATATATATATATATATATATATATATATATATTATATATATATATATATAGTCATTTCAATTCTTGAGCAGTGTAGCTTAAAATAGTGTTTAAATTTTTGAGCAGTTTAATTTAAACCGCAGAGTATGTAAAGCTCTCAAGTTTAAGGCTTTTTCCTGTCTTGAAATATCCTGCTCATCCTAAGGCATTTCGGGTCAAAAAGTGTTTATCAACCCAAATGAAACTAGGATGGTGATGGCTGGGACAATATTTTTTTGAAGATCTCACCAGGAAAGGAGAAACCAATGGTAAGTCATAAGCACACCAGTCTAAAAATCTCACTTCCTGTCTACAAGTGCGTTTCCTTCGACTACTCTACACGTGAAATTCGTGGAGTTAATTTCAAAAACTTTTAAAATCGAGTTTTATCAAGCCTTTTTATTAAAAACTTAAAAATCATAAATTCAAGACTCTATGCAATAGTGTACATTCTTCTAGCTTAAGGGGTTGTTATTTAGTAGAAGTAATTTTTAGCAGTGTAATAAAGTTTGGAATTTTTATTTTGTTAATAAATATAACCTTTTTTATTTAAATGTGTAGTGTTTCAATAAACTCCTGCTCTTTCTTTCGGGACGCAATTGATGTACGTAAATTAATCTTATTTTAACAACTAAATAACTTCAGTATTTTTTCATTTTTAGAATTAGATTCCTTTTATTCTAAAATGAAAGTACAGCAAAGCTTAAACAACTATAGAGACTATTTTCAAAATTACCTCTTATCCATATTCTCTACCAGAAATGATGTGTTAGTGCATGTTTTATGTTTAGGTTTACACCCGAATAAGGTCATGACGTCACAAGCCTTGCCTGTCAAATTTGACACTTAAAATTTAAAACTGGGAAAAAACGGTTTTTTTTTTTAAATATCGAAAAAAAGTTTATAAAGAAAAAAGATTAGTAGAAGTATTTTAGTTTTATGTCTATATGCCAATTTTTGAAAAATTGTCAAAATTCACTTTTTCATTTATGTCCTCCGAAAATGATAATCGAAAGTTTCTTATAAATTATATTATATACTTTTTTAGTGGTTAATGTTTTACTAAATGTTACGAAAAAAATTAATTAGGCTGAAAATTTATTTTTTTCAAAAAGCTGTAATTTAACAATGCAATATTGGTGCAAAGCTGCTTAATATTTATGACACGTCAATTCTTAAGGATTACTATTATAAAAAATTAATGTTATTTACTGAATAAAAAAACGTTCTTAAGTTTCTACGCTTCTTCCTTCCCTTTCAACGCACATAATAGTTCTGTTATAAATTGCATGACGAACATTCGCATAGAACTCCGGCTTGATTACATTTACAGACTGGCGGATAATTTCTTCTAAGTGTGCGATATTTTCAAAAGATCTCTTAGCATAAACTAAATTTTTTAAATACCCCCCTCCACAAAAAAAAGTCACAGGGCTTAAGATCGGGTGACCGCGGCGGCCAAGGTACTTTATAGGAAAACCTACCAATCTACTTCCCAGAAAAGTTTACGTGCAACCAATGCCTAATTTCCAAGGTGCTGTAACTATGTGCTCCAGCTTGTTGGAAGTACATTTTCATTCTTTTCTCTAAACTAAAATCTTTCAGTTCATTGGAAAGTTCGTTGTTTAGAAACTGTAAGTACCTCGCGGCTGTAAGATTTTCTGTAAAAAAAACGGGCCAATAATTCTGTTATTAAAAATACCGCACCAAACGTAAGTAGGAATATTGATCTCTTGTATCTATTTTAAAATTTGGATTGCTATCCGCCCACCATCTACAATTTTGCGACGAGACAACACCATTAGAATTAAAAGTACATTCATCACTGAACAAAATATGCTTTGTAAATGACGGGTCGTCTTCAGTTTTACTTTGCAGCCAGAAAGAAAACATGCGCCTATCATAATTTTGTTCTTTCAGAGTGTGGACAAACTTTGGTTTATAAGGTTTAAACCTATTTTTCTTAAGCACTCTATGAACTGAATTATAGGATAAACCTACATTGTGCGATATTTTGGCAATTGAAGTTCTAGGCTTTCAATCACACTCTGCATAACTGCAAACTCAGCATCCTCATTAGTAACCCAATATTCATGTTGACGTTTAAAATTATTCTCCATACATCCAGTATTTTTAAAGTTGGTAAGAATTTTTCCTAATGTTGTATGCGGTATAACTTTTTCCGGATGTCGGTGGTTAAAAATGACGGCAGCTTCTCTTTGAGTTTTGTAGTTATCACCCACGATCAAAATTATTTCTATTTTATCTTGCTTAGTCAATTTAATTGGCATTTTTATTAAAGGAGAAAATTTAGAAAACTGTTATTATTGCATTAATAATAATGCACAAACTAATGTCAGTTTGATGTCTTATGTGATAAAGGAACAAAACACGAAATCCATGGCAACTGCGACAAAGATACGTGAAAATCTATCTATTATAATTTTGCTTGACTTAATAGCAAAACATGAATGTAAATTCTTTCCACCAATATTGTGTTGCAAAACGTTATAACAATTTTTAGAAATTTTGTTTTTGACCTTTTGAAAATATGTTAAAAATATTTAGAATAAACTATCCCCAAAACCTGTATATGAAATTAAGAAAAAGGTTCTCGCGAATCTTAGCCATATAATTTATAAAAGAATTATTTGGTGCATTGAAGAAGTAATTAAGAAATTTTAAAAAATTACAAATTTTGCTCAAATTTATTACATAACATTAATATTTTTTATATTAGCCTTTAGAAGTTGAGCTGTCATAAAAATTATGCTGCTTTGCCCCAAGATTACATTGTTAAAACTACGACTTTTTGGCAGAACTCGTTTTTCAGCTTAACTTTAAGGCCTAATTATTTTTTTCTTCTTAACATTTAGTGAAACATCAACTAATAAATACATAAGATAATTTATGTGGAAAAACAGTTGATTGCCATTTTAAGGGAAAATAATTGAAAAAAGTCAATTTCATCAAATCTTTCGAACATTGGTACATAGATGTAAAACTGCAGCTAGAAAACCATTAACTGCACTACTACGTGACTAAAAAACAAAATATCTTCCTTAAAGTGACGTCTTTAAAATGGCTCACTTCCGGATGAAAAATTATTTCAAACTAAATAAATCAAATCAGCAACACGCTTTACATACTCTGCCGGTTTAAATTAAACTGCTCAAAAATTTAAAACACTATTTTAAGCTACACTGCTCAAGAATTGAAATGACTACAATAATATAAAAATGTAATAAAATACAAATTATAGGGAGAAGAATAAGAGTCGTAACATGATCTTAAAATCTAGGAAAAAATGAATGTTACAACATATATATATATATATATATATATATATATATATATATATATATATATATATATATATATATATATATATATATATGTGTATATACGTGTATATATATATATATATATATATATATATATATATATATATATATATATGTGTATATACGTGTATATATATATATATATATATATATATATATATATATATATATATATATATATATATATATATATATAAATATATATATATATATATATATATATATATATGTGTATATATGTTCTTTTCATCAATATGCAGACGACACCCAAGTATACTTTTCTTTTCTTTATTCGGATGTCGTGATTTGATTTAAAAATTCTTAGTATTATCTCTACTACATATGATTAACGTAACGTAAGTAACACTTCGGTAGTGATATTTGGCAAAGCGAAAGATCCAAATTCTAACAATCCAATTTTAAATATTCAGCTAAATAATGTTGAGCTAACGTTGGCGTTAGTAACAATCTTGGTATTTTTATTGATAACTTTATGTTTGAAAACCATGTTTCTCGTGTCCCTCCAAAAAACTTAGGCACAACTTAAACTACGATACCTTCATAAGCACATATTTGATAACCATATAAAATTAACACTGGCAGATTCTTTGATTCTATCTCCCCTATTGCACTGTATTCGGATTTAATGGTCAGCATTGCTGAAAAAATACAAACAACGTCTACGAACGCTACAGAATTCACGCATTAGCTTTAGTTATAATGTTTGTAAGTTCGACCATATCTCTATCAGTTTTTCAACAATCTAGCTGGTTTTCCTTAGAAGAACGTTTTCAAGTTCAACTTCTTTGCCCTGTTAGTAAAATTTCGAACTTAAAGCAGCCCCTGTCTTTTTGAGAAGCTCATAGGAGGCTTTGATGTTTACTGGCTTAATACACGCTTCGGAAATCTGTGTAACGTTCCTCGATATACCACTACTCAGTTTCAGCGCTCTTTTACTTACAATGCCATTAAATACTTTAAGCAATTCCTCCCTGATGCCCAGAGTGCTCCTTCTACTGCCATTTTTAAATTTGGATTAAAAAGATTCGTTGCTCAACCATATCAGTGAATCATATTCTAATTTGCTTCTTACCAAAGACATAAACAAATACAGCTGTATTCTTAAATGACTTACAATTTTCGAAAATAAATCCCAAGATTTGTGATACTTCCGCTATTGTTTTGTCTGTGATAGTACTAAAGCTTGGCTTAGAGTCAGTTAAAATCCCCAAATCAAGGGTATTTTCTACTTTGTCTAACATAGATTTATCAATATAATAATCGTACAGCAAGGGACATAATTTTTTAGTAAACGACATCACTGAGCACTTACTAGCTCCTATTTAAAAGAGTCTTGTAATTTTTTGCAATCTTCAAGTCTCTCCACCGGTAAATACAGATTTAAGTCGTTAGCAAATATTCGACAATTAACATCTATAACTTCAAAAATATCGTTTATGTAAAAAAGTAGGGGCCCCAGGTTAGAATGCCGAGGGCACTCCAAATGAGGCTCCAAAAGAAGATTTACACACATTGCGATTGCTGCATCAGATATCACTGGAAAAGGTACATAATATAAAAAACAGATGAATATTTCTACATCTGTACTTTAATAAGTTAGATAAAACACATAACCTAATATTAAAATTGACAAATATGTAACTTCCACAGCAGGTTTTACTGCCAGGCCACGTGCGATCATTTAATTTTTAGCAGTATTGCACAGAAGCGTAGTATTGTTATTTTTTACATAAGATAGGGTTGCATTTCTGTCCAGTGTTTTTTACTTATCCCTATCGCAATTATGGAAGTTTCTAAGGGATCATTGATTTGGAGGAGACGATGTTATGAATTACATAATTGGTCTACTGGTAGCTTATTCTTAATATTAGAATTAATTGGTACTTGGTATTTTTAGATTTTTTTTTTCTAATTTCTAATTTTATTTCAATCTATGACGAAAAATCATAGAATAATAATTACATTACTAATAAATTGTTATTATGTTCTAGGAATGATACATAAAGTAACACCTAACTTGTAAAAAAAAATCTCTATTTTGTTAAAAATCACTCACCAATAGGAAAAACTGTAAAACTACAGAAACATTGTATTCAGACATTATAAATTCTGACAATTTGGCGAACTTCATAAAAAGTTTAACAAAGAAATCTTGGAAATAAAACAGGAAAATTATAGAATAAACTAAGACCTAAAAAATTTAAACCTCCTAAGCTTCTTAATACATCTAATTTAATACCAATAGAAGTCGCTGTCACTCCAATAAAAATCAAAATATAAAATATAACAGAATCACTGGTGACTAACAAGGATTGCAGAACTTCTATCGAGATAGAACGATTTCCCTGGTGAAGTTGTGCGTTGTCCCTTATCTTGAAAATTAAATTAAATAATAGTGACTTTGATGTTAAATAACAAATTGGCTAACTAAATTTTTTCTTTCAGCAGAACGTACAAACAATTTCAGCATAAAGATATCCTACTAAAATCATGTCCATCTTAATACTTGCTTAGTTCTAAATCAGGGATGTCAAAGATACGGCCCGCGGGCAGCATCCGGCCCCCGGGACGTATCAATAAGGCCCGCGATCGCAATGTGTCACAGAGAAAGAAGAATCATGTTTTTTAGAGCTTTTAGACTTCACTCGATTCCTCTACGGAAGTTTTAAAATGCGCACACTACATTTATAAGTAATTTCAAGGGCAGCGCGTGCCTTGACAAGCGAGAGAGATAGACAGTAACGCCATCTCTTAGCAACAAGCGGAAATACCCTATTATTTTTGTTAAGAACAATAGAATCTTCCACGCGCTTAGAGTCTAGACTAGAACCTTCCTTATCGATATTATAAAAGGAGTGCATCGGCGCGACGTGAGTCAGTTGAGTGTGAGTCGAGTAATCGAAGCGATACGGTCGGAGAAGGATTTTAGTTGTACTGCGAAGTAGTGATTGCGAAGGTATTGTGCATTTATTTGTGTCGTGCGCGTGCGATATCCATAATTGTTGTGTCGAGTTCCATAATTGTTACGATTTTGGCATAATGTCACAAAAACGTAAAGTTGATAGTGAGTGCAGAGTTTTTCAGTCTAAATGGGAAATTGCATATTTTTTTTCATAGAATGGAAAGGTAAACCACTGTGTTTGATTTGCAATCAAACAGTTGCTGTTTGTAAGGAGTTTAACTTGAAGAGACACTATGATACGAATCATAAATCAAAATTCGATTGTTACACTGAAAAAATAAGAATGGACACATTGTCATCTTTAAAATCTAAACTTCAAGGTCAACAATCGATGTTTACTAAAGCTAATACTGAGAGCGAAGATGCCCTGAAATCAAGTTTTATTATTGCATTAGAAATCGCGAAGAGATCAAAACCTTTCACTGATGGTATTTTATTAAAGACTGTATGTTGAAAGTTGCCGATGTTTCATTTCCATTTCAAAAGTCAATAATTCAAAATATTTCGCTGTCAAGAAACACTGTTGCTTCAAGAATAAATGATTTATCTCAAAATTTGGTTCTTCAACTGAAGGAGAAAATTAAGGAATTTACAAACTTTTCACTGGCTGTTGACGATAGCACTGATACTGTTGATACAGCTCAACTTGCTTTTTTTTATACGAGGTATTAACAGTAACTTTGAAATAACTGAAGAACTATTAAAGTGCGTTCCATTGACAGGTACTACAACAGCAAATGATATTTATTCTGCAATTGAGCATTTGATAGCAGAATATGAACTCGACTGGAATATACTTAGCAGCACAACTACGGATGGCGCTCCTGCCATGGCTGGCAAACATTCGGGCGTTGTAACTAAATTAAAACAGAAAACAACAGGGAATTTTGTGGGATTTCACTGTATAATTCATCAGAAATCATTGGCATCCAAACATTTAAAAATGGACCATATCATGCAACCTATCATTAAAATAGTAAATTTTATAAGGAGCAGAGGACTAAATCACCGACAGTTCAGGCAGTTTTTACAAGATTTGGACGAAAAGTTTTCTGATGTTCCTTACTTCACCGAAGTAGGTTGGCTCAGTCGAGGAGTAGTTTTAGAAAAATTTTTTGCATTACGTGACCCTATTCAAGCTTTCATGTTAGAAAAAGGCAACCCAATTGATTACGACAATGACTGGTGGGTTGATTGTGCCTTTTTGGTAGATATGAATAAACACTTGACTGATCTGAATGTAAAGTTACAGGGTAAAAAATCTGATTGTCACTCAAATGTATTCATGTATTCAAGCCTTTGAAACAAAGTTGAGGCTGTGGGAAAATCAGGTAAAAAATCAAACTTTGGATCATTTCCCTCATTTAAAATCATTTGGCACAGTGAACCAAAAAAAATTGGATCATATTCTCAACTTCTGCAAAATTTGATCACGGAATTCAACAATCGTTTTGAAGACTTTCACAAAAATGAATGAAATGGAATTCCCAATTTTCAACAATCCATTCAATTTTGAAGCTTCACAGGCACCAGTTCATTTGCAAATGGAGTTGATAGATCTTCAATCGGACAGTATTTTGAAAGAAAAATTTAAAGAGATTAACGCTCTTACATTTTATACACAATATTTCAAGAGTTTGGATAACTACCCGGAATTAAAAAAGCATGCAGCACGCATTCTCTGCATGTTTGGTAGCACCTATTTATGTGAGCAGATGTTTTCCGTCATGAAAATAAATAAGAACAAACATCGCACAAGACTTTCGAATGAACATCTCCAATCAATTCTTAAAATAACTACAACGAATATGATACCTGACATCAATGAGCTTGTCAAAAACAAGAGAAGTCAGGTAGGATCCTCGAGCTCAAAATAATTACCCTCTTTTATAACTTTGATATAATTTTTAACAACCCTATATTATATACTATATAATTAAATAAATAAAATGTTATAATAATTCAGTACATTTTTTTATTTGAATCTGGCCCGCCTACACATTCTAAATTTAATATATGGCCCTCTGCAAAATTGAGTTTGACACCTCTGTAGTAGACCCTTCCATGTAGTGGAGATATTCAGTGCGTCATCCTGCTTATTTAGTTGTCCATTCTTTTCGATTTCCAAGGCTTCTCTGACTATGCGTGTTTTACAATGTGAAATCGAGGCTATTTGTTTAGATCCCTTAAAATTGATGTTGTGATCAGTATCACGATGACCATCTACATGGGAGGGTCTACTAGCTAAAACCAAGGAAAAACCAAAACATTGAGAAGGCAACAGTTAGCATAGCGCCGGAACCTATAATCACCATCGATACGGGCACCCAACCGGCAATCACCGATGCCCGGATGAACACTCTCGACCCCCCACCTACAATCTGCGTAGACCCCGACCTATTAAAGACGGCGACCGCACTTCAACATAAATTTATTTTAATCGAAAAAAGTTACTTTTCTGTAATTAGAGAAAGTTATTTAAGGAATTTCCGTAATACTAACTTTGAAGCAAATAATAATTTTCTGATATAAGTTTACTTTAGGTTTACCTATCTCAAGTAAAAAAATAAGAGAAATCTTTAATATTTTACTAAAAATAATACGGATAAAAGACATAAGAGTTTTGTAAAAATATTTTTAAAGGGCTTTCAGGATATGGGTATTTTTGCTTTTTAAGAAAAAACATAGTACAACTTAATTATTACAAATTTCAATTACTAAAGGATTCGTAAATATATTAGTAAGTATTAAGTATTGATATGAGATTATCGGCTTTAAAATTAGAATACTTTTCAAAGGTTTTCAAATGAATAATTTTAGAAATACTGCTCCTTTTGTTTACAGCAGAACACTGAACGCGCGAAACTCTATAGTTAACCTTTTGCAAAAAAATAACGACTGAGAATTTAATCTCTCTGAGTGATCTTAATCTCCCACGAGGACTATTTAAAGTAAAGGAGGTCACCCACGAGAATATCTCGTTTCAATTAACAGCATTTATATTTAAATAAGTTTTCAATTTGAATTTCGTTCAAATAACTTTGAAGCATGGAAATATTTAATCATGGAAATATTTTCCGTCGTTTTCTTCAGTTAAATTGAACCGGTTTATTATTTATCAAAGGATGGATAAAGTTGTAAAGGTTTTGGAAGTTGTCGATTCATGGTCCAATGAAGTTTTGTTTAAAAACGGAAAGTAATGAGTCTGACAATAAAATTTACATAATTATATGAAATAAAAAGAAATAACTCCAAAATAATGTTGAGCGGTGCTTCTCTAAAATTTTCGAATCCCAGGCGAATATAAGATTCAGTCAAAGTAAAGAACTAAATGCAATACTTTTCCTTTAATACCGTTAATAAATCGACAAAGCGTTTGTCAAAATGTGACAGGAATTCTGGCAAACGACTATTTTATTATTTATAGGAACGCACAATAGATTTTATTATGGCCAGAAAATGGTAATGTAGCAGAAGACTCAAAGAGCTTTAAAGATTAGGGAGAAGAGCACTGGATACGGTTTGATACTGCAACAAATCAGTAATGGCACGGATTTGATCTTGTATCGTTTCACTACCTTTATAGTACCGTAGAAAGAAAAAGATACACTAATCTATCGTTCCTTTAAAAAAAAAACGATATCAAAATGGCCTACTTATGGACATAATCACATTATGATTTGTCAAATGGCGTTTAAAATCAAGATTATCCCTAGAAAAGGTACAATTTTCCATTGCACATATCATTATGGTTGGATTAAACTATGCCTGCTTCTTACAGTCACAAAGGTACTTTCTACGAGGCTGGTTTGAAAGGTCCGTGCAAAGTCCGAGAGATGGCACCACCGGCGCGTATCGAGGTCATGTTTAGTTAGTAGCATCTCTTGAATGAACGCACACCAAATTTCAGCCATATTGGTCTATTTCTTTGTGTTTGGCATTCGTGTGAATCAAGGAAGTCGAGTGATTTTCAAGAAATGGACGAAAAAGAATTTCGTGTGGTGATTAAATATTACTTTATGAAAGGCAAAACGCCTCAGGAGACTAAAGAGAAGCTTAATAAACATTATGGTGACTCTGCACCTTCGATTAGAACAGTTTATAAGTGGTTTCAAAATTTTCAGACTGGCCATATGGGCACAAGTGACGCTGAACGTTCTGGACGGCCTGTGGAGGTTACGACTCCAGAAATCATTGATCAAATCCATGATATGATGATGGATGACAGAAGAGTTAAGGTGCGTGAGATTGCTAGTGTTGTGGGCATCTCGACTGAACGGGTATATAATATTTTGCATAAACATTTGGACATGAGAAAGCTATCCGCAAGATGGGTGCCGCGATTGCTCACGCTTGACCAAAAACGGAATCGTGTGAAGTGTTGCAAAGATGGTTTGCAGCTGTTCCAGAAGAATCCGGAGGACTTAAAGCGTCGTTTCGTCACTGTGGATGAAACATGGATACATTACTATACTCCTGAGACCAAACAACAATCTAAACAATGGGTTACCAAGGGGGAATCTGCACCAAAAAAGGCGAAGACCGTTCCTTCGGCCGGAAAGGTTATGGCGACTGTCAAGGGATAATCCTCATCGACTATCTGGAAAAGGGTAAAACTATTACAGGTGAATATTATTCATCGTTATTGGACCGTTTGAAAACCGAGCTGCAAGAAAAACGCCGCGATTGGCCCACAAGAAAGTCCTTTTCCATCACGACAACGCACCAGCACACATCTCAGCAGTTGTGGTCGCAAAATTAATGGAAATAGGATTCCAACTCGTTTCACATCCCCCCTATTCTCCAGACTTGGCTCCCTCGGACTACTATTTGAAGAAATGGCTGGCGGGACAAAGATTTTATTCAAACGAGGAGGTGATTGCAGACACTAATGGATATTTTGCAGACTTGGACAAATCCTATTATTCGGAAGGGATCAACAAACTAGAACATCGTTGGACGAAGTGTATAAGCCTAAAAGGAGACTATGTCGGAAAATAAAAAAGGTTTACCCCAAACACATAAGTAGTTTTTTATTTTTGCACGGACTTTTCAAACCAGCCTCGTATATTATGTAGTAGCCAAGCTATCTGCTGTTTCACTAAAGCGGTTTCTTTTTAATTTAAAAAAATTTAAATGAAAGATGAATATGAGAAATTTAGTCTTTTTAAATGTAAAATATTACTGAAAAAATAAAATATAACAAAAATTGTTCGTACTCTTAAATCATCTTTTAAAACGCTTCCAAACGAATATTTGTACTATTTAGCCTGAACAGTTCCAGTCCTTCCCAAAATTCCGTCAAAATGAGCACCTTGTGAGACTTTTTCGAGTCTAGAGATTGTATTATCCTGTAAATTCTCACTTTCCAATCCTGATACGTGAATAAGTACTTTGTGTCGTTGTTTCAAAAAATTATCACTGCTTGATAAATAAATAAGTCTTTGCAGGATCAAAATTGTTATGACGTAAGAAAAGTTTTTTATAAAAATAATTCTGTTAATATAAAAAATGTACACAATTTATATCAGAATTTGGGATTTTCGAAAGTGTATTTGTTTAGAGTTGATAGCGAAATTCTCTTATTGTAGATGCAAATACATGTTGGGGTGTGCCCAAAAAAAAGAAATCTCTTATGTATTTTACTGGATTTTGATACTTGTTTTGAATTATTTTTAAGGATTCATCCTATTTTAGGCAGAAAACCTCTGCTATACAATAGAGTCATAAAATGTAAATGAGGGTTCATCGGTAGCATAGCCGTCCGAACGTAACCTGTTTTTATTATTAATAAATAAAAATTATCTTAAAAATAAAGTTATAGAAATATAAGATTTATGACCAAAAATTTTTTAATCTATAGATCCATGTGTATATGCAATTTCACGATATATAAGTACTTTAATTACAATCAAAAACAATCATCACCTTCAAAATCTGAAGACTCGACTTCTCTTAAGTTGATTAAAAAGTTTTATTTCCACAGTTTCTTCGATGTATTCGTCAAGTCTCCACACTTTATTTTCTTCTTCTATAACATGTCGAATGGCGTTTTTCCAATTATCCTCTGTGATCCTCTCTATTCCGGAGAGTAATAATTGCCTTATGTCTTGAAGTTCGAACGTGGTTTTTCATTGCAACGAAACCTTTCATTTGTGCCCAAATTGACTCTATGGGATTCAATTCACAATGATATGGAGGTAATCTAAGCACTGTGATATTTCGTTCCTTTGCCATCTCATCGACTGCGTATTTCTCGAATTGTGCCTTATTCTGTTTCACAATTTTGAGAAGTTCCGCTTTTAACATACCATCTTCATGTTTGAGATTTTTGTCTTTTATCCATTGAAGAATATCCGCTTTCTTCCATAAATTTATCGGGAGTGGTTCTAATAATCGAGAATGCTATGGGGCATTGTCTAACATTATAACTGATTCTGCTGGTATACATTCAATCGTTTGTTGGAAGTACTCTTCAAAAACATCGGCCATCATCGCCTCATGGTAATTTTTAGTTGACGTTGATTCGAATTCCAACAAGCCACCGTCGAGAAATTCGTTTTCACTGCCAATATGTGCTATAATTAGCCTGCGACCTTTTCCTGAAGGGGTTGTAATCCAGTTGACCAACCTTCCGTAAAAGCTTATTTGGCACTCTTCTTGTTTTGTCAATCCACAATTTTTTCACTGTGTGTCCCTCATTAACCCAAGTCTCATCTAGATAAAAAATATTTCTTTCTTCGGCTCGAAATTTTCTGATTACTCGTAGATACCTTCTTCTCCAAAAAAATATTTCTGTATTATCGATAAGAACAGATTTTCTATTGTGTTTTTCCCAACGAGAATTCAGGTTATGAAGGATTTTCCATAATTTATATTTTTTTTTAAAATCTGGTAAGGCCTAGTCTTCTCTGATTTCTTGCAAAACTTTATGTAGTGTAGGTATTTCTTTCTTAATAAAAAAAATGGTGTACTCTTCTTCTTATTGCATTTTTAAAGTCTTCATTGACCTTTAAGGGCTCCATTTCTTTGTGATTTCGAGGTTCGTTGCAAAGACAGAGTTTTCTTTCATTTAGAAATCTATAAATAGTTGTTGATCCAACTCCCGTCATGTTGGCACAGGTTTCCACAATTTCACGGACTTGGCTTGTTGGCTGTTGATGCACTAGGGTATCGTGGACGTTAAGTATCATTGTTTTTTCTCGCAGGGAAAATGCAGATTTACAGACATAAAGGAATTAGGCTTTGAATTGATTAATCGTCCCCCAAATGCCACTGATTTAGCTGCTTCAGACTATTATTTATTTCCAAAGTAAAGCTAATTTCAAAGGTCACCAATTTCATTTAGAAGTAATAGATGGTCTCGAAGGCTGGTTGGTAAACTAAGACAAATATTTTTTTGAAAGGTTTAAAGGTACTTTACAACCGCTATGCTAAGTGTATAAAGTTGCAAGGAAATTACCTTAAATGGTTTTTAGATTTGCTTCTTCTTACTGTAATAAGTTGGAAACTTATCAATACATCCTCGTATGTTATTCAAGTAAGAAACTTTTAAAAACGCCTTGAAAACCGAATAATTAATAGCCAAAGTTAGTGATCAACCCAGCCCAGCTCTATTAAAGACTTAACGAAAAAAACAAGGCAATTCTGTAGAAAGCGTATACGACAAAAAACCTAGACAGTCACAATAGCCTATTGTTTTAGGTCATGAGGCAAAAGAAACACACTTAATTTTAAGGAACCTTTTTTGGACTCTCGGGATGACCCTAACGTTGTGTATTTGTTAGTTAATATAGAGTATATGTATGGCTAGCTTGTTTATTCACTATATTATAATTTTTTTTACAGATTCGACCTTGTATTTAGTTTACAAAGATGGGATAAAATAGGTTCACATTATCAGTAGTTACTGTTAGTAGTTTACTAGCATGCCAGTCTACAGAAATTGAGTTCAATTTTAAAAATAATTTGGAAATTGACGAAAAGGTAAAAATCATATTCAACAAAGTTCAATCAGTTTTTCATAGACACAAAAAGCTCTCGCAATAATTAAAGCAATTATACGGACATGGCCACAGAAATAAGCCAAGCTTTCTGTGTTATTTGTAATTTAAGGACCTTGAGACGTAAATCTATAATATATATAAAATGCAACGTCTCTCTGTCTGTCTGTCTGTCTGTCCGTTAGTGCGCCTATCACTGAAGAACCACTTATCCGATTTACGTGCTTTTTTTTTTTTAAACATACATATCTTCTCTGGCCAGGTTATAGGCTATATTTTATTACTATAGGTAGCATTAGAAATGAGCAGTGATGTAAAATAGCGAATGATGTCGGAAATAAGTATGCCGCTAACGCGTGCCTTTGCAATACACAGCCTAAACCACTAAATATGGAACAATATTATGTAGCAAAGAATATCTGTAATCTACAATCTATAATATATATAAAATGCAATGTCTGTCTGTCTGTCTGTCCATTAGTGCGTTTATCACGCGGGAGCCACTTATCCGATTTACCTGTCTTTTTTTAAATTCATACATATATTCTTTGGCCAGGTTATATAATAATAATAATCTATATCTATAATATATATAAAATGCAATGTTTGTCTGTCTGTCTGTCTGTCCGTTAATGCGCTTATCCCTCGAGAACCACTTATCCGATTTACGTGATTTTTTAAATTCATACATATGTTCTCTGACCAGGTTATAGGTATATATTTTATTACATCTATAATATATATAAAATGCAACGTATCTCTGTCTGTCTGTCTGTCCGTTAGTGCGCTTATCACTGGAGAACCACTTATCCGATTTTCGTACTTTTTTTTTAAAAAAATATACATATGTTCTCCGGCCAGGTTATAGGCTATATTTTATTACTATAGGTAGCATAAGGAATGAGCAGTGACAATAATAGTAAATGAAGTCGGACAAAGTTTGCCGCTAGCGCGTTCTCTTGCAATACACAGTCCAAACTATTAAATATGGAATAATATTATGTAGCAGAGAATATCTATAATATATATAAAATGCAATGTCTCTCTGTCCGTCTGTCTGTCTGTCCGTCTGTTAGTGTGCTTATCACTGGAGAACCACGTATCCGATTTACGTGCCTTTTTTTTTAAACATACGTATGTTTTCTGGCCAGGTTATAGGATATATTTTATTAGATGACATAAGGAATAAGCAGTGACGACAATAGTGAATCAAGTCGGAGAAAAGTTTGCCGCTAGCGCGTTCTCTTGCAATACACTCCCTAAAGCATTTAAATATGGAACAATATCATGTAGCAAAGAATACAATATATATAAAATGCAACGTCTCTCTGTCTGTCTGTCTGTCCGTTAGTGCGCTTATCACTCGAGAACCACTTATCCGATTTACGTGTTTTTATAAATTTATACATATGTTCTATATAATTCGATATAAGTCTAGATAATGGGAAATAAGGTGAGATAATGAGAGATTAGAAGAAATAATGGGAGATAAGTCGAGATAAGCCTCGATAATGGGAGATAAGGTGAGATAATGGGAGATAAGTATAAATAATAGGAGATAAGGAGAGATAATGGGAGATAAGCAGAGATAAGTCTAGATAATGGGATCTATGGTGAGATAATGGGAGATAAGGAGAAATAATGGGAAATAAGGAGAAATAATGGGAGATAAGTCCAGATAAGCCTAGATAATGGAAATTATGTAGAGATAATGGGAGATAAGGAGAAATATTGGGAGATAAGGAGAAATAATGGGAGATATTTTATTACGTTGGGTAACATAAGGAATAAGCAGTGCGATAGTAGTGAATCAAGTCCACGCGAGCGGAGCCGCGGGTCCGGCTAGTAACACATGGGCTGAAAAGTCCCGGGCCTAACACATAGATGGCGCTAGTTTTATTGCAGTCACCTTTTTTTCAGTTAATACTAACCTTCAAAAGACAGCTGTTAAAATTTCATGATATTCTATTCATTAGTTTGTGAGTTATTGTGCTAAGAGTGACGCTACTTTTGTTATTTTCAAAACAATGGATCAAAAAACAATTTCGTGTTTTAATTTTACACTGCTTCTTGATGGAAAAATACCGTTCAAGCGAAGCAATGGCTTGAAAAGTGTTATGGGGACTCCGCTCCATCAGAAACAACAATAAAACGTTGGCTTGCTGACTTCAAACGTGGTCGTAGAGACACCGATGATGCAGAACGCAGTGGACGTCCAAATGAGGGCGGTAACACCAGAAAAACATCAAAAAAAATCCATAAAATCGTTTTGAATGATCGAAAAGTGAAGTTGCGTGAGTTAGCTGACATCGTAAAGATATCAAAAGAACGTGTTGGCTTTATATTGCATGAGCATTTGACTATGAGAAAGCTCTGTTCAAAGTGAGTGCCGCGTTTGCTCACTGTTGATCAAAAATAAGAACGTGTTGATGATTCTGAGCAGTGTTTGGCCATGTTTAAACGTAACAAACCGGAATTTTTGCGTCGATATGTGACAATGGATGAAACATGGATCCATCACTTTACTCCGGAATCAAAACGATCGTCATCTGAGTGGACAGCAACTGGTGAACCTCGTCCAAAGCGCCCGAAAGCACAACAATCGGCTGGAAAGGTTATGGCCTCGGTATTTTGGGATGTGCGTGGTGTAATATTCATCGACTATCTTGAGAAAGGAAATACCATCAACAGTGAATATTATATAGCGTTATTGGAGCGTTTGAAGGCCGAAATTGCAAAGAAACGACCGCATATGGCAAAGAAAAAAATTTTGTTTCATCAAGACAACGCACCGTGTCACAAGTCAATCAAAACAATGGCAAAAACTACATGAATTGAACTTCGAATTGCTCCCACATCCACCGTATTCGCCAGATTTGGCTCCCAGCGACTACTGGCTGTTCGCAGACCTGAAAAAAATGCTCGCCGTAAGAAATTTCGCACGAATGAAGAGGTTATCGCTGAAACTGAGGCCTATTTTGAGGCAAAAGATAAATCGTTCTACAAAAGTGGTATTGAAATGTTAGAGCGGCGCTGGAATGATTGCGTTGCTCTTGATGGAGATTACGTTGATGAATAAAGCTAATTTTTGAACCAAAAAAACCGTGTTTTCTTTGTTAGGCCCGGGACTTTTCAGCCCATGTGTTAATATCATAAATCCAGGAACATAATTTTTTCACGATAATAATACTGGGGAACTGAAGTATTATCTGCGGCTATATCATGTATTTTTAGCTTTTTCCAGTTAAAGAATTTGTAAAAATAACATAATGAAATAAGGTTGAGATGGGTTCAGTATTTAAAAAAGGTGTCTACATAAAAATATGCTTATTTTTCCCAAACATTGTGCCAAATTTCTTAAAGGCAAAAAAGATATTACCATTCAAAGGAGTATACAATTTTAGTTTCTGAAAAGCTCCAAACAAAAAAATATATATAAATTTGAAACGTTTTCGGCAAACCAATGTAAAAGACTAGCCATATTTTATCGGAAAAAAAGCTAAAGGTAAAATAAAATACCCTTTTCTGGGCCATAATCCAAACAATGCTAAATATATGTTTGGCATTAGCTTTTCCTGCCGTTTTTTATTCACCCTTCTATTTGTCTACTCAAATCCTGAACTGGGGAAACAAATCTACGGTAGACTTTATTTCAAAGAAAAGAATGTTTATTTTACAAATGTAGGTATTTTTATGTATGGCGGCAGGAAAACTCTAGTCATAAATAAAATGAAAAATGTAGCCGGAACAAAACAGATATTAATTTTTGACGATAAACAACCGTACTATTTACATTATGGGTTACGTTGGGTACCTTACCCAAGTAAGACGTCAGCGCCACATGTTCTGCGTTGGTGTCTTACTTGTAACACACTAGACACCTTGAGTCTTTGGACGTGGAAGAAAAGTTGGGTTTATTCTATAACTACTTTCACAGTAAAAGGTCGATAGATGTAACCAGCTGAATTCCTCCCAGAGCGGTGCATATATACGAGGCTGGTTTGAAAAGTCCGTGCAAAAAATATAAAAACTACTTATGTGTTTGGGGTAAACCTTTTTTATTTTTCGACATAGTCTCCTTTTAGGCTTATACACTTCGTCCAACGATGTTCTAGTTTGTTGATCCCTTTCGAATAATAGGATTTGTCCAAGTCTGCAAAATATCCATTAGTGTCTGCAATCACCTCCTCGTTTGAATAAAATCTTTGCCCCGCCAGCCATTTCTTCAAATTGGGGAATAAATAGTAGTCCGAGGGAGCCAAGTCTGGAGAATAGGGGGGATGTGAAACGAGTTGGAATCCTATTTCCATTAATTTTGCGACCACAACTGCTGAGGTGTGTGCTGGTGCGTTGTCGTCATGGAAAAGGACTTTCTTGTAGGCCAATCGCGCCCACAGCACTAGCAATCTCACGCACCTTAACTCTTATGTCATCCATCACCATATCATGGATCTGATCAATGATTTCTGGAGTCGTAACCTCCACAGGCCGTCCAGAACGTTCAGCGTCACTTGTGCCCATATGGCCAGTCCGAAAATTTTGAAACCATTTTTATAAACTGTTCTAATCGAAGGTGCAGAGTCACCATAATGTTTATCAACCTTCTCTTTAGTCTCCTGAGGCGTTTTGCCTTTCATAAAGTAATGTTTAATCACCACACGAAATTCTTTTTCGTCCATTTCTTGAAAATCACTCGACTTCCTTGATTCACACGAATGCCAAACACAAAGAAATAGACCAATATGGCTGAAACTTGGTGTGCGTTCATTCAAGAGATGCTACTAACTAAACATGACCTCGATACGCGCCGGTGGTGCCATCTCTCGGACTTTGCACGGACTTTTCAAACCAGCCTCGTATACACGAAATAATTTCTTGAGTAAATTTCTAATTTATTAGTTTTTTTTTTAGTTCCCTCGTCAAAGGAACTAGCGTATTTGTCAAAAATTTATCCTTCTAATACATTGTACTTTACTTCCTCAATTTTCGGGACATCTAGATCACGAAAAACATAATTTATAACTTTAGTCACTCTCTCCGTGTGTTGATTTGTTGCCGTAATAACTCGCGAATGAAGCCAACCGTCGATTGCCAATTTGGGTCACAGATAGAACTTAAGGTGAGGAAAGATTTGTTTTTGAATGATATTCCTTCAAAGGAAGGAGGTGACAGGAATGATAGTCAATACATTGTGCTCGATAGTATCCCAGGAATTTTACTCAGCTTCGTCTAAGTGTTAATCGTAATTAAAAAAATAAAACACACAAATATTAAAAACCAACCATGTTTTATCTAAAATGCTCAACCTTAAGTTAACATTTTTCAGCTCATAATCCATACCATGTCAGATAAATTGTTTTATATTAGGTTTTCCACCCACCGTTCTTTTTGTTTGTCTACTCAATGCTCTACTGAGAAAACAAATCCAAGAGGGCCTATATTCCGGCAAAAAATATAACATATGTTTGTTTTAAAAATGAATGCGCCTTTATTTTGTTTGTGCTCGGAAATTCACATCAACAAAACATGCATGAAAATGTTTCTTGAAAGCTGCTATTTTGAAGTGAAAATGTTTAGCATAAAAAACGATATATTTTGTCTTCAATATAAGTGGTAAATAAAATGTTTTTTTTTTTTTAAATTCATTCTGCATGAATTTATTATTATTCAATTTAGTGCAGTAAAAAAAGGCAAAATAATGATAAGATAGGAATAGTTTAGATACAGTAAAGCTAAGTGTCCACTTGAGACAAAGTCTCGAGATTAGTTCCGAAGTGTTGTCCATTTGAGATCACTTGCGCTCTCGAGACAGCAGTTGGAGACTCGACAGTCACTGCAGTCTCGAGAGCAGGAAATTTTGTGTACACTTGAGAGCTTACTCTCAAGTCTCAGTCGATTCTGTGACTTGGTTGCTAGTTTGAGATTTATTTTTTTCAAAATGGAGTCACGCCAAATCCTAGCCTTTCTAAATGTGCATAAAATTATGAAAAAAACGGGAAGTGAAAAAAAAGGCGTGTTGGGTAAGAAAATGGGTGGATCGACGAAATGCATTGGGAGCTTCTTCAACACTTGTGAACGAGTTGCGGTTGGAAGATGCACAACAGTTTAAAAATTTCATTAGAATGTCTGCAGTTCAATTTGAATTGTTTTTAAATTTGGTAAAACACGATATTGTAAAGCAAGATACAAAGTTACGTGATGCGATTCCAATCCATGATAGATTAATGGTCACACTTCGTTTTCTGGCTTCAGGTAAGCCTTTCAAGCGAATGTACAAATAATTTTCTCTAGAACATTACATTTTTATATTGAAATGAACTTTCAGGAGATGCTTATTGTAGTTTGCAATACCTTTTTTCGCATTCCACCTTGTACAATAGGAAGAATAGTTCCCGAAGTGTGTAAAGCCATCTATCATCATTTAAAGGAAGAATATTTAAGGGTATGTATAAATTAAAAAACAACTTTAATTATAGAAGTATAACAGAAACTTTACAAATTAAGGCATGTTAATTAGTGAATATGAACTATTGTAAAAATCTTGGGTTGTTTGAGTCTCAATATTTTGTTGAGAAAAGTTGTCAACAACAATGGGCGGTGATGCAATTGGCGTACTGCATGAAGTACTTGCACTTGAAGAGGATGCAGTGGACCAGTAGCATTTTTCATCCATATCAGAATTATTTAATATCGCTTTACGAATCGCACTTTTTAATACTCCTCTGTAATAATCCGATTTTAGACTTTTTAGCTCTAAACGCTACGTATTCTCCAAAGCGATCGAAATCGTCTTTTGGCTTCTTCATAATTTCTATTGCTTCCTTCAGAATGTTATCATCTTCTTGAGTTCTTGATGTTGCTTTGCTAATACGTTTTCTTTTTTGATCTTGTGTGGGCTCATTTTGTATGGACTCATCCTGTGAGATGTTCATGTTTTCGGGAATATTATTCTGAAAAGTTAAAAGCGCAATTAATATACTATGTTGTATCAACTTTTATGCATAGAAAAATAGAAAAATACAAGTAAAATTTTTTTTTTTTCAGTATCCTTCAAGTGCTGAAGAGTTGAAGAAATATGCAGATCAATTTGAATTAAAATGGCAATTTCCACATTGTTTCGGAGCTATTGACGGACAGCATATTACAATGGTGGCACCTGAGAACTGTGGAAGCCTTTACTATAACTATAAGGGTATACACAGCATAGTTTTGATGGGAGTCGCAGATGCCAATTATAAAATTAATTTACGTTGATGTTGGTTGCAATGGTAGAATTTCTGATGGAGGTGTCTTTACAAACTGCTCCCTGCACGATGCTTTGGAAAGCAAGCAATTTTCACTTCCCGAACCAGAAGCATTGCCCCAAAGATGTTTGCCAATGCCATACATAATGGTAGTTGACGATGCTTTTGCTATGACATCGTATATATTAAAGCCCTACGGGTACCGAAATCAACCTACACCAAACAGAATTTTCAACTACAGATTAAGCAGAGCTCGTCGTATAATAGAAAATGTATTTGGCATTATGTCAAGTAAATTCAGAGTTATCCGAAAACCAATAAATTTAGCACCTAATAAAGTAATAGATGTTACTCTGGCAATATGTGCATTGCATCACTTTTTAATATGTACTTCAACAAATTATTTGAACCCTTGTTCAGTTGATTTTGAAGATCTTAATACACATTTTCCACTAGAGAGAGGCCAGCAGCGAAATTATGCAATCTCTCAAAAAGATGTGAGAGATGAGTTTAAAGAATACTTCATGACAACTGTAGGTGAAGTTCAGTGGCAATATCGTTTAATTGCTTAAATTTAGTACCTAATCACTTTGTTTAATTTGAATTTTTTTATTTGTAATTTTATGATAAATAAAATTTCATTATGAAACATAGCAATAATTATATTAACTTACCATGTTTGAAGTCGATGTTGTGGGTGTGAAGTTGGGTAAAATGAACTGTAATGCAGTGAAAAACTTCCATTTACTGTCATACCCTGTCATCAGCACCATCATCACTCTTCAATTTTTTTATCTTTTGCAGTTCATGAGAAACCTGAAAATAATATATTTGACTATTGACTAAAAAGTCAATTTAAATAGTAATGTTAATAATAATTTTAGAGGATTATACATACCTGATTGCGTAAGTTATGGATCTTCCGCTGAATTTCATTTCCACTGCAATTTTCAAATTTCGAAGCAAATTCTTCGTACATTGCCATTTTTTTTCGTGATTTCTGTAAAGTTTATGTTTCACGTTCCATAAAAACTCTTCCTCCTCATAAAGTTCAATTAATTTGAACACTTCCTCGTCAGTCCACTCGCGATTATTCTTCATTTTTAAAAAATTAATTGGTTATTTAAATTAAACAAATATTTTAAATAAAAAGTCTCCAGTCGGGGTCTCAGCTCTTCAAACAATGACGGAAGACTGGTGACTAAGTCTCATGAGCAAGAATGAACATGTCCACTTCTGACACGTGCAGTGTCTGATACTCGCATCGGTTTGTCTCTGAGAGTGCTCTCAGGCACATATACATTTGTGAGTCTAGTCTCGAGACTGCTCTCGAGACCATTTTGTCTCAAGTGGACACTTTGCTTAATATTGTGATTTTACCCTCTTTAAGTTGCTCAAGTGCGTACATAACCTACAAAACTGCAAAAACAGACGATTTTTTTTTTCATTTTATTGTACAGGCCGACTAAGTAAACGATTGACTTGAAACTTCAAGAAAATATGCCTCTTATTATAATAAAAACACCCTGAAATTTTGGTACAAAAATATTGAACCTAGTAGGCACAATGGAATGTGTTATTAAAAATTTAAAGAAGAAATGCTAAGAAAAAACAAAAGCCTATCTTAAATATACAGTCCCTGGCCAAATTATTAGACGCACTGTATTTTTTTTAGTAATTTTATGTTTCTTAAGAGTTTTTATGCAATAATGGTATATTTAAACTACAATATTACTGATTTTTATTTAAAAGAATTGTTGTAGACTGCATATTTGTATTTATTTTTAACATATGGCAAACACTGTGTTGACAAAGTGATACATGAACGTAAATAAGTACAAACCTGTATCAGTCGCGATCGGAATCGAGTCAGGTACGGACGTGTTTCTGTGGCTTTATGGACTGTGATTGTTTGTTTAACAGTTTTATACTACTCAGTTATTAGTTTATTTTGTATGCAGTGTTTTAAAAAAGTAATTGGACTATTTTCATTATGGGTAGAAAAGGCGATCTTTCACCACGTAAAAAAGCTGAAGTGAAGGCCCTTATGATTGCGAAAACATTTACAAACCGAGACATATCACGAAGATTGGAGGTTTCTGAAGCTAGTGTACGACGCATAAAAAAGAAAATTGAGTCAGGGAAGGAATTAAGCCCGAAAAGAAAGAAAAGATGCGGTAGAAAACCAATTTTCACTCCACGGTCAGAGAGATGTTTGAAGAAAATTTGTGTAGAAAACAGATTTGCTACCACAAAGGTAATAAAATCACAACTCCAGGATGCTAGCGTAAATGCTTCTGAGCGCACTGTTCGAAGAAAATTGAAAGAATTAGATTTTAAGGCCTGTCGCCCCGCCAGGAAGCCCAAGTTAACAGCTGCAATAAAAGCAAAGCGCCTGAAGTGGGCCAAACAATGGCAAGACAAAGATGTGGACTTCTGGAGATCGGTAAAGATACAGCAATTTAATCAATAATTGATCCATTATTATCATTTTCAGTTAAATAAAGCAAATAAACATGGAAGTTTATATATTTTTCCTATTTTTGACAGGTCTGCTTCAGTGACGAAAGCACATTCGAAATTTTGCAGAATAAAGCTCAGTATGTGCGTCGTCGTCATGGAGAAAAGTTTCATCCTGATTGTGTCGTTCCGACGGTTAAACATCCCACCAAAGTGATGATTTGGTCAGTCATCAGCGGCAAGGGCACTGGACGTCTGTACGTCGTCAAAGGAATAATGAGGCAAGATCAGTACAAAGAAGTATTACAAAATCGGTTGATTCCGCAGCTCAGAGAATGGTTTCCAAATGGGGAACCATTCATTTTCATGCAAGATGGAGCTCCCTGCCACACTGCTCGGTCTGTTAAAGCTTTTTTGGCAGAAAAAAATATCCCTCTGTTGGATTGGCTAGGGCTAGCCCTGATATGAACCCCATTGAAAATGTGTGGGAGCTGATGAAAAGAGAAGTGGCTAAAGATGTGATTACCAACAAAACCCAGCTCCTAGAAAAGATTATTCATGTGTGGAATCATCATCCTCAAATGCAGGAGACAGTACAATCTTACATTGATAGCATGCCGCGCAGAATTAAAGCTTTGATAGCGGCTAAAGGTGGCTCAACTAAATATTGCTAAATTAATGCTGTTTTATTTATGTCAAATAAATAGGTAATTGATTGGATAATATAAAAATAAAAAAAACAAATCAATTTAAAATAATAAAACGGTACAATATCACTCGGTAATTAATATTTTACATGAAATCTTGCAGTGCGTCTAATAATTTGGCCAGGGACTGTAGATCAAGAAAAACCAGAGAAACATATGAAGAATATAAGACTGTCCGCAATGAAACAAACGCGCTAGTAGGGAAAAAGAAAATGGAATATTGCTCTAAAGAAATGGAACATGACTTCTATGTTATGTAAAAGAAGACTTGGAGAATGATAGGTGGACAGCGAAAGGAAATGAAAGAATTAACAGAAGTAAGGTACATCGAAAAAGATACATGGATAAATTATATAAAGCAATTGTCTAATATAACAGAAAATTTGGCACCGGAAACACCAGAAATAGTAATCAACAAAACAACAGAAACAGACGATAAACAAGTGGAAGGAGCTCTCAAAAAATTAAAAAACCGAAAATCAGCTGGTAAGGACGAAATACAAAATGAACTATTAAAGTACGGAGGAGTGAAACTGACTAAAGAATTGACAAAGCTCATAAACAAAATAATACAGGAATCACGAATACCAGAAGAATGGAGGACAAGCATATGGATACTACTTTTTAAAAAAGGAGAAAAAACCGATGCGAATAAAAATCGAGGAATTAACCTCTTGTGCACAATTTAAAACTGACGACTAAAATTGTTACCAATAAAATAACTCCACTTATACAGCTTTCCGAAGTACAACAATGAGTGAAAAGCGGAAGATCTTGTAACGACGCAGAATTTGTAATCAGACAAATTACTGAAAAATCAATTGAGTATAACAGACCAGTGTTCTTATGCTTTATAGATTTGGTAAAAGCATTTGATAGAGTACAGCTGCAAGACGTAGTGCACACACTTTATGACAAGAATATTCCATTGAATATAATTATGCTAATTGAGAACATGATGTATGACCACATAAAAGAATGCATCAAACAGGCGTCCCTAGAAGCATTAGGTAAAGAAGACAACGAGAATGAGAAACATAAAATTAGAATCTGTGAAAAAACCAAAGAATCTATAAAGGAGAAAAAAAGACTATACGAAAAATGGCTGGCTGAATACAAAATCAGAAGAAGATCTACAGAAATATAAAGAGAAAAATGCAGAAACGAGGCGGATGATAAACAAAGAAAAGAACGAGAGATGGGAAAAATCGTGTGAACACGTAGAATAGTATATAGGAGGAACTAGAAGTACAGAGTCATGGAGATTAATTAAAGCATTAAGGATTAACAATAGAGAGAAGCCGTATATAGAGTACATCCCAGAAAGCGAGTGGGAAGAATATTATAAGAACCTGCTAACAGAAGATAGACAAGAATTCCAAGAAGAGATTCCTGAAGAAGAACAGAATAAGGAAATAAAAGAGATAGAACTAAGCTATGAAGAAGTAAAGAAGACAATAAAAACACTCAAAAATAATAAATCTGCAGGGCCTGGGGGTGTGGTAAATGAAATGATTAAGTACGGATCTAATAAATTACATCGAATGCTGAGAAACATGTTCCACAGAGCGATAAATGGAGAAAAAATACCAGAGGCAATGGTCAAAAGCTTATATAGTATCCATATTTAAAAAGGGAGACCGCAGAAAATGCACAAACTATAGAGGCCTAAGCATAATATCGAGTATGGGACGTTTGTATGGAAAAATTATTAAAAATATCATGGAGGAAAATATAAAAGGAAAAATTGGAGAAGACCAAGCAGGCTTTACGGCCGGAAAATCATGTATAGACCACATATACACTATAAAACAAACAATGGAAAAGAAAAAAACTGGCAAAGAATAGAGAAGTTCATCTAGCCTTCATAGACATAAGAAAGGCCTATGACTCAGTACCAAGACAAAGATTATGGAACGCAATGAAAGAAATAGGCATTGACAAAGAACTAATATACGCAGTAAAAGCTCTCTACGAAAACAACACAGTGAACATAAAAATAGGACATAAAATAGGGAAGAGACTCCAAACATCAAAAGGCCTATTACAAGGATGCTCTACATCCCCAACATTATTCAAAATATACCTCGAACAAACATTAAAAGGATGGAAGCAAAAATGTAGTGGAATGGGAGTCCCAATACGAGAAGATCACTTATATACTCTAAGTTTCGCAGACGACCAAGTAATCATAGCCCAAGATGAAGAAGACCTCAGTTATATGGTAAGAAAACTGAAAGAATACACTAAAGCAGAATTAGCAATAAACTTTGAGAAAACGGACTATCTAACAACAAAGGAGGGAAACGTGGCGATTCTAGAAGTAGATAACGAAACAATAATCAAAGGAACCGATAGATTTAAATATCTAGGAACCATCATTTCAAAAAACGCAACATCAGAAGAAGAGATTAAAGCTAGATTAGGACAAACGCGAACATGCATAAGACAATTAAATTCGATCCTGTGGGACAAGCACATTACAAAGAGTAACAAAACACGCATATACAAATCAATAATGCAAAGGATAATGACATACGGGTCAGAAACATGGACGATCAACAAAAGAAATAAATCTAAAATTAACGCGGTAGAGATGGAGTATTAGAGAAGATGTTGTAGAGTGACACGCATGGACAGAATAACAAATGAAGAAATAAGAAGCAGAATGAACATCAAAGAGAACGCAATAAACACCATAGAAGAAAAACGATTAAAATGGTATGGACACAAAAGACGAAGCGAAGAGAATAGGTGGATAAAGAAAATAACGGAGTGGAGCCCTATAGGGAGAAGAAAAAGAGGAAGACCCAGACGATCGTGGAGAGACGATGTGGACGAGGCTATGGAGAGGACAGGGGTCTAACAGATGGAGACTGGGAAGATAGAAACGGATGGAATCAAAGGCTGAGAGAAGGAAGACAGCGTCAGTTGTAGAAAATCCTTTATATATATATATATATATATATATATATATATATATATATATATATATATAATATATATATTTATATATATATATATATATATTTATATATATATATATATATATATATATATATATATATATATATATATATATATATATATATATATGAGAACATTTACAAAAGAAATAAAATAGAAGCGAGAGTAAATTCGGAGTTAACAGAACCCATAGAGGTAATAATTGGTATTAGAAAAGGAGACTCACTGAGTCCCCCTAATGTTTAACATTATATTAGATGAAATAATTAAACAGGTAAAAACAAAAAAGGCTATAAAATGGGCAATAAAGAGATATAAATATTGTGTTACGCCGGCAATACTGTCCTAGTCGCTGAGAATGAGGATGACTTGCAGAAATTATTACATCAGTTTAATACAACAACAAAGAAATTTAATATGAAAGTATCGGTTGAAAAAAACCAAATCAGTAGTTATCTCCAAAGAACTAATTAAGTGCAAGCTAGAAATCGATAATCAGATTATAGAGCAGGTGATGACCATCAAGTATTTAGGAATCAAATTATCATATAGCAACAACATAAAAGAAGAAATAAAAGAACAAATAGTAAAAGCCAATAGAATGGCAGGATTCTTGAATGACACTATTCGGAAAAATAAATACTTGAAAACAGAAGTAAAAATCTCGTATATATAAATATATAGTTCGACCAGTTATGACCTACACAGCAGAGACAAGACCAGAAACATGCAAAACTCAGAGATACTTACAAATAAGTGAAATGAAAACATTAAGAATAATTGCAGGAACAACACTTTGGAATAGAGCAACAAATGACAACATAAGGCAAATATCAGAAGTAGAGGACACTAACATGTGGATAAAAAACAAAAAACAAGAATGGAACCAACACATAAATAGAACGTCAGCACGACGATTAGTGAAAATAACTCGACGTAAATCACCGGTGGGCCGATAGAGTATAGGACGCCCACGAAAAAGATGGAACGACGATATGTAGCGACGATACATTAAAGAAAAACAGGCGAGAATGCCTAATATAAAGAAGAAGAAGAAAATTTGAATTGTCCGCCATTTTATCCCATTTCAAAAATGAATCTTTTTTTTCCAAAATTTATGTCTCGACGGCGACGCCAGCTTTCCGATGATACTAAAAAAAAAAAATTTTTAAGTCATTGTAATCGTTTTTAGTGTTCCGTACGGAACACTTATAAGATCACTTCGGTGTCTGTCTGTCTGTCTGTCTGTCTGTCACACCTGATTTTCTCCGAAACTATTTGACATAGAAAGGTGAAATTTGGTAATAATATAGGAACTGATGGCCTCATCAGAGCCATGTAGTTTTGAGAATTAAATTTTGAATTAAGGGTTAGTTTTTGGGGGTGAAGCCGGAAGTGAAAAAAAAATTTTTTTACTAGGTCATCGAGTGTGGTGTCAAATGAAAGCTTGTGAAAAACACGAGTAAAAAATATATATATAATATTACACTTGCGCGCACTTTTCTTTGTATTATTTTTAAAAATTCG